>BMAW01027666.1:261915-280082 GCA_019974015.1 Nephila pilipes | reverse complement strand
ATAAGACAATATAAGACAAATATAAAACACTATATAAGACAATATAAAAAAAATATAAAACGCTTGAAAGACAAATATAAAACACTTTAAAATTCTTTCAAATTTATGAAGCGGTCGGTTTTTCATCTGAAAGGATATTTTCGAATGAAAAAGAAACCACAAGGCCAGTATAATATGTTTTAAAAGGAAAAAGGATTTGTCAGAACACCACGCATTTTACGTTCAAGAAATAAAAATAATAAAAAAGAGATAAAAAAAATCACTAGAGGAGGAAACAAAAATCAATATATTGTTCAACAAGTACTGGAAGCTCTTCCCTACACATTTGTTCGGCTGTTTTTTTAAAAAAAATTATACCGTGATAAACCACAACAATTAATATTTTTCATTCCTATAGTCTAGGTTCACTCCTACTTCTTTGTTTTATTATTACACATGTGCTGTAATGGTTTAGCTACCTTTTTAGATTAGCTACCCCGACTACCACTCATTTTGATTTCATGAACTTGATGATAATCCTATAGAATGTTTACTTTCCGCCTCAAATCTAGATTATTATTAGTATTTTTTTAAAGATATAAAGATCATTTGAAAGAACAAAAAATGATGAAAGATTTCTGCTAAATAATATTTTTCCACCGAATTTTTAAAATAATTTTATGTTTATTGAAATAATTCATTGGTAAGATTTTCCGGTCTTTAAAAATATTTTAAGGAGACGAGAAAAGTCCTATCTCTACTTTGTTAAAATCACTAACTTTAACTTTTTCTCAGAAATAGTGTAAAATGGGATTATGAAATTTCCATTGGAAGTTAGAATAACATGTTTTACGAACTGTAACACAGCATTTTCTTTCTGAGTGAAATAGAAAATTTTTAATTAATTATTTATTCATAATCACTCTTAAATTAGGAGTTTTGAGACTACCTAAAGTAAATAATTCTCAAACATTTATCAAAACTCCGTGTTAAAGTTTTTAATACTATATAATATAAATATCATTAAAACTAAATTCTTAAGTTTCATAAATATTGAGAAAAAGGAATATGAACTGGAAAAATCCACGTTTTGATAAAATCCCATTTTAAGATATCTCTAATTTTTTTACTGTTAATTAAGAAGTTAAATTTGATATAAAATTCTGCTTCTTAATTAACAGTAATTTTTCTGTGAATTATTGACACTTTCTTTTGTCTCATATGGATCTTCGTTTCCTTTTTGATTTTTTGTTTATTTTCAGGCATTTTTTTTAATATTTGGATAGTTTCCGTTCTTACTCAATAATGCATTCTTTGTTTAATTCTTCCATCCCTTTTATACAGTGATGATCTGATTACCAGTCTTATATAAATAATGGAATTTTGTTTTATTTCCTTCATTAGAGAAAGAAACAGCATCAAAACCACCAAATTTTAAAGTTTCGATGGTTCTAAATACAGTTTTTGGTACACGAGTCCAGATGACTACTGTATCAATTTCATTAGTATTCTTTGTTTTCCCATAAATGCATTTTCTTAGCAGCTCTGGATTTTCAAAATCTCTAAGTACAGGCTTGATGATTTCCAGTATTGGTAGAGGAAAATACATATGTTTGGTGTGGTCATATGTTTCTCTTTTGCTTAGGCACGGTGAAATCTACTAAAGCTTTCAAATCCAAGAAGGACAAAGATAATGATTTGGATTTCGTTATACAATAACAAATGAAAATATTTCACCTGAACAGCTTGCTGCATTTTTGAAAGGATCCAACATTTTCAAAAGATTTTTAATTCTAATGCAAGGACTATTCACTTTGCAACTCTCCTTGATGTGTTTCCATTACAGTTTTTGCAAGTAAGAAATTTATCCAAAACGTACATCTAAACAATTAATTATACAATTTCGTATCCCAAATCTATTTTCATTGATTTTCTTCGATATAATACTGAAGGAAAAATCGCTGAACATGGCACTTTTAGTTCCATCATTATCATTTGATTCAATAACAATTCTCAACATCACTGATGTTTGAGTTTGATCCATTTTTACGTTTTCTCAAAATATACTTTTACTTAGAGGCATTCTAAATAAGTTAACTACCTCTTTTTATACCAGTAAAAACTATTTGCTAAAGGAAATATAGTATATATAAGTGCACAAGACAAAATACACGAAAAATATTTAAAAATGGTTGATAGTTTTTATGGAATATGGAGTAATAAGTTATCCCCAATATTTAAATGCACACAAATAACATTACAAAAGTTGAAAACTGTAAAAGGCAGTTGCAATTAATTTAAAATTTGTCAGCTTTTTAAATGGTATATAAGTTGTGAAGTGCTCAAAGGAAGAATTAAAAAATTCACCCAATTTTTTTTTTGCCAAACAAGTATGATATACTATTGGAATGATACAAATTTAAGTTACTTAATGATTAATAAAATGAAAATCGAATTTTTGGTCGAATTCCATTTACCTGGTTCGGTCCCCTAAAAACATTTTAAAAAGTGGAAGAGAAAATATAGTTCCTCAGAAACCTTCGTAATATTTAGTTCTTTAATTGCATTCAAATAAATACGAGTGCAATAATCTAGGCTTAAAGGGGAAAGTACAAATTCCTAAGCATTAATGTTACGCTCACGAATTAAAAATGGGTGTAAACTAGAGTAAGGTTTAATTTTAGCTCGAGATGAAAATAATAATTCAACACGATCTGAATGTTCGTGAGTGGTAATAAGTATTGTTATGCTGAAGATTGGACTCTGATGTATTTTCTATGGAACAGCTATTGCAGCTGAAAAAAATCATTTTACTGGCAAGGAGAGGATATATCAGTAAGAAATGCCAATAGTGGTGACATTGGTGACAAATTTAGTCGGCAAATATCACCAAATTTGAAGACAAAAATTGTTGAAAATAGACTAAACGAGTAGGATTTAAAAGCTGAAGAAGCCTGTAGGAAATTCTTTGATGGGTATATATATATATATATATATATATATATATATATACATAGTTTTTTTGAGTATATATGGACTTTTTTGTACGAATGTGAAATTGTGACTTGAATTTCTGTGTTTAGGCAAAATTTGAAACGATGCTATTGTATATTTTATTGTGTGCGTTAAATGCTCCTGTTCAAAATAAATATAGTATATTTGCTAAAGATTCTTAGAAAAATTTAGATTTGTACTGAAAGAAACTGCTTTTTTTAATTGCATGAGCATATCTTGCATTCGAAACGCGATCAATCCCGTAATATTATTTTGTAGTTTTATCACTGAATTTTTGGTACTCTGCTTTCGCTACTAGCTAAAAGTTAATAGCATTTCTTTTTCAATCATATTGTGAAGAAGAATTACTCGAAAGATCAACCAATTTTGTTTCCCAAGAGAGATAATTTTTCAGTTCGTTGAAAAACAATTATTTGAATGGATTTGAAATCCAATTACCTTCAACGCTCCGCTTCGACAAACAAGGAAAATCTTTTTAGGAATTGTAAATCACTTAAGAGTTCCAATTTTCCGGACATCTATTCATTTCAAGATTCCATATAACATCCCAAAAAAGAAACGCAAAGCAGTAAATATTAACTTAAATCCTCTAAATTAATTAATGACAAAAGAAAGAACCTTTATTTATCAAGGGGAAGTGGACTTCAGATATATACAACTTGACTCCTAATTATTGACTTTGAGTTATGAAAGTTTGTATACATATGTACTGAGATACAACTAGATAAGTTATGTTTCAAATTTCTTAAAAACTTAATAGATTTTTTTTAAAAATTAATAAAAATTCATTTGTAAAATTTTAAAAAACGTTCTAACGTATCTACTTTTAATTCCCTTCCTCCTTTGCTTTATATATTTATTGTCTGTAAGTACATTTCACTCATATCTTTAGAAGCCGGTTTCACCTAAAAATGGTTTGGAGTTGTCAAGGTTATCTACTAAAAAGGCCATCACTCCAAATTTTATTGAAAATAAGGAAAGGACATTACAAAAATAAAATTACACGAGGAAGATAAAGATTACACAAAGAAGTTTCCAATGAAAAATACAAAATACTAACATCTAAGTATATTTGCAAGGAAAAAAAGAAAACAATGTAAATTCATTTCACATTATACACGAGAGAGAGAGAAAGAGATCGGGATAGCGGTGGACGCAACAAAATATACGTTCACTCGCTTCAGTGGTTAAATCAAAAGAGAACAAAATATTCTATATTTGTTTCCACGACTGTTTGGGGAATTAATGCTAGAATTATTCAGATCACGAGGTATTAGATTTATGTGTCCTTATGAATTTTATATAGAGAAAAAATTGTCTAATAAGAATTATCTCTACTTCAGAGCGTGAGAAACGCCGAATTGGCAGATTTAGAAATCGAATCATCGAATAAATCAAAAGATTAAATGAAATTATATCAAGAAATATGGACGAAAGTATTAATTATGGGATAACGTAAGACATTAAACTAAATTGAAATGAAATAATTACACATACACACACTTATATTCAGTTTTAATTCCCTTTAACTAAATTTGTATAGAGAAAGTTGCATCATTAGAATATTATTTATCAAAATACAATTAATTATTCAAATAAAGAAAGACCAAGAAATCAAGTCATATTTTTAGTAATAAAAAATAGGGCCTTTTCTATAATAAGTTTTACTGTAAAAAATTACACGAGAAGCACGATTTATAATGCTAAGTATATATAATTTTTAATATAAATAACAAATGAAATATTTTGTCAGTCTTATTTACAATCTCATTCTTAAGTAATAACCCTTTTCTTTCCATACACATGCTCCAATAGCTTTTTTATTACTTTAGTGTTTACTTTTTATTAGTATTAGTAGTGAGACTTTCTGGAAGTATATTCTGAACACCAGAAATATAACCAGCTCAGTTACGAGTCTTTATTTCAGATATATATAAAGACAGGTAAGGATTAGAAAAATATGTGTCTCCCGGATCAGATTTTATTTGCTATTTCTTCGAAAATATTATACCAAAACATCTTTATCCCAAACCTTGACTATTTTTATCGGTCAACTAGGGCCTATAAATTTATAACCCAATTTGAGTTCCGGCAGGATAGCAAAATACGACCATATATTTTAGCTTGTGGATAAGATAAACGACGATAACAAATAGTTATTTTTGTGTATTGTATTTTTCAACTCTTTTCATGGAAGATTTGTGTATTGTCAACAGTTCAATTTAATTATAAACTGCTGTTTGTAGAAAATGCAACACCATGAAGGAATCATCAGAATCAAATGAAATTCGCAGCAAATGTCAATTATAGGATATTATGCAAATTAATAAAGTTTCAGAGCCATCGCGCGTGCGCGGCGCGCGCAGCTCCCTCTGAATTGATGCTGAAAGCGTATAAATAAAGTGCTGTAGCGGGACGTTGAAAAAAGTCTATGATTATTTGTTAGTGGCAAACGTTTAGTGAGACCTGAGTATGCCTCCACGACGGAAGAATAAGAAATTCAAGCAACTTACGGAGTTTGAACGAGGGAGGATAATCGGCCTTCGAGAAGGAGGATTTTCCTATCGCGCAATAGCAGCTCGTATGCAGCGGAACAGTTCCACAGTGACGCGAGTTTGGAAGCAGTGGACCGACGAGCACCGAACAACTCGAAAAACAGGCACTGGACGACAGAAGGTGACGTCAGAGCGCGATGATCGACACCTGCTCCGCATGGCGGTGAATGATCGCACAGCTTCCTCCAGGCAGCTGGCAGCACGTTGGTCTACTGCTACAGGTGTACAATTGTCGGCTTCGTCAATTCGTCGTCGTCTGCTGCGCCGTGGATTGCGTACAAGGGTGCCTTTATACAGGATTCCCCTCACGGCGAATCATCGACGGCTGCGTCGGCAGTGGGCTCTTGAGCACAGAGACAGGCGAGCTGATTGGCACCAAGTTGTCTTTTCAGATGAATCACGCTTCAATTTGTGGACCCATGATGGCCGTGTTCGTGTTAGACGTTATGCCGGTCAACGCTGCCTTCCTGAGTGTATTATTGAACGACATAGTGGTCGAACACCCGGAGTTATGGTCTGGGGTGCGATTTCGTATCATGGACGATCCAATTTGATACGAATTGAGGGTAATCTCAATAGCAACAGGTACGTCCGTGAAGTGCTACAGCCCGAAGTCGTTCCTTTCCTTCAAGGCATCCCTGGAGCTATCTTTCAGCAGGATAATGCACGCCCACATGTTGCGCGGACTGTTCGAGACTTCTGTTCAGCACAACGCATGCAACTTCTTCCTTGGCCTGCTTATTCACCGGATATGTCGCCTATTGAGCACGTGTGGGATATGGTTGGTCGGCGTCTCGCTCGTGATCCGCGTCCTGCAGTTTCCAAAGACGAACTTTGGTTGCGCATACAAGCGATATGGAATTCTCTTCCTCAAGCAGATATTCAACATCTGTTTGACTCCATGCCACGTCGTATAGCAGCACTTATTGCAGCGCATGGTGGCTGCACCAAATACTGATTTCGGACGCTTAATTTGCTTCTTTTGTTTTGAAAATTTCATCATTTATTTGTATCAGTACAAGTCGTTTCTGCATTAAATTTCATTTGATTCTGATGATTCTTTCATGGTGTTGCATTTTCTACAAACAGCAGTATAAATTTGGAAAGCAGCTTTGTTTTATTCTGAATAAAGAAAATTCTCAATTTTTAATGAACATGGGAAATGTATGAGTTGTAAATTTAGTTCAAATTCACTATGCCAATTTTTTGAAATCTATAGTTTATTTAAGTAATTCTATGGTGCTAAACCGGTTACAAACGAATGTAATACATGTTCAGAGAGCGATAAAAACGAAGAGTGAAATAACAACCTTTAATATTTTTTTAACATATTACTGATGCATAAATACTTAGTATAAAATGCAAAACGATTTTATTCGAAGAAATATAATTAATAGACATTTAATGAAAAAAATTTACACTACTGGCCATTAAAATTGCAACACCAGGAAGGAATAATATGACGAACGTCAAAATCACATGAAAGGAAGAAGAGATTAGGAAATACAAATGAATACTATTACAGAGCATTTAGACAACGCAGGATTGAGAAACGACATCTGAAGCACTGTATAAAAGAAAAGTTGTGTAGTAGATTTCTGAATCTGAAAGCGCTTTGTAAGGTCGGAGTATACCACGAATAAGAAGAAATGCTACCAGTAAGTGTCGGAATTCGATAGAGGCAGGATCGTTGCCTATCGAGTGTGTGGATTATCGTTCCGTGATATAGCCCGTCGCACTGATCGAAATCAAACCACTGTCATGCGAATATGGAATAAATCAGTTGTTGAAGGTCATACTGAATGACATGCAGGATCTCCACGCACACCCGTGACTAATGCCCGAGAGGATAGATATATTGTGAGGTCTGCCCTGCAAAACCGTACAATCACATCAAGGACCATAAGTTAGGAAATGGGCATGTTTGTAGCATGCCCAGTATACGCTCGTATGGTGCTACAACGTTTGCACCAGCACGGCCTATCAGCACGGTAACCATTACTTTGGCTTCCCTTGGCATTGAGCATAGAGAGAGATGGCGACTCTGGTGCGCCGAAAAACAAAGCTGGATACAGGAGTGGCACAATGTCGTCTCTTCCGACAAGTCCTGGTACTGCGAGCAGTTTTCTGAGGGCAGTATATGTGTATGGAGACTCCAAGGAGACGGCTCGTCGATATTGGCATAGGGCTCTGTATTTCGATATTGGCATAGGGCTCTGTACTTGGTGCGATGGTTTGGGCAGCCACTGGGTACGCGACGCGCATATCCCTAGTTCGGATAGACGATAACTTGAAAGCAGATCGGAACATTGCTAACATCTTACGTCCAGTGGTTGTGACCTATTTTCGAGGCCTTCCAAATGCAACAAGATATTTCCTACAAGATATTGCAAGGCTGCATGTTGACGTCATGTTCTGATCTTCCTCGATACACAGGATATCCGACTGTTGCCCTAGTCTACACGGTCTCCTGATAAGTCATCAATTGAAAACATCTGGTCATGGGTTACTGAGAGACTGGTCCGTCACCCCTCTCCAGCTAATACGGCTGATGAAGTGTGGCATAGACATAAAGAAGCATGGAATGAGTTATCCGTATCTGTCATCCATGCTCAGTTTGACTCCATGCCTAACCTGGTAATGGCCGTTTTAGCTACTTAGGTGACAGCTGTTTCTATGAATTTCGCACCCCTGTAAACCTCAAAAATGCTTGCAAATTTAATCATATTGTCTTCATGTCATACTGTTTACGTACAATAAATACCTTTTTTTAGTATTTTCTTTCCTTCATATAGTTGTAATGGTTAGCTGTGTAGTTAACTTTGTATACAATATTGTGGAGGTTGGCATCGGTATGTTGCAAAGAACCAAGCTAATTTTAAAAGGAGTAATAGTTTATTAAATGATGAAAAACGAAGAAAGAGATGGCAACGCATTTCTGTTTGTTTACACTTTGAGCTCTTACATTCTAATCTGCGTTGTAGGTGGCGCTGGGACAATCACCTTAATATGTTGAGAAAATTGGCGGCTTGGCAAAGCTGAAATTGCCAACAACGAAGCTCTGACAATAATATTAGGTATTTTTTGCTTTTTTGTAATTTTTTTTTATTTTATAAATTATTTTTTAAAGTTATGATTTATCGATTATTTTTTTCTGTAGAGAACTCACATTCATTTCTTGAAACGTTTATGAAAATAGGATACGAATTAAAATGTCACGTATTATCTAGTTAGTATAGAATGCCTTTCTTACACTCCTTCAAATTGATAATTTAACGTTGAGAATTGTCTTACTTCTTCAAAAAAGAAATAGCCACTAATCATCTTTGCAACTGGGAGTACTTCGATTTAAAAAAATACATAGGATTATATCTAGTTTCACTAATTTAAGTTGTATTTCCTATCTTTTTCTGTTAATTAATTTTATTTACTACAAGTGAGAGCTTACTTTTGTTTTATTTCTTAAATTAAGAGATCAAGTGAATTATTTTATTGAAAAATAACAATAAATGTTTTTGACTTTATTTCATGGATCAATAAAATTTATAGATCTTATATAATATGTAATAGATCTTATTAAAAATAATAATGTCGAACCTCGCAAACATTTGGAAATTAAAGAATTTTGGAAAAAAAATGATTAAATTATTCAACATCATTCATAGAGTGTAAAATAAAACCAGGAACACTTCAAATAAAAATGTATTTAAAAATAATTATTTAAATTTAAAATTCCTATAGAGTGAAACCAGTATTAAGGAACACTATTTGAATATTATTAAAAGTTAAGTATTCGAGTATTTATTATTGCATCAAAATAAGCCACACTTGTTGAAATTATGTAATTGCACTTGCTTATATTGATGAATAATCTAGATCAGGGGTGGCGAACCTTTATGTATCAACGTGCCATTTTTAATAAAAAAATGTTTAATGAGGTTATAAAAGTGCCGTCAAATAATTTTGACTTCGTAATTAATATATATATATATATATATTCTAGCTTCTTTTCTTTAATTTACAAAATGGATTTTGTAATAATCGAATTTTTGACCAACAAGCTGCACTTCTGGAGGGTTGATACCATAGAACAGGGGTGACGAACCTTTATGTATCAACGTGCCATTTTTAATAAAAAAAATGTTTAATGAGTCATAAAAGTGCCGTCAAATAATTTTGACTTCGTAATTATTAGGAAAATAATAATACTAAATTCTATCACCTCAAAGATCTTTATTTACTACAAAAAAAACATTTTGCAATGTCTCAATTATATATGTGCAATTCAAATTGAAGTAACATTAGTGTGACTTCCATTGATTCAGATTAGATTACAAATAACTTATATTACAATTTTAAGATGTTACTTTTAGCGGAATGCATGCTGAACTGGAGTCCTCCATTAAACGATATCTAAGCGAGTCTTAAATTTTACTCATCTCTGAAAATTATGACTCGCTGGCATAGATAGGTGAAAATATGATTAAAAGAGCACGAGCAAGCTTCTTCACACTGTTAAATGTGTCTGGTAACGAATTCCATCTTTCCAAAATTTTGTTATTGGCATTTTTACTTATATTGCTTGTCAATCTTTTTGTTTCAATTAATTCCAACTCTTTCCTTGTTTGAATAAATTTTTGAATCCATATTGAACTAGACTAGAAATCAATCAGCTACAGAAAATTTATAATTACAGAAATAAATTTTTCAGTGACTGTTTCTTCCCCTGGTTTCTCATGTATATCTAAATCGTTGATTTTTTTTAAGTTTGGAGAATACTTGTAGTTTCTTGTAGTAATATTGTTCCTATGTATGTATGTGTGAGTATGAAACCATGCACTTAAGCGTCAAAAGCACGAATGGGATCTATCATGACGCTATAATTGTTATATCAACTTTGAAGCTTCACGTTCAATTCATTGAAACGTTAGCATACGTCTGTAAAAAACATCAATTTTGAAAGCCACATAACATCCAAGAACTGCGAGTATTGTTCAATTTCCCCCTCATTTTGCAGAAACAGTCTTATTTCTTCCAAACAATCATCAAATCTTTGAAGTACGTTCCTGCGGTTCAACCAGCGAACATTATTATACATCAGTAAGCCATTATACACCGAGGTGACTTCCTTTAGCAGAGCATCAAACTTTCGCTTATTCAAAGCCTGCGACAAAGTGAGATTAACTATTTTTGTGACAACCGCCATTACATTATCAAGAGATGTTAAACCCCTCTTTTGAACACAGGGCTTGTTGGTGAATAATGCAGGGGTATTCAAGAATATAATGTCATACGTTTGTTTGAAATAAACTTATGAAGTCATTTTTTTTTTGCCCACCATACTTGGAGCACCATAAGTTGTTATTGAAACAAAATTTTTTTCAAATCAATTTCTTTCTGGGCAAGTGAATTTTTAAAGGCCGCATAAATATATGTGTCCTTTGTAGTTGTTAGCAGCGATTTTATTACAATTAATCCTTCCTTAATGACGTTTCTTACGCAATATCAAGCAAACAGAGCGAAACGTGCAGATTTAGTGACGTCAGTGCTTCCGTCATGATATAGCGATGTAAAAGGAGTGGAGTTAATGTAAATTTTTTGTTGATCAGCCATTTTTAAGATTATTTCTTCTATTGTATTTTTAGATAGAGGAGTATCTTAAATGCGTAGAATTATCTTATCTTTACTGTCAAAATCATCAAAAAGTGAAGGTGCGAATGCTAACCAAGCTTCCTTTAAAAACTCTCCCTCTTGAAAAGGTTTACTATGCTAAGCAATGACATTTCCAGCCGAGTAACTTGCAGCACTCGTATGACAATTTTTGCCAACATATTTAATTATAGACATCGACTATTTATTTCTGTCTTTCATTGTACTTGCAATTAATTCCTTTTGCTTTGGTTCACTTTTTGGACTAACGAATTTGTGATTTGTTTCAAAAGGACATTTTATAGACGATGTTCTAAATACCTCTGTTTCAGAACATAAAACACACACCGCTTTGTCTCTTTTACTAATCTTGCCATATTTCTCAGTCTACCAAGTTTGAAATTCTCTGATACACTTACTGTCTTGCACTTTTTGTTTTCTTTGCTGAACTAGCGATATTAAATAACAGTTAAAAATCGTAAGTATAACACAAGCAAACATTAAAATACAGTTGTGTCAAAGAAATTGACTATTATGCTATGCGTAAACAAACTATGCATCATTAGCACTTGAAGGCCATGATGTAACTACAATAACAAACGTTCGTTCGTAATATGCTTCATAGTGAACTTTGTGATCGGTGACGTGTCCAAAATATTGTGTCGCGTGCCATTGGTTCGCCATCCCTGACCTAGATTTTCTACTGTTTGAAAATAAATACGAATAAAATTGGTAAAGATTTCTTAAACGGGGTTCACATCGGTAATTGTAAAGTTAAAACTGGAACCATTAAATCGGTTAGAATGCAAAAAGCTCTATAAATAGCTATTGAAATGACTGAAAATGTTTAATAATTATGGGGGGGGGGGAAATAATCATGAAAGGGTTTATACACACAGGAAAGTTGAAAACAGTTCACGAAGAAGGAAGCGAGCTACAATCTTGAAACTTTGCAAAGTAGTTGAATAATTTTCGATATGAAAATGTTAGTTTGATGATAGTGTGCATGACCACACAACCTACAGATTCACTGCAATCAGGAAGTAGATCCTATATAAACCTGCACATAGAAGAAGATTCATCCATGTAACACTCACATTCCGATTCTAAGAAGACATTAGTAAGCAAAGAATGCCGGTAGACATGTGAGAAAACATTTTGCACATCTAAACGAATTTAAGAGGGCTTGAGCATTGACATGAAAATCACAGGCTGGTCGATGAGCCTTATTGCTCGTCAGTTAAGTTGTTGGCCGTCAGAACATTTTGGGAGCAGTGGACACGAAAGTACCCAAGTGTAGAGAACTAGGTCTGTAATGAACAAGATGACAACGAAGAGAGATGATTGAAGGATTGTTCGTCAAGCGTACGTAGATCCCATAGTGACGCGTTCTACTTTAGAATCTGATGTAGGGCTGCCAATTGTTCCACAAAACGAATTGCCATACAGAATCGAATCTGCAATACACCGAAACATTGGCAACTCTGTCCACTGTGTGTCAAATCAGAGCGACGTACAATACCACAGATTGGTATTTAGTGATGAATACCGATTCACTTTGGGAAAGATGATAACTGCGTACAGGTATAGAGGCACGCTGGTGAATGGTATAATTCTACCCACGCTGTCTCGAGATAATATTTGTTAGCATACAGCTTGAGATGTTCTAGACTTTCTGCCTCATATTCTGACTCTTCTCCTGACTTCTCCCTTATAGAGCATTTGTGGTACAAGCTAAAGCATCAGATGATGCCATGTCACTCTGTAGATGATTTGGAGGTGACTGTTCAAGATTTGTGAGCCCTAAGTTCTGACGAAATTCCGACATGAAAAGACAACATCCGACGACTTTTCAACTCATTGAAAGACAATTTTGCTTCATGTATTGCAGATGGAGGTGATCCGACGTGCTGTTGAAGCTCCACTGTATTCGCTTAACTATACACTCTGTATTTGCTTAATTGTCTTGTGATATTTGGGGGGATCAAGTGAATATCTCATCTGTATCATTATGTGTATTAAATTTCATTTCAATCCGAAGCTTCCTTCTTGGTCTGCTATTTTTAATGTTCCTAGGTGTATGTTAGAGTCAGCAGTTGTTCGTTCATCAATTATTCCATGCCCGTGCTGTCTATTGTTCTATTTCTGTGTTAGATATTATAATAAACATCATTTCTATGTTTGTGATGCTCAGTAACATTTGAGTAGGGATTCTATCGTATTCATTTCTTTAAGTCACTAAAAGAGTTTTCTACGCCTCTAAACTACTTGTAACTTCTCTTCTTAAACTATTTCTACTTCTTAACCATGAATTCTCAGCGACGGTGTTCATCCACTTCTAGAAATTGTATCAGCTGTTCAGGACATTCCTGAACCAACTAGTGCTGTTTTCTTGCTGTGATGAAATTTTATCGTCTATTTTTTCTTCGTGCAGTTAGCACGCAAGGCTCTCTTAACACTTTCATTGTTGGCTCGAAAGGAACGATAAGCGGACATTTTCCTGAACCCAATAGGCTCTTGATACTTTTCAAAAATGTAAACTCACTCCTCTGCGATACTTCGGTATTCTTCAGCCTCAAAAAATAGTCTATCTTGGTTGATACATACAACGCAAACATAGCTGCAGTTATTCAACAAAATTATCAAAAAGGCTCGAAGCCTCTTACGTTGTTTTCTAAAACCCTTTCTTCTACAATATATCATAAGAAATTAGGACAGATAATTGTAAATGTTTTCAAGAAACTATGAAATATTTTCTTCATATGTTGTAAGGCAATATTTCTAACATTGATACCAATTACAAATCACAGCCCCATTTGCGTTTCGACAGAACTTTGATAAAATCATCATCTCGCCAATTGCATCACTTAGACTTCACAAGCCAATTTTCTATTGATATTCGTCATTTCGAAAGAACCCAGAATATAGCTGCAAATACTTTGTCTCGAGTAGACGAGATTAATGTACCATCATCAATAGATTTTGTCATAACTGCAGGATAGCAGAAAAATGAGACAAAGCTACAATATATTTTTTTTGACTGCATCCCTAACTCTAGTCTGAAAATATAGATCATATAAATGGTAACTGAGTTATCTCCGTACTGTCGTGTTAAGCGACCATGTAATCGACCATAAATTTTGACGAAATTCCTACATGCCATTTTAATCAGTTTGTATCAGCTATCTCGTCTTGATATTCCAGCGTCCCGTTAATTAATCCAACGTTACATTTAGAATGAGATACCTAAAATATCGTAATTTAGTCACGCTCGCACAGGAATGACCATAAGGCAAAAATTAATTGCCATATCCATATTATAAAGCAGAATTTCGAATTGCTAGCACATCGATTCAGACACGGATACATCAATTTAGGTGGTTCATTATCTCAATACAATGGCTTTTCTTACATTCTAACATGCATTGACAGGTTATTTAGATGTCTGAAAGCTGTTCTAATTGACTATATTTTTGTAAACACCGTATCAAAGCACATCAACTCTAAATAGATCTCTCGTTTTGTTGTGCGGGAGAAAATGACGACGGTAGGCATAAGTTCTTCACAGTTATTCACCTTTTCAGCCAAATTTTTCGGAATATGAAAAATTCTCACGACAGCTCATCATTCAAGTTCCAACAGATTAGTTAAATAATTTCAACTTTCAGTAGTCCATTCACTGTCACACTTCCATCCACAGGGTGGATGTACCTCCCACAGGGCTGAGGGGGCTGCGACTGCATTTAAAGAAGATATGAAGGCCTCTTATACCGCAGTATATCTCTACACTCCAACTTCATGGAGATTTATTTCAATAACACTATAATTGGCGTCAGTTCTCTGACTTTCGTTAAGCATCTTAAAGAAAGCATAACAATTTTAGCCCTTTCACGAATCAGTGCATACAATTCCAAAACAGTTTTTGTACACAAGAACTTGAATTCTACGTACCACGTTTATCAGAGATACTTTTCCACAAATAAGGCTTTTGAGTCTGTTAAATCAAGCCCGCATCAGGTTCTTTCGAGAGATTTGAAAACTTATAGAATTGTTGTCAACAATAGGAAAATGATAGTGAATATTGACAGATTAAAACTCGCTTTTCTCTGGGCCCCTGAGCATTCAACTACCATTTCGTCACCGACAGCTACATCTCCTGTATCATCTTCACCCCCTGCAGTTGTGTTTATACCTCCAGTACGTATGTTTCCATATGTAAATACACCTTTTTCCAGATATGTTAAATTTCCATCTACAGATACACCTTCGTCCAAAGATGTTAAATCTCTTATCTGCAGATATAGCTGATTCCGAAAACATCGAATCCCTATCTACAATTGTTGGTAAGACAACACATTCTGGACGTCGTGTTCATTCTTATCCTAAATACCTGTTACATCTAGTTCCTACTTGAGGGGGAATACTGTAGTGGTTGCTATACAATGGAACTCTACTTTACAATTGTACTCTAACAACTTCTATCTGAAATTAAATTAAAAAACAAAAACAGTTATTCTCTTTTTCAATATCTTGTAATCCTTCCCACGTTTATGTTTAAGCTTTCTATGTAAAAGTATTATTAAAAAGTTATTTCTCATAAATTATCATTGGTGTTCTCGTTATATGAAAAAGATACTTCATTAAAGCGATTAACGGTGAAAACAGGCACTTTAAATCCATTTTTTTACTATTTAATATGCTAATAGATTGTTGGCTTTACCTGTTAAAGTGAAAACGAACATATTAATGAAAGTTTCTGAATTTTATGTCTCAGTAGAATAAACGGGTATACATTTCATAGCTACATTAACTTATATCTAAACTAAGGAAGGATGTTAATAGGATTAATAATCCTATTCTGAGTTTTTGGAACGTAGCCCGTTGTAACTTGAAAGTTACACGACGGACACGAAAGTTAGTCACCGCTTCATGTGACTATCACTACTTTATGGAACAGTCGCCACTTCCTGTCACTATCGCTGCTACGTGGTTCAGCTGAATCCAAACGTATTAGGTTTATGAAATTTAATCTAATAGTAATTTGGGTTGGAGGAATATAATCCCAAATTAATGAGTGATTGGAATATAAACTAAATTTATAGGGTATTTGAATATATTTTTCAAATTAATAGGATAACGAAATATAATTAAAAGTAGCTCAGGATGTAAAATCACATATTCAAAGACAATGTGATACTAGAACCTATTACCAGACTGAAGCTAATATAATGAAATCTATTAGATAAAAGCAACAATCTAGTACATCCATAATCCACAAGGTAAATTTTTTATTTAAAAATGCATGACGAATCTGGGTAATATTTCCTAAGACGAGAACATATTTAAATGTTTCTCAATAAATATTTTTCTCCCGGTAATATATAATTAGTTTTTACTAATTGTTTCATATTTCTTGATTTGATAATACAATTTTTAATGAAAAAAAGACTTTCAAATAAATAGATGTAAGAAAACAAATACACAGAATTACAATAAAATATAAATAGACTTCTTTATTATTTTATTGTTCCTGGGTTATCTCAAGACAAAAAGTATTTAAAATACATTTCAATTTAGATTGCTCAAATGTTGGATATATTTTGCAACAAAATTATGAAAATTGGAAAATTTTCGAATTGGAAACTCTTGTAATTAAATATTTTGAATGATGAACATAGCAGTAAGAATTATATATATATATATTTATATATTATTCTCGTAATCGTAATTAATATTTCTTAAATTTAATGAATTTCACACGAAGAATTTATTTAAAATTTTGAAGAATTTTAAATCTCAATTTTATAATTTATTATATATATTTAATCTTTTAAAATACTTGTTTTTAGATTAATAACATAAAACCATAATATAACTGTAAGACGTCGAAAAAATTCAAGATTGGTAAGCAACTGGATCCGTTTCCCACCCTGCTCTTATCAATTTTAAATCATACTTTTTTTCTCACACTTGTGAAGTTTTCTCAACATGGTTTTCATATCGTCATATCTGAAATATAAACAATAGATCAATTATTTAAAATACAAGCTGCTGTAGTTCTGGGAGGGGATCTTTATGGATTCGATAAAAGTTGCCTTTAGTGTAAGACTCATTTTTTTGGCCTGAGTTATACATGGACAACAAATATAATTTCAGTAAAAAAAATTGAAGGAATGTTTTTACTGTAAGCAAATTAGTCAAGCTCTTAACCTTTCCTGAAGCGCAACTGGCTTCTGTTGGTAGCTAGAGGAGCTTCCGCTGCTTGTAATATTAAGTATATAATTAATATGGCAAGATCGATTAAAAGCTGCAAAATAACATTGGATATATTACTGCTAAACATAAGCTTATTTAATAGGGAATTATAGTAAATGCTCTAAAAATAGCATTGAAATTTAACTTGATAGCCTGTTTTAAATATGTTTCTTTATAGTTGTTGCTGTTTACTATTTCATTAATAAGTTTTCCTTATGAATATTTTTTTAAAAAAATAGATTGCCAATGAAGAATAAAAAAATGAAACATCCAGGACAAATTGATTTTTAAAATAAATAACAGTTTGAGAGAATTTTTAAATTATACTTTTAATAATGTTACCTTTTCAAAAACATCGTTCTTTACTTTATTTATTTTAGCCAACTATAATTTTTTTCATTTGAAATTCAATTTCATCTAATTGAAACTATTCAAAATTTAGCTATTTGAAATATATATATAATTAGCTAAAATTTAGCAAAATAAATAAAACTTTCGTAAAGTTTTTAATACTTAAAAATATAGGACAGTAGGGGGAATTCTTATAATAATGTAAGAAAAGCATTAATGATTTCCAAATTTCTTTTATGAACTTTTTAACAAAATTATTTCCTGAGAATTATTTCCTCCGATTTATATATAAAGTAAAAAACTAATTACAGTAATTTATATATATATATATATATATATATATATATATATATATATATATAT
>BMAW01027666.1:146331-251824 GCA_019974015.1 Nephila pilipes | reverse complement strand
ACCCATTGGGAACTGTATGCATAGAAAATAATGTCATTTTTCTTAAATTAAACTACTTAAATACTACTTAAAATAATGCTACTTTCATATTTAATTACTCTTTTACTGTTAATATGCTGTAATAATTCTAAAAACTATTTTCACAAGGGAAAAAAATAACGATACGAGCAATTAAATTTCTAGAATATTATTTCATCTTTAATGCAAGATGTATTTTATTTTGAAGCTAAATTATATTTTAAGTTTACTTGCGTGTGCTCAGTATAATTTTTAAGAAATGATCATAGAATGACAAAGAGTGCCCCTCTTTTCAATAGTGAGTCATAAAAATTGGCCGTTGATTCATTATACATCTGGAATGGTGTCACGTTTTTTGGCGATAATGTTTTTCATATAAATTTTTTTGCATACCAACCTTTATATTAGGCCTAAAGTTCACATATAATAAAAAAATAATAAGCATGAAAAATTATGAAAAAAAAATAAATAAATAAATAAATAAAATTCTTAAGAATTAAAATTAACAGAATGGCATACAAACAAATATTAAAATGTATGAAATACCCAATTGAGAGAGAGAGAGAGAGAGAGAAAATGTCACTTGTATAATTTAATTTATAATCTAATACCATGCATAAGTAGAGGAAACAAAAAGTTTAAAATTAATAAAAGCAAAAATTTGATATACATATTTGAAGTTTGATACATTTTTGAATATACATATTTGTTTAATAACTGCCCCTTACTATTTCCAAAAATTTATCAATACAGCTTAATTCATTTTCACATGAACGCTGAAAAAAAAACTCAGCAAGATATGAAAACAAAAATCTATTTTTCTTTGTAACCTGGTAAAGAATGTTTAACACATTGCACTACATGAATTTTGTTGTATTTGTTTAGCATTTAGTAATAGGATCAATGAAATAATTCATACGGTTGACCTTTAAATAAGTAAGTGTAAGTGTTAAGTATATACAACTAAATACGTATTCAATTTTTGAATATCGTTATATGTATCCATTGGACATCGGAGTATTTCGCTAAACTATGAAATAATAACCATGTAAAGTTTGTACCACGATCTCAAGTTACCAACTGGGTACTCTGAAACAAGATACCTAGCAAGCAATAAAGGTAAAAGCATTGGCCTCCGCCATTTGATGTGGAATAGGTGCTGTACCGAAAACACGGGTATATCTGTTATTACAAATTATTAATAAGATATTACCTTTTGATGGCATCAAAAGACAAAAATTTGGATTTGAATATGGTGAAATCTATCAGATGGAAGATACACTTTATGAGAAGGCTCTTAGTCAGAAAAAATACAAACACATTGTTAAAAGTCAAACTATCGAAGAATATTGTCTTCAAAACACTGGGAAGTATTACCTGAATTACTTAAATCGTAAGATGTTTTCTTGAATTCAAATAAAACAATAAGGGATAGGGTTTCCAGAAGTGTAATGATGTATTCACATGTTGAGATATGAAAGTAAAACGCATACAATTACTTTTCTAATCCTATTATTTCAAATTTCTTTTTAAATATACAAGATCTAATTTGTTGATACCACTCGACAGAAAACAAATATTTGAATTTTGCGCTTACATTTATCAGAATAGATAAAAAGTTTGTTATAATGTGACATAACAATTAGAGTCATTCGTCTTCCGTTTAGCAATCCACATCCCAATGCTTTCATTGATTTAATGTGATTTAAAAATGCAATATAGGAAAAATTATATGTTTAAAATTATTTATTAAAGGAGTATTTTTCAATAAATTATTTATTAGAAATTATTTTTGAGTTATACATGAATGGAAAGAATTTGACTTTCAAATTTGCCTACGACATTTTTCTAGCAGAAGCCCTTCACTTTCAATGCTCTCACACGAGATTTCATGGTCAACGGCTTATTATGCTACACTGACTAGAAATCATCTACTTTAATTGGTTGTATTATAGATCATTTTTAGTTCTTCAGCACTTTGACGAAACATTGGTGAATATTGAAGATTGCTAAATGTGCAATGGAAAATGGAAAAAGTTCTATTGACAAAGATTTGTTTTATAACAGAAAGTTAAATTTTACAAAACGATTCGTTTGAAATAAATGAGCATCTATGATTAACATCCTTTGTGAATACATTCTAAACCATTCTAGACAGGGGTGATTTTATACTTAAAAAAAGATTAGTGTATTTTCTTCTTTTTCAAATATTTTCCCTTTAAATACGGCAAAAAAGTCTACTTAATCATTTAAAAAAAGGAATAATAAGTTTTTAACATATTGTAAATTTGTGACGGATACATTATATATAGTGTGTTTCAACTTTTCTTCATATTTGCTTTTGTATACCTCTATAATAATTTCCATAGGTTTTTTTTTTTTTTTTTTTTTTTCATTTTATAATAGTTTGATTTAGAAATTAAATAAAACAAATAATTATTGTTTTCCAACTAATTTCTTCTAAATCCAGTCTTAGTATATGAAAATCCTATCATTAAGTCCGAAGCTAAACATTCATTCAAAAATTAATAAAAAGTAACCATAACGAATAAAGTATTGATAATTATCAGGGAGAAAAATGATTTTAATTAATGAAACAATTATATTTTATTACTCTAATAATTATAATAAATTTTATATTCATAAAAATTCAGATAAGATTCAAAAGAAATTCTAAAAATGTTATCAAAACGAGCCCAAAGAATAAAATCATGACGGCCTGTAAAATTATTGGAAAACCATTTCAAAATAACAAAACCATTTCAAAATTCTTCTCTCGTAGAAAATATTCAGTTTATGGTTCCTTTCATGACGTCATTTACATCTCCCCTCTCATCTTATATGTTCCATTAGCAAAATGTTTGCAGATAATGTAAAATATTTATTACTTCATTGCAAAATATTTGTAGAGAGAATAATACCTTTTTTTCATTTTTGAAAGAATTTCAGCTGCTGAAAGAATATTTTAATTATAAAACATCGAAAAATCTATTTTCAAATTTTGTTGTGAGTGGGAAATCTAAATCCAGATATTTTAATTCAAACATATCATGCATTGTCTTCTAAGAATTAGTATTAAAATTAGCAAGTAATAACAATGGAGTAAAATTTATATATATATATATATATATATGAAGTTTATATTTTCATACAGAGATTTCCTTTATTTGATCGATTTGGTTGTTCATGGAATTAATTTTTGTTTTACGTTGCTAAAGTATTAAAGATTAACAAGCTCCTTTTAAGATTTCTGGAAAATATATATCAATTATTAGCTTAAAATCTCATTTTTTTCTTAAATTTTACGATTTATCTGTTTAATTCGAAACAAAATGGCACATATGGTCAAGTAAATATATAGATTTAAAATATGCTTATTTTAATTCGTAATTTTTTAATAAAAATAATTTCACTGAAAACTTTATATTGCAAATTTTACTCTTTTTTTGAAATATCTATTTCAGAAAATTCAAGTTTTTTCCTAAAAAATAAAAATTATTAATAAATACAACACAATAAAATGAAAATTTCCATACATTATATATATGTTACCATTTTCTCACAAATTCATTCATAAAAGTTTAAAAATTAAAAGTTTTTTTTTTTCAAAGTCCTCCTTTAAAAATGCGTATTTCATATTTTTATGTCCAAATGATTTATTGCCTGAGAATCAATTTGCTAATTAAGAATGAATTTGATAAAACAACTCATAGGCAAATATAAATGAGGGTGGTTAGTTAAATCCATTCTTAGATGAGCTAATTAAATCCTTACCTTTTGGTGTCCTTCAAAACGTCAATAAAATATAGTTTCTCTTCTTATAAAAGCTTTACTATCATAAAATGGATTCTGATCAATAAATAAATTAATATAATCTCTGAATTTAATAAAAACCTTTTATATATTCCCCTACACCTTTATTACTTCTTTTTAAATTTACATTTGAACTTTTCCCTGGAACATTTTATATTTCACAAAACTAATTTCCATAATATCTCTCCCAATGCTTAAAAAAACAATTTTTTCTTGTTTAAAATTTTGTTTGTTTAGCATTATGATAGTAGCAAGAATAATAATATAAGAATTGTAAAAATAAAAGTTAAATTTATAAAACTATAAAGGAAATGGCTGTTATTTAATACTTAACATATTAACATTATATATGCCGTCACAGCAACATATTAGATTGCTACATTTGGAATTGAAAATTATTAAAGATACCGCAGAGATATCCCTCAAATGAATAATACTGTAGTCTTCAAC
This sequence comes from Nephila pilipes, assembly GCA_019974015.1. Lineage (NCBI taxonomy): Eukaryota > Metazoa > Arthropoda > Arachnida > Araneae > Nephilidae > Nephila > Nephila pilipes. Next base: position 247,543 of record BMAW01027666.1, on the reverse strand, counting down.
AATACATTTAGCTTGATTTTTCTACTCTTTGATCTAACTAGCCTTTTGTTTTTGCTGTTGTTATGGCTGCTCAAGTAGTCACTATTCTGAATTTTGCTCCTGTTATTCTGCCTTCTTACTTTAAAAATTCTATATGCTTGCAATAACTTCAATAGGACTATGAAAACAAATATGCTACTCTTCGATGTATTCATTTGTTTTTGTCTAGCCATACGTTGGAACTTCAATGAGAACTCCATATTTCATGTGGATATTTGAATGTAACTATTACTCTTATTATTTGAACATAATATTCCTGTCCGAGATTCTTCAAACTTGTAATATTAGTGCTGAATGGTCCTACATTACACTATATCTTTTCTTCCTTTTCAATAGATATTTGAAAGGAAAAATTAAAGAAAAATGTACTTTACTCACACACGAAATAAACCAATGATAATGATATCAAACACAAAGCAAAATACAGGAATAAATATTCATATTATAACGGTAAGAAATTTTTCATTATTTGTATATTTTTTTTCAAAAAAAAAGTAATTAAGACTAATCATAGATCTTAGATTTTAAAATTTCTTTTATTCGCTTTTAAGTATCGTTAAATTTTTAATATATTTAACTGAAACCATTAAGAGGATTAATTCTCACGTTTGATTAAGTTAAATTGACCTTATCAATCTCTTTTTTCGCTTCACTTTTATTGGATTTGTCCCCACTTTTCTCCGATTAGTAATATACGTAGGAGTTGGAATACATAATTTATTACTCAGCTTCCTGAAGTGTCTAGGCTTTAAATTGAATTATATATAGTGAGTGTAGAAAGTTTTTGTACATTGAAATCATATTCTCTACAAGCCTCACTGCCAAAACATCGTTAAGTTATAGAATAAATTTTTAAATATATATATAATAAACTACAATTTACTATTTCCATGTAATATTTACATAACAAATGACTTATAAAAATTTAAAATTAAAGAAACATGAATAGTACATCTTGTGAAAAAGAAAGCATTCGTACAATGCACATAATTTCAAATACACGCTAGCTCAATCTAATTACATTTTATAATTTATGCCTTGTAAGATATCCTTTAGATTTAATAATTGTTCCGGACCTTTTTGTCCTTATTCAACTAAATTTAATGTCAATGAACTAGAAATGTATTCTCATTCTTGTTTAGGAGTGTTTATCAAGTCATGTTTATTGGAAATTGACCAGGTTCGAACACTCTGATCAAGAATTTTCAAACTAGTTCAATAGGATTGATGGTTAGAGATATTATGGCCGAGTTGGAAATTTCATAAATTTAGAGATATTATATTAAGTCCAAAGCTAGTATTTAAGGTTATATAATCTTGGGATCATTATCGTGTATATAAAAGTAATCACAATGGACACCCGTTTTTGTCGAGCTAGACTATAATTAATTTTTCAAAATGTCTATATAAATTTTCTGCGATTCGTGATTTCATTTATTGGATTTCCAACCATGATACACATGAAATCTCAAAAGAGCACAATCCTACTCCCATGTTTTATTTTGGACATTAAATTCTTTGGGTGTGTATTTCTGTGTTTAGTTTTCTTGACATCATTTGTCTACCATCCTATCCAAAACCGTTTGGCTAATTCTCACAAGAAAAAAAAATGTTTTTTTTTCTCCAGACCTGGGCTTTTGCTTATGTATTTTTTGTAGAAAAGAATAATCATAACTTCCGATTTCTTTGATTCACAAATAATTGTTTTCATGCAACACGACCGTAGAAGCTTTGTTGCCTACATACATTTCGTAATGTAACTACGGTTATGGATATTCTTCTCCTATAATTTTTGGAGAACTTTTTTTCAGATTTTACTGGAAAATGCCTTTCGATAGAGAAAAGTAGAGATGGATTAGCGTTATGTAGTATTTTAGAAGCCATAAAATATTCCGAATAACGGATTACATTAGTACTTAGTCTCCAAATAGAAATGAAATTTCATTATATGGTTTACCTTTTCTACGAAACTATGAAATCAATTTTGTTACAGATTGACAGATTTCGCCATTAGACATAACAGGTCAATTGAAAAGTCCCCGGCCTACCATAGTAAAACACATTTTTTTGGCAAAATTAGTTTTTTTTTATTCAACTTAATTCCCTTCAAGGGTGATACACTGATTATAGCGACCCTCCAACTTTTCGATACCATTTTTGTAGTACGATCTGTCCTTTGCTTCAAATTAGGCCTCAGTTTCGGCGATCACCTCTCATTCGACGAAAATTTCTTCCCAGCAAGCATTCTTTTGAGATCTGAGAACAGGAAAGAGTCGCTGGGGGCCAGATCTGGAGAATACGGTGGATGAGAAAGCAATTCCAAGCCCAATTCATGGATTTTTGCCATCGTTTTCACTGACTTGTGACACGGTGCATTGTCTTGGTGAAGCAGCACTTTCTTTTTCTTCAAATGCGGCCGTTTTTCGGCGATTTCGTCTTTCAAACGGTCCAATAACGCTATGTAATAGTTGCTGTTGATGGTCCTTCCTTTTTCAAGGTAGTCAATGAAAATTATTCCATGCGCATCCCAAAATACAGACGCCATAACCTTGCCAGCCGACTGTTGCGTTTTCCCACGCTTTGGAGCGGGTTCATCGTGTGCAGTCCACTCGGATGACTGTCGATTGGACTTCGGAGTGAAATGATGGAGCCATGTTTCATCCATTGTCACATATCGACGCAAAAACTCGGGTTTATTACGCTTGATCATCTTCAAACACTGTTCCGAATCATCAACTCATCGTTGTTTTTGGTCAAAAGTGAGCTCGTGCGGCACCCACTTTGCACAGAGCTTTCTCATACCCAAATATTCGTGAATGATAGGATGTACACGTTCAGTTGATATCTTTAGAGTATCTGCTATTTCATTCAATTTCAATTTATGGTCATTCAAAATCATTTTGTGGATTTTTTTAATGTTTTCGTCGGTGACAACCTCTTTTGGGCGTCCACTGCGTTCACCGTCTTCGGTGCTCATTTCACCACGTTTAAACTTAGCATAGCAAACCTTGATGGTTGATTTTCCTGGGGCAGTGTCCGGAAACTCGGCATCAAGCCACGTTTTTGCTTCAACTGTATTTTTTCCCTTCAAAAAGCAATATTTTATCAACACGTGAAATTCCTTTTTATCCATTTTTTTTCACAATAACAAAAGTTGCTTCACTCAAAATGCTATAATTCACAAACTAATGATCCGACAGCTGTCAAATTTATACACGTATCTTTTGAGGGTTAAGGCTAACTAAAAAACATACGGATTTAATTCTAGTGGCGCCATCTATGTGTCAGGCCGGGGACTTTTCAATTGACCTGTTAAGGCCCATATCGAACGTTGTGCGTTGTATATTAAACTTAAATTTCATTTCATGTATATCGAGATGAGTGATGTTACTTATAGATAAAGAACACACTGATCCAATTACAAAACACTTACAAAAATGTAGATTTGTTTCAGTATACGCATTTTTTTAAATACTCCTCAGAATCTCTAAGCCTTAGTTTTCTGTGTAATTGAAAAAACAACCCAAAATATTTATTAATTTTTTACTCCACATTCTTACTTATGAAATTATGTTATATTGTATTCTACCTTTTGAAATAATTTTATTTTAGTTAATTTTCTTCTAAAACCGTAGTTTCCTTCGCATCAACATTTTTGAGCAAGTACTTTCTACACTCATTGTGAGATCCATTGCTTTTTATGAAAACAACTGTGATTTCATTAACTTGTAAATTAACCGGGAAATCATTACAGAATCAATTCAGAATGAAGCCAACATGTGAAATGTTTTAATCTTTTTGAAACAATTGTTAAATAATTTATAAAATTATGTATCTATAATACAAACTAACAAATAACAACTAACATTAAAAGTAATTTTCTGAATTGGATATTAGAAACTATTTTACGAGCAAAGACCTAATAATTTATCTCTTTTTATTCTTTATTGGCGTTCGTCTTTCAATTTTTAACAATACAGAAAAATCTACTTTTTTCTAACTAAGTGAATTTGGGTTTTAATGAAACGAACAATATTAAGGGAGCACATAAATAATAATGTAATAAGAAATAGAAAAAATAAACAAAAATAAAGCTCGTTAAAGAACTGTGTATCAGTTTCAATAATTTCTATTTATATATCTGTTTATTGTTATTATATCATAAATAATTTCCTATACGCTGTATGTCCCTACATCCCTTAAGACAATGCCATGAAATAAGTTGAAACACACCTATTATTATTATTTTTTAAATACAAATCACTAGATAATAAAAAATCCCTTTTCTCACTAAATAAATAAAAATTAAGGTAAATTATAAATTAAATCTGCAGGTTGGTTTTTATATAAATATTTAGATGTGAATTATTTCAATGTGTGATAATTTTTAAGATAACTTTTTTCAAATTCAGCCAGAAAAATTTTAATAGTTTTTTATTGCTTTACAGAAAAAGTAAAAATGAAATATTTAAAATTCAATGAAGGATTAAATATTTAAAATATTTAAAATCAAAAGTAAACCCTGAAGGTAAAAAGCAGCTTTCCGATACATACTAATTACATCAAAAAAGAAAACCATCTTTTGAAACATAAAGCAAAATTCTTTTGAAAGAAATTTACCCCACGGAGGATTCTCGGTATGTCGTAAAATTGATGACAGAACAAAAATACATGGAAAAGGTAAATGAAAAGAAAAACCGATAATTTTAATTATTAATTACGTGGAACTGAAAGCATTTTACAGCAAAACATGCTAAAAAAGCACAAAAAAAGATTTAATAAAGAAAAATAATAATGTAAGTGATTAAATAATGCATGATGAAAAATATAAATTTAAAAAAAAGCGTTAATGCTTTAATAAGCTAAATTACTCAATAAAAATATATATTAAACAGGTTATATTTTTTTATTCAAATCTGATATAAATTAAATAAAAAATGAATTTAACTTATGCTAAAATTTGATGAAAAGAAGTAAATTTATGTTTTTTTAAAAAAAATTGTGTTATCTATTATAAAAATATAAATTAATAATATAATTGTGAATATTAATTTGAAAAACATGACAGAAAACCAATTTTGAACTTTTTAGTATCTTACAAATATTCTTTTTTATATTTTTGAAATACTTATTAAAATCAAACATCTCAATACAGGGGACTTGGAAAAAGGCGATAGCTATTGCCATAAACGTGGTGTCCACTCATAGGTGTAGTAAAGTGGTATATGTGGTACAGGGTGAGATCATTGCACATTGCAACCTAGTGACAAATGGTAGAGTTGTGACTTTGGGCTAAGAGCGGTTTCTTTTCACTAACCTTGGGGAGTTTTAATTAAGATTGATTGCTTTTACTAAACAACCTTTGCCCAACCAAAAATGAAATGTGATTTTGGTAAAATAAGTAGAAATGAAGTGAAGCGGGAGAGTTAGGAAATATATAAACTCCGACTGAGAGTCGCGATAGAGAGGTTGAAGGAGAAGTTGAAAGAGATGGAAAGAGAGGTTGAAGTAAGAGGTTGGATTAGAAGTTGAGTGATTCAAGAGATTTAGTTATTCCAGTGTTCAACAATTGTTCCAGAGTCTGAGTTACAGTCGAGGTAGGCTTAGTGGTAAGAGTCTGTTAGATTATTATTGGTAGATTGAGTTAAGGCAGTAAAACCCTTGTCCGGGAGAGCATTCAGAATTGTTGTTATGTTAACAAGACGTTAATAAATTGCGTAATTACTGTTCTAGTGTTTCTTTGATTGACTTATTGATTCTTAGTGTTTAAACATTGAGTTTAGCTATGGCACAAGAGGCAACACGGAATGGGCAGCCGTTAAAGAGTTTAAAGTTCATTTATTGAAAACGGTAAGAGATAAGGAAAATAGTTAATCACAAAGTTGTACAGCGTCCCTTATTAAGTACGAAAAATAATCTCGAGCACAAAAACGCGCTGATGCTTGTGCTGAAATGTCACCTGTTATGCTGCAAAACGTACAACTTTAAATTATAACGAAAAAAAAAGAATGGAGATGTGCTTCATGACTGGCTGAGAACATACAAAAACACTGAAAATGAAGGCCTCTGCTGAAAAATCGTTGATCTTTTTTCTTTCTGACGTTCTTCGTGGCATAACAGGGCTGCAAATTGCGAACAATCTATCTGTTATTTTGCAAGTTCTTATCTCACCATAATAGTACACAAGGCATCTTTTCGAACTAAATCCAGGACGCTCCATTATTTTGCAATTGACGCGTTTTTTCCATATCTCTCATCATCGCGGAGAAAGGAATAGTAACTCCTCTGTGAGAAGTTAGGTGGCATTATAACTAATCTCACTCAGTAGCGCACATACATACAGCCATTTTACAATATCTATACACCGCGCATAAGACTCTTGCTATCGCAATTCTCAAGTTAAAATGGAGGCAGGATTTAAGTGGACACCCTGGAAAATACTTGCAATATCTAAAAAATTGCATTTTTTTGCACAATATAAAAGGATTTTTCTAAAAGTATCCACAATTAAGATATATATATATATATTATTCTTATTAATTTTGTTGAAATTGTTAGTATTTTTGATTGAAATTTCAAAATTAGTTAGACTTTAATGTACTACTGTGTTATTTTGCATCGAAACTTCTCTCATTTCTCTCGGCGTTTTCAACGAATACCCACCGTTTTTCCGGGCTGATCAAACGCTGTCGAGGATCTAACTCTTCCCGTTGGAGTGGAGTGGAAGTTAGGGGAGGGAGGTACCATCTCAGGTGTAGTCCTCGTCACATGATCGAGGTTCAGAATTGCGAAGTCCGTCTTTAGTTTTTTAGTTTAGTTTTTTATTTTTTAACGTCGCACTAGAAGCAACACGAGAGCTATTGGCGACGGAACTCGTAATTTTGAACCACGGTCAAGTGACGAGGACGACACCTGAGCTGGCACCCCCCTCTCCTAACATCCACACCACGCCAACGGGAGGACTTTGGGATCCGAACAGATTTAACGTGCATCAGCCCCGGCTACACGGCGGGTCTTTGGCGGCCAAGGATCGAACCCGCGACTGAACGAAAACCGCCGGCCGCTAGTCCACGTCCTTCACCACTAGGATACCGCGGCCCATGCGAAGTCCGTCACCAATAGTCTTTATGTTGCTTCTAGTGTGACGTTAATAAAACCAATAAACTTTAAATGAATTATTTGTAATGAACTATAATTTTTCAATTATTAATATTTTACTTTTTGAAGCAATGATTTCAAAATTTTTAAACTTTTCCGTCTAAGACCTACTTTGTAATGAAACTACTTTACAATGAAAAAATAAGATGCTCGTGTCATACTGTACTCATTACAGAACGAAATAATAGGGATTAAGTAAACTTTTAATCTTTTTTATATATTTGCATATATTTTGTGGTAAATGATAGAAAAGTTACAGTCTTTCATTTGATTAATTTCTGCACAACTAAGAACAACACAACAATATCATAATTACATTTTCTTTAACATAACTTAGTTTATACAAAAAGGGATTTTCATACACAGCACAGTCCAGGTTTTATTTTAAAAATCTTAAATAAATTTTACTTAATTTCCATATAGCAATTAGTAAAAAAAATGCAAAAACGAAGTAAAGAATATTACCCAATTTGAAGAATATCAATTTTTGGAACTTTCTACATTCTTAAAGTTGAACATAAGAACTGGAAGTAGTATCATAGAAATTTCATGAAATATTAAAAAAGATTTCTAAGTGCTGTGCGGGGTGCTCCTGGACTCGGGAGCTAAACTTTGAGAAATGGTAGAATATTTACAAATGAACATATTTTTCATTGCTAAATGGGGGAGGAAATAAGTTGACGCTGGGAAATATGAAATGATAAGAAAAGGTGGGGGTGGCTTTTATTACTTGAATAATTGCTTTAAATGCTCAAATGTGCTATTACCTACATGGATACTAACCTGGCAGTATATAGCACCTTTCCGAGTATTCCAGGTGTTTCTTGAACAATTACAGCAGCAAGGGTACGTTTCGCGATGGGCCCTCATCATAATCAGTTGCAGTCTCGTAGATGAGTGTCTTGAGATGTTCCCTTCAGAAAAAAAAAATCGATACTTAATAAATCGAATGAACGTGCTGGCCAAACGACTGGCTCGTGGCTTTAAATCCATTGAGGGCCAAACGTAGCATTGAGAAAATTACATTAATGTCGAAAGAGACAGGACCTCCATCGTGCTTGAACTATGTGATACTCTGAACGGCAACTGAAACATTATTAAGCAATTCTCGTCATACATCTTTCAGAAAAAAGTGATATAACGTGTTGGTTAGTCTCTGAGGTAGCAATGTTTGGACCGATAAGGAAATAATTCGTAATATATGTCCACACAATGTACGTCTCTCATTGTGCCGATACTTCAAGGACTATATGTCTTTATTTTTTCTCTTTCTGTAGCGGCATTTAAAAGAAAAATATTTTCGTTAAAATGTTGGAAAGGAAGCTTCCTAATTTCCTAAAAGTTTTGGTTAAAAAGTTTAAAAGAAACCTTTCTATTTTCCTAAAAGTTCCGACTAATTTCCTTCTCTACGAGAAATTCGTCTCTCAGTTCCATAATCATCTAATTTATGTACTATCTGATCGATCCTGTTAATTTTTAGTAACTCGTCTGTGAAATGATCGCTCACAACTGGAGAGGGGGGAGGGAATCTCCATTTCAACTGTTCCGGAACCAAAAGTTGCTTTAAATCTTCATTTTTGACATCTAATCCACTTTTCCACTGCTCCAAATAATGTTGCAGTTCGGAAGCAAAATCGCGCTAGACCACTCTTTTCGGTGAGATACAAATTTTTGTCAGAATTGTTCAGGACTTAATTTGAAACGCTTCAGATGCATTTGCAAATATGATTGAAGTAATTTGCACCCGGATCACGTTCTCTAACTACAGTATTTACGATTTTGAAAGGAGGCAATGGGAGTGAGTGCGTTATCCAATTTTCTTTCGGAACATTAGTTCGACTAGATTGCCTCTCAAAAGTGATAAGTATATACTAAGAACACTAGTAACATCACAACGCGTCATTAATTATTACACGTTGATTTTTAGGGATATTAAAAGAAAAAGAATCATCATTTAAAGCTTTGGGTTCTGATTTTTTAAGCTCAATTTCCTCCTTTTCCTTTAGATCTTATTCTTCTTTTTTGTCTTAAATAACCTCTAATAAGGCTTTAGAAAATTCTACATCAAAACTTGTATTTCCTGTAATTAAAATACAAGTTTCAATTACTTTAGAATTAGGTGCAGGCGTTAATTGCAATTCTTCAGTTAGATTTAAAGCATCAGTTTTTCACACCTCTCATAAGAAAAACATGTTTTTAAAATATAGAATAATGTAACTGCTTTTGCTGATAATTTTTCGGCTACAGTCTAGGTACCTGAAGAACGCAACTGAACTCGAGTTCTGTGAACCATGTTGATCTTACTAATTACCCTGCGAATGCATCAAAAGAATGCAGTCCACACAGTTAATATTGATGATGAGATATTAGTTCCAATCAAACATACATACACATACATATTCATACAATTGTGTGTGTAATGATTTCAATTAAATTTAATTAATTTTCAAATTTTTCACACTTTAACTACCATAGAGGGAAGTTCATTTTGTTTCTAGATGCAATTCCTTTTGATCTGGTAATTTATTTAATAACGTTCTATAAATCTACTTAGGTTGACATCTTAATACGATCGAAACCAGTAAAAAGATTTCCCTATCCACAATTAGTCACCATATGAAATATATAAAATTCCTTCTATCTATTACAACGTTATCTGAACAATACTAGCGTGTAACTTCCTTAAGAGGAAACATTTATCTCTCATTTGATTTCGCTATGGACGCGAAAAGACGAATGTGGTGGCGTCTGCTGTCAATTTCATGACGTATAATCTCTCTCATTAAATGACGTAAAATAAATAAGCTTTACTCAAAAAATTAGTATATATATATATATAAAAAAAAAAAAAACGACGCACCAAGAAGGAGTTGTCCGATGGAGACAAAAATTGGCAAATAGGAAAATTGTGTTCAGAATAAAAAAAACTATTAAAATGTTGGAAAAATTGAATAATTTATTTCAGAGTTACAAAGTAACCAGCTCAATAAGGTGTTGACGCACCTCTAGCCTGGATGCAAGGTACCACACGATGTGCCATAGAGTGATAAGGCACCCTGATAATCTCCTGCAGTATTTCTTGCCAAATTTGCTCCAATGGTCGGGTGAGATCATCAACATTCCCTGGTAGATGCAGTCTCCATCCCCTCATATTCCAGACTGTACGATTTGAGAGAGATCTGGAAGTGCTGGCTAAGGATGTGTTTCAAAAGCTGTAAGACAGCTCATAGCAACACATGCTGTATGTGGTCTAGCATTTTCTTGCTAAAAAATAAGGCCAGGGTACTGCAAAAGGAACAGTAGCAAAACAGGTCTCCGAATGTCGTCGACGTACCGCTGTGCTGTAAGTGTGTCTCTAATAACAATAAAAGGGGACCGTCTATCAAAGGAAATTGCACCACAGACCATAAATCCTGGTTGAGGGCCTGTGTGGCGTGCAATTGTCATGTCATGATTGTCAGGACACAGTTGGAAGCGGGATTCGTCACTAAACACTATACGTCCCCATTCAGCATCGTTCCAACCTGATCGAGCCACGCATCATTGTAATCTGGCTCTACAATGTGCAGGACGCGAGTTGCAGGTTGCTTAGCAGTCGGTACGAGCGTAGATTTCGCCCTATCAGCCGTCTGTGAATGGACACTTGTGTGCGGGTCGCACGTCTGATGGTTGGTAACAATGAATCAAGCGCTGTGACAGTTAATCTGACAATCACCCTGTCCTCCCTACGTGCTGTGGCAAAAGGTCTACCACTACCATCATGATGCTGACATCTGCTATTGTCCACCCTTTCTTGCCAGCATCTTCTAATCGCAGCATCGATTAGACCCATATGAGGAGCGATTTTCCAATTTGTTCAACCTGCATCTTTCAATCCAATGATACGACCTCTTCCAAACTCTGACCTCGTAATGAGCTCGAATCCTACGGAGAGGTATGTTTTCAGTCGTTGAAAGGTATCCTTATTCGCAATGCAAGAGAAAATTTGGCCATCAGATTCAGAATCGCTACTTTCCTCACCTGTTGAGTGCGCAGTTCCGATGCGCTTTAGCTCCCGCTATTCAATTATTGGACACCAAATTTTAATCATTTTCATATTTGGTCCAAATGTCTTTGCAAACATAATTTCATTATAATCTGGCAACTCCTTCTTGGTGTGTTTATTTTTTTATATATTTTTATATATATATAACTATGTATATCCTTGTCATGTTCCACAATTTGTGTAGAACACATACAGAGATGCAATTAAAATAATGATTTATTAATATTAAGAAAAAGTATACAATGAAGATATGAGATTTCTTCCTGTTACTAGGTACTCTTTCTAATTACAAAATACTTTCCATAATCAGCCATCCAGTCACTTTCTCGTCAGTTGCGTTCCTTTTATACCAACTCTTGACCGATAAGCTTTAATTACTTATCAACTCGGTGGCATTTCATCAATCCGTACTTTTATGATAGAATACTGAGCTTTTTTTTAAAAATTCAACTATGATCACACAATACCTTTCATATGAATATACAATACGCGCGCGCGTGGGTGCGTATGAGCGTGGATGTTATCTAATTTTGAAATATTGTTAACATTGTTTTTGATATTTAGTATTGAAGCCTTTTGTTAATGAAATCATGAATGATTCCTTGAAAAATGAAATTTCTCCAAGAGTAATGAAGCTTCAATTTTATTTTAGCACCTTAAGAATAAAGTTTCACGCGTTAAGAATTTTAAAAACTAGTTGTTAAAAATATTCTCTTATTGCTATTGTTTCATATTTAAGCAATTGAAAGCTCCATAAATATGCAGACTTTACATCCGTTGATTCTTCTTAAAAATATATTTTAGAAATCTGAGTGTATTGAATTTGAGTTACAAAAATATGCAGATTGTGCTATGGTTAGAAGTGAATTATTTATATGCATATATATTTTAAAATGTCGCTCTTCAATGTAGTTAAAACCATCCTATTTCATTGAAATTCTGCAGGAAGTGATTTTAAACTAGTAATTCAATTATAGTTTTGAAGTAATTTATTCGATGAAATATATTTTGGCTTTTTTTTTGTTTCAAACTCTTTAAGATTCCACTTCTGAAAGTTACATTTATTGATAGAAATAAATGAATTTAAAAATGTTATTTCAAACAAACAAAAATGAAAATTTCTAGTAAAATGTTTAAACAGGAATCGTAGTGAGCACTTAAAATTCCAGACTGCTTTTTTAAAAGAAGCGAGACTCATCTTTCCGAAGGAGTCACGTGGATTTCTGCCTTTTTCAGCTTGAAAGTTTAATGCTGTATAGAAGTATCTATATTTATTTCTAACAATCTTCACAGAACGTGACTGAAAATCTTACAAATCTGGAAATATTTTCTCTTAACTCTGAAATAGAAAAAAAAATGTAAGAGTGTGGGTGGTTTAAAATGAAACAGTGGTGTAGCTTTTGGTAGGATATCTTAGATCATTAATTTCTTAAGTGAAGAGTGTACACAATTCCACATTTTAACTCATCGCAAAGAAATTTAAAATTTCGGTTCTGAAGAATGTTAGCATTTGAAATGCCTGTAAAGTTTTCCATTTTTTATTGGTTTTAACTAGAATGCAATTACGTTAATATATATACGAGAACGAATTACTCGCTGGTTGCACAGTTTGTAATTATATTAAGTTGAGTATTTTAAATGTATGTTGATATATGGACCTTATAAAACACTTAAAATATTTATATAAATTATCTGATTGAAGGAAATTAAAGTAATAATAGAAAATAATATGCGGTAGTAAGAATAGTCATAACAGTAAAATGTATAAAACGCTATATTAGGATGTTAGAAAAAATTGTGAACATTGAAAAGTATTAGCGACCAGTTTAAATAATGTCGACAACTTTATTTATTGTTTTATAATACACTGATATTCAGTTCAGTTTTTGTTGTATTTATAAAAGGTTGAATTTATACTATAATAATGTTTCAGTTATAAAGAACTATCCTCAATGAAAATCTTTTTTTCTTTTGCTTTCTTTAATGGAATGAATAACATTGTAATTCTCTTAAGAAATCTAACGAGTTTCTCTATAAGTTGAATAAACTTATTATTCTTAAAATAGAATTTAATGGTTATTATTGGAAATTATCTTATATGTCTGTTTATAAATGTTTTCTGAGTTTATGAAGTATAGGCCCGTGGATTGGCGGATTTTTGTTTGTTTGTTTGTTTTGGCGATGATTATTTTCCTTGCTAAATTTTTATGCGACACCTAAATACCGTTCATAAAAGGGAAGTGCTTAAAATTTGAGTATTAATTACTATAAATATTAATTGATAATTTAATACTTCCTATCAATTTAACAATAGTGATTTCACCATTTCCAGTATTTAATAATTGTTTTCCAAAACAATTTACGGAAGCATCATTTTGCAATTGAACATGCTAGTTTGTTGTTAATGTTAATATATTAGGTTAATATATTACACCCTAAAAGGTGATTAACAAAAGGTGTTATGTTGATGAATAAAAAAAAAATTTTGCAGAAACAATGTTGTTTTCAATGTTAGACTCGGGACTTATTGATCGATGTGTTAGTATTCATTTGTATTTCCTAACCTCTTCTTCCTTTCATGTGATTTTGACGTTCGCCATATCATTCCTACCTGGAGTTGCAATTTTAATGGCCAGCAGTGTAAGTGAATGAGAAATGCTTTTCCTATGCCAACTGCTGCATCATTCCAGTTAAAAATACTTTCCACCCCTTTGATTATTTATTGTAAGCATTAGCGTATCATAAAACTTGCTTTTGTTCTTGAAGAAACCATTGAATATTTGTTTGCACAAATACATTCAATTCGTTTATGTAGAAGCATTATTCGTTTTGTATTTAAATATCAAATGTATCATTTACCAACCGATTGGATGTTTCCATACCACCCAGTAGTTCTAAAGCTTTAATCAGAACAATAAGTTATTTATTTTTAATCAAAATGCTTCATCATACATTTCTGATGTGAATTGCATACTATTTATTTGAAAATGCATTTAACAGGTTTTACACGATTGTAATATTCAACAATGATGTGTGCTTTAATAGTAGTGATCACAAGCCAATGACTATCAACTTCAATGTCTTCGTTTTTGACTTTAAAATCCTCAATTTCCGTTTTTGAATGACGATGATATTGTAGATAACCATCACTGCTCGTAATTGTTTCCGGACGCAATGTTCTTGGACGACATTTTTAGCATTTTACATTAGTCTCACTTGTGAATTTATGTTGTGAGCACCCCATGGACTACTAATCTTACTTTTTTGATAAAATTTCAAACAATTCAGGATCGATAATGTTATCGGGAATTTCAGTAGTGAAATCAATTGTTAATCTCGACTGATGTAATTGTTTTGATAAATTAAATCAAAATGTGGGCACACGAAAGTCCTCTTTTTTGCCATAAAGTGAAATAATCCAACAACTTGTCTCTTGAGCACATGAAGTTCGACTGCAAAATTCATTAATGATTTCAATTTTCGTTTCAATACAAGTGCATTAATTTCATAACAATCTGATGACGATTAACCGAACAAATAGATGCTCTTTGACTTCATTCCATACTGGTTTAGATGTGAATGTAATGATTCAATTTGGACTACCGTATTGACAAACAAGTGACATCACAAGTTGTGATTACTGATGTATATGTCGTGGGTTGTCTGTTAATGCCTTACAGGTAATATTGTAACTCACCAACTGTCATAAAACAGCCACCATTGCTTTTTGTATCATTCAGTGTATGTATTCTTCAAAACATAATTTTTTTCGGATTCATGAGAATATATAACAAACGTGATCAGTTTTATTCTTTGCATTCGTGTCAACAATATGCTGATGAATAAACTGACATTTTGAAATGTTATTTTCATCATGTTAATGAATCCTTAATTTGTATAAATAGTAATTCATATCACTGGCGTTTTTTGTTTATTTCTTCACCTAGATTTACAGAAGTGATTAATTTTTTTAACTTAAAACTGATTAACTAAATGCTTAATTTGGTTATTTAATATTAATTGATTTAACTTACTTATTACTATTTATCATTCTGATTTTAAGGTTATCTCCATGTAATGTTAAAGAATTGTAGAAAGAAGCTTTTCCAATAGTAAAGCACTTGGATATTAATTTTATATTCTGACTTTGCTATCTTATAGGGATAAACTTATTTTATAATGTTACTCCTTTTTATCTGAATTAGTCCCTTTTTTTCTTTAAAATGTGTCTCAATTTCTATCTCCCATACCGTAATGCTTAGTGAGTTTTAAAATTTACATGAGCGAGTGAAAAATTGCAACTTTTTGGAATGTTCATAAATTTTAACACTGCGTCATAAACGAATGTGCGTGTTAAAACGTCACAAAAATTCATGAAAATTGGAATTATGTTCTGGCTGGAAATGTTTTCCAATTTTTGAACAGCATTAGGCATTTTGATATTAGGCAAACACAACCTTAAAATGATATCCATCTTCTCCATCTCGGAACAATATTGTATATTGTAATGCATCGTAGAAGAGCAGTGAATTTCTGTAATATTTTGAAGACACCCATTACGACAATGAAGCACGTTATTGAGGAATTCAAATTGTTCTCTAATAATGACTACTACCACGTCATCGACTGTAAGGTCATTAAATTTTCTATGAGTTGCCCAGCAAATGTTTGGTCTACTCGATTCACACATTTTAAGGTTCTCGAATAGCATTTGTCCCATGGCTGTTTTGAACAATTTAATCAACTAGTTGTTTCCATCATAAATTAAATTGATTGAAAGCAATGCAATAAAATTGTTCTCCATCAATGACTATTGCCCCGTCATTGATTGTTGGAGTGTTAAATATTCTTACATATTTCCCAGCAAATGTTTGGTCTGCTCGAATTACACATTTTATGGTTAGAGGATGGCAGTTGTTCGATGACTGTTTTAAGCAAAGTAATCAATTCGTTATTTTCTTGACAAATTGTGCAACGATTCAACTATTTCATTTTTGAGGCTTTGTTAACTATACAATTTTAATTACTTGATTTAAAACTGCAGTGAAATAAATTTAAAACATTTGAGTTCTGTCCCTGAAAATAGTAACAAAGAACTTGATTTACTTAAGATTTGGCCTTGAATCTTGAATGTTGACAAATAATTATCCATTATTACAAGCGTTGTCATTTGAAAGCATGCTTTAGAATTTCATACGTTAATAAAATATGCCTGGATTGTGTACCTGCTACCCATGAGAACAATGGCTCAGGTACTACATTCAGAATTGGTAAATATAACTTTACCAATCAAGTAACTTAATGCATATACTTTATATTCGAATTTTAAGAATTTGCTACGGTGTAAACTTCATTCACAGCTTCAACAATAATAAACATAGCTTGCGCCCAATTGTTAAATAAATTTCCGAATTACATTGAAATATAATACGAGTATGATCAAGTGTTACTAATTGATGCTGTCGCATTTATTTGCACATATAACCGATCTTTCTTTTGTCATTCATTTCAATCAATATGTAACACTATCTGTCTTAATTCCCGAATTCTTACTCAACTTGTTTCATTTTGTGATTCATTTTGTTGTGATGATGCAATATCAAGATACTCTGATATTTGTAATATAGTTCATTTATTTTGCTGTGTTGTTTCATATTCTGTTTCATTTGTGTTTAGCACAATAAGTATCATGAGGACTCAGGGCCATTAACTATAGCCCCAGTAGCCTAGTGGTTATGGTCTCGAACTCACTGCCAACGTTGTTTTTGTCGAGTTGTGGGTTTGGAACCTGATGCCACAAAACACCCACCATATAGAAGAGCTGATGCACTTTAAATCTGGTAGAGGTCCCAAGACCTCCCCTTAGCGTTGTATGGCAGTTTGGAAATGGAGGTGCCCACTCAGGTGTCTTTCTCGTCACTTGACGGGGCTCAAAATTACGAGGTTCATCGTCAATAACCTTCGTGTTGCTTCTAAGGATGACTTTAATAAACAATCAATCAATCAGTGCCATAAACTGAAACAACCATCCTTCTATTTCATTTCTTTTGTCTTTTTTAAATCTGTTGGAGCTCTATTTGAGCGATGACAAATATTTTGTCTTCTGACGTGGCTTGATCAATTGTTTGGTTTTATTAACGTCGCAGTAAAAGCAACAAGAGGGCTAATGGTGACGGACCTCCAAAATTTGAACCTCGTTCAAGTGACGAGGACGACACCTGAGCTGACACTCCCGCTGTTAACTTCCACATTATGCCAACAGGAGGACTTTGAGCCTTGATGGCTTTGAATTAGACATTGGTGACACTAAATACTTCTGCAATTTATAAGAACAAATTGTGAAATGTCCAACGAAGTTGGTCGAGATAGAACACTCACATATAAAAATTAATGTTTAGCAGTTGAATATCAAAAACTTTATTGTTCCATAAGATATACTTATAAAATTGCATTGTATTCTCTTAATATTTTATAAATATTCGAAAGCAAAATGCAGCATCAACAGCAGTTGAAATATGAAAAAAAAAAAAAAAAAAATGCAACCTTCAATTAACACTATTAACACAACAGTGCTACCTTAGTAAGAACTTTTTCTACCAAGATAATTAGATTCATTAACAATAACAATAAGTTTATTTAAGATGCATTAGGAAATTCCTGAAGCTCACTGTTTCTCCGTCCTCTCCAATCCGCCACAAAAAGACTCTCTCTTTTACATTATTTTTGGCAACCCTACTCGACAACGAGAGAGGGGGAATAATATTCTCTCTTGCCATTTGGCTCCAGATATTACATTATAAAAGTGGAATTTCATTCAAACTATTTCCCTAACACTCCTAGAACTAAAAATAATAATCTGTGAAATATATATTTTTACTGATTTCACTGATACAGGGCACACGTATACGAAAAATGTCCTTTATTTATATAGATTAGGATTACTCCTAGGATAACATAAAATTACCTTGACAGTTAAAGTGAAATAATAAAAAGCTATATAATTATAAGCAGTTCATATATATTTATTTAAATATAATAATTTGAAAAAATGCTATATTATTATTGTGTGTGCATGAATTTCTTTCTTTTATTTTTTGTCACCTTCGGATTGTAGAAACAAATTCATTTTATTTTACATTTCGTGCAACTTGTTAGTTTGTGAAATTTCTTTCATATAATAAAATATTATTTACAAAGATTTATATATTTTACATATTTTCATCTGCTGGAACGATTTTCTAAGTTAAATATACTTAACGATAATATTATTCAGGGTACATTTGGAAACAAAAATTATGAATATATCGCGAACTTATTCTTAAGAAATATTTTCGAATACAAATGGAATACTTCGCAATATCAAGTTTTCAAATGCATAAATCTTTTGAAAATATAACAACCTCAGGAAAACAATTTCTGTTTCATATTTTCAAACTTGAGTTAAGAAGTTTATATTTTTCAGCTGACGCTGGCATCGTTGCAGAAATTACAAAAAGCTTTTAAAGATATTCGATACAAAAAAAAAAGTAAATTCGAAAAATTGGATAGAATTTTCAAGAGAGGCAGAAAAATCACCCTTTTGCGCGAAAAAATAAATCTCATAAGGAAGTAGCTAGAATTCTCAATATTTCGAAAAATACCTTTGCTTTGGAATAAAATTTTTGAAAGATTCAAATGGCCGAAGACAATGCCTAAATTCCAGAATGTCAAGCCATATATTGCGAAATTCACCAAAAATGCCGATATATAAGTCTTATTCCTAACAATGTCATATATTCGATGCAATAAGGTACTCTTATATATATTGAATTTACGAATACATGTATTGTCTGTCTGATATTTGATGAAACAATTCCTTGCTTTATAAAATATATATCACAGAAAAAAATCCTGGTAGCTATTTACTAAGAAAGATTTCAACAAGACATTCTCACATTCTTAGTTACGGTTATATGAAAGAAGCAACACAACACCATATGCTCATGGAAACAGCAATGAGAAGTAATTTTGCTTTTGCATGTTTTGTTCAATATTTTCTGAAACCCAGAAATGTTTACTGGAAAGAGAAGAGGCAATTTTGGAAGAATTTCAGCAAAACTGTGATTTAATTCCTTTAACATGAACGCGATCAAACGACAATCACTCAATGATATATCACTCAAATTAAAACAGATCGAAATAATGAAAACGTAGAATATTTAAATTTTGAAGCTCATGCACAATTTCTTTGCGTGACTCAAACATTTTGCTTTATTGTATAAAGTATATCATTTATTATTATCTAGGATATAAAGGTATGTTTAAATTTATAGTTATTAAAGTAAAGTCTTAAAATATAATATTTGAAAATTTTAGAACGAAAGCACTTGATTTTTCATGGGATTCATCTGTAATAAATAACATGAATGGTAAATAAGTTTACGGAGTTTTTTCTCTAAGAGTTTCATGAATATTCCTTTTATGAATTTGCAGTCCTACGCATTGCCACAATCGTTGATTTAAGGCTCCCGTCTACCCACCAATCTGATTTCGTGGGCGTAATGTTAATCCTATGGAATTTTGACTTTGATTCTCACATCTTTACTATTTATCTATCATCTTTTGATCTATTTATATTCAACAAAGTACATCTGAAAGAGCAAAAAAATAGTGAATGTTTCTGTGGAATTAATTTTTTTCCTCTGATTTTTTTTAAAAAAAGAACCAAAATAAAATAATAATAATAAAAAAACACTCGCAAGCGAATCATTAAAATAGGGGTAAAAATATTTTTAAACACCGGGAGGGGGAGTAATTCCACACAAGCCTTCATTATTTTTTTGCCCTTTCAGATGCACTTTATTGCATTGAAATAGATCAAATAATAAAGATGTGAGAATTAAAGCCAGAATTACGTAGGATTAATATTATGTCCACGAAATCCAAATGGCGCATAGACGGGAGACTTAAGGATTCTATTGAAATTATTTAAATTTATTTATTTTTCATAGACTAATTAATAAAAAATCAATTGAATTCCTTCAGGTAAAGGCCTATATAGATTTTTTAAAACTCTTGAAGAGAATCTCTTAGCTAGTTTATTATTTTCAATATTTTTTTTTATTTTTGCAAAACCCTTTTTTTACGTTTGAATACTACTACTAATAATAATAATTTAAGTCGCATTGAAAATTAGAAAAGAAAATATAGTAGTACAGTTTTAGGAATTATATAGTTATAGTTAAGTGATATATAGTATAGTTTTAGGAATTTCATTTTCCTAAGAAATAAATTTTACACTTTAAAAACTGATGGTGGTGTATTACACAATTTTGATACATTTTATCTATAATAAGATTCTGAAAATATGCCTCCCTTTCTGCGAAAAGAAATTATCGCAAATTTAAAAAAGTGGTTAAAGTCAAAATTAATGGATGAATCCAAATGTTTGAGCAGTAATAGATCTTTACAAAAAAGACAAAAAGACTTCCTTTTTCCTCCCTCCTGAAACTGAAACAAATTAACAGGAGGCTTGTAATAAATATTTAAATCAAAATTACCACATTATATAACTCTTTAAAAATATTAAATAAGATACAAATTAATAAAGGAATTTACTTATTAATGTCAGAGAAATTTTTGTAACATAGCAAGACCTCATTAATTCGGATTATTCTAAACGTACATCGGTTAATCCGGAGCGTGATTGTTAAAAAAATCATAACTTATAAATATAAATAAAATGCTTAGTTAGAAGCAAAAATACTCTAGGCTACACAGTTTTGTACTATGACTAGCGGCTGTGACGTCCTAATGCTCTTGTTTCATTTTATAGAATGTATATTATTCTCTTATTCGAATTATTACTTCATTGAAGAAAGAGCTTGAAAAAGAATAGAACAATTGAGTTTTATGAAAGCATGCATGTGAATTACGAACATGTAAAACATCTGCTTCTATTAATCGTTCAGTGAATGTGATTGTTTATTAACGTCGCACTGAGAAGCAACTCGAAGGTTATTAACGACGGCCATCGGTCAAATGACGAGGTCGACAGAAGAGCTGGCACTTTCTTTACAAAACTTCCACACCATGGGACCTCAATAAATTTATTGCACATCATTTCCCCTATACGGCGGTTCTTTAGGAGCATTAAGATTCGAACCCATGACACGATGATGTCAGAGACCACCACCACTAAACTACCGTGATTAAGGAAACATCTTAAAGATTGGAGGAATGTGTTCCATGCTGAAAAATAAAAAAAATTCAAGAGAGATGTTTAATTTAAAATACTAAATATTTAATGACACTAACAATTCAACTGTACAATTACATATTAATTTGGACGGGTTGTTTTGAGAGACCCTCAGCTCTGGTATATCTCAAAAGGTTTTTTGTGATCACCTCTTGTCGGGCCTCTTTTCCCTCGTTAAAGATGACGCTTCTAACAACACACGGAAATGTCTTCGTTCTACGTCTTTATTGTTCAAGTTGTAAAATAATTATAAATAAATCATATCTGTATGTAAGGAAAAGAGGAAAAATGGGTTTGTATAATTTTTTCACTGTACAAAATGTATAATTATAACAATCACACAAAAGGACTTAATATAAGTTAGTCTTAAGGACTTCAAAACATTAGGTTCATTTATAACATAAAATTCTAATATTTATGTCATCAATTTGTGATGTTTGGCAATTTGCGGCTTTCCCTTCATCAGGCTCGGGAACTTTTAGCAACTTAAAATGCATACAATTACAACTCCTTACCAACTAAATGAAGCATTATTAGGTAAATTAGAAGAAATAAAAAGAGCAGTGAGTTGAATTAGGGATACAATGATATATAAACGAAATAGAATTGAAAGGAAAGAGAAGGGAAATATATCATAACGACAAGCTGATATATGTTGGCAAATTGGAGTGAATTATTGTAATTAATCGTTTGTAGTGAAGTTATTTGGAAGTGACTCCTGATTAAAAGAATTGAAGGGGAATCTGGTATTAGTGATACGTGTGTAATTCGTAATGAGTGATTAGTAAGCAAAGACAATTATTTTAATATAAAATAAGATTAATTGACTTAAGAGGGATTCGAGAGAGGGAGAGAGAGAGAGAGAGTTTAATTCAATTCCTTACCCTTATTATCTTCATCTACTTTACCTAATCACATTTCATTCGATATGCAAGGAGTTGTAATTGTATGCAATTCATATTACCAAAAGGTTTCTGAGACTAGTGGAGAGAAAAACAAGAAACAAGGAAGAGAATCTGTCTTGATATAAAAGAACAGGAATAAAGCAAACTAATATCTTTATTGGCGAATTCTCGCTAAAGAAAAAAAGGCTCTTAAGAAGTGATATATTTTATTATATAAATGCTAATCAATATTTAATTTTAAAAAGTCCCTTTTTTTTTTTTTTTTTTTTTTTTTTTTTAAAAACAAAGGATAGACTTAAAAACTAACATTCCTACTCACAAAGAAATGTAAAAGTTCATGGAATATTTTGTCATGATCTATACTGTAAAATAAGTGGTATATTGTGTCCGTCCTTTGAGACCCGTTATCTGACACGAACGTTTATCACTTATGCAAATTCGTGTTTAAATATGTTTCCCCTGGTCTTCTGACATTTGCTTAGCTATTTCAATTATTGCCTGTGGCAAAACATCAGAAAAATGAAAGGATTGTATCGTAAAAATTGGTTTGAGGAAAAGGTTAATTAGACATAGAGTACATAAAACCTAACTCTTGAGTTTTATTTTATCTACGTGAAATTAAGTAAAAAAGTGTTTTAATATTGGCTGATATGATTATCAAGCAAAATTATTTTTAAAAATTTGTTATGACTATTGGAGTTATTAAAATTTTACCTCGTTTCCTTTTTCATGAATATTGAGATAGCTTTATGTGATTTAAAATTTAAAATTAGATTCTTATAATGCTTAAATAAAAAATAAGTTTTACATTCAAAGGTTTTTAATTACATCATTAATCAAAGTGAAAATATTTTTTTGAATTTTGCTGTACATTGTTTTCAACGAAAATCACTTAAATAGTTCTTTTTTTGTTTGCCGATTTTTTAAATAAATGATAAAATAAATAAGCCATGAAAACCATATTTATTTCAAAATAAATGCATCAGTTTAAAATATTGTGGCTTTTGAATAAAATTTGAATCACGAGAATGTTTTAAATACAAAAAAATTTCTCTAGGAAATTGCATGTGATTTAAAGGAAAATGCATGAAATCTTTCAATATTAGAAAGTACTAGACAAAAGAAAAGTTACCTAAATTCAATAATTTTCATTGTTAATGACAAATAACATACTGTAAATATGTTTTATTAACCACTTGGTAGTACAAGATTTAAAAAAAGCGGTTCTCAGATCGTCTATTCTTAATTGCCGAAATGAAAGAAAATTTTATTTTTGGTCAAAATATGTGCGAAAAATATTTATTGGCTCAAAATTAAGTATACATGCAGAAATTTAAAAACCTTTTTTACCTTTTATTGTTGGCTTTTTATCACGTGGCCTGATATGAATAGTAAACCTATTTTCCATAATTCGACATTTCATTCAATGAATGAATGATTCTTATGAATGAAAGTGCCAAGAAATGGAAACCTTGGTGGGGCAGTTAAAAGACTTTTCACATGAATTTTACATTTTCAGAATCATCGTCCGAACTAACTTCCTCATCAGAAGATCTGTAAAATCTGAAGAGCTTCCGGATTCCATTCTCAAATTTTCATAGTCATTGTGCTCCATAGTCACTGCTACTAATGTCAGATATTCATTATATACAAAAATTTAAGAGAATAAGCGACATAAAATCAAACTTGGAAGTTCAATTAATTTTTTTCATTATCATTTAATAAAAGCATAATAATTTTTTTCAAAGCTTACCTAAACGAAAATTTCATGAACTGTAATACAGGGAGTTTAAAAACTCACGGGGAAAAATTGAAGGGGTTATAGAAAATATCTAAACAAGCAATTTTCACAGTACAATGCATGGCGGAGCTCTAATGGAAAGCATAAAATGCGAATTTTCTTACACATGTCATTTCTATTATAAGTTTTAGGAGCCATGGCAAGAAATTAGGAAATCATACAGTAATCAGTTAAAGTCCATCGTATTAAAACTTCGGTCTCATAACTATGACCTAATTTATGTGCGGGAAAAAAATCCTGCCGTAGGAAAAGTTTTTTTAGATTTTACACTTGTTAGCTTAATAATTATAGAAAAATCGTTCACAATTTGAATAAGCAAGGATTCTGGTTTTTTTCCAACTTCCGATGGATATTAAAAAGGGCAAAAGTACAGAAATAGATGAATTTATTACCAAAAGTTACGTACAAGCACGGTTGCTTTTCAACATAAATGCCATGAAGATTCAAGCATTCCTCATACACATGACTAGCTTTTCGATCCTCTCTTCGAAGAATGTTGCCACTAGTGATGTTAGTGGATCTGCAAGTTGTCTGCCTTTGCCCTCCTCATCGCAGTTGTCATTAAAATCTGACAATAAACAGCTGCATTGATCCCAGTCCATGGTTACATATACCCAACAAATAAGACACATTTTTCGTCACAAAAACCCATAGAAATAACCTTCTTTAACCGTCTTAGTTCTTAATATTCTTTCTTCTTAACCGTCTTTAAATTGTATACACCATTCAAGCACAACACTAACTATCATAAATATACATGCTTGTCTCATTTTTCCCTGAATTTCTGCTTCGTTGTTCCTTTCTGTAGTTTAATATTAATTATTTAAAATACCATATTTAGTGGGGAAAAAATAAAAAATAAAACATTAAACCATTATTGCAATTATTTTGATTACAACAGTCTGTTTAAAAAATTATTCTTCAAATAAAAATTAAAACAGTTGCTTGTTATAAAAACTTCTTCAGTTTCATAACTCAGTTTCCATTGAGTTAAAATGAAAAGTAGTAAAACCCTTTGCAAATAATGCACAGAAATCACGTCTCTGATATTAATAGAAGTTTAAATATTATCTTGATTAAGGTACTTAGTTATGCAATCCTCCTATTAATTATTACACAACAAACGAAAACATGTGTGTAAAGATCTAAACGAAACATGTATGTGAACTCTTAAGTATTCAAATTAATACATAAGAGCCATAGAAAATAGCTACATTTAGCTTCATAAAAGTAAAATTAGCAGCCGTCTGTCCTTGATGTATCGCGAAATTCAAATTACATAATAAGGCAATCGATGAGCTCGTTACGCATGAGTTAAACACTTAATCAGGTTTCGTTTGTACCCGTATAGGGTTTTTTGTATCAGGAAGCTTAACTATCTTATTTACTTTTTTTTAAAGGATGCCGATCAAAAGGGTCAGGATATCTTTTATTGTAAAGCGTATATTTAGTTTCAAGTTGGAGTCAATTAGTGAAAATTAAATGAATGAACTTGAATATTGAAATCATATATATATATATATATATATATATATATATATATATATATAAATTAAAAGCAAAATAAGAAGTTATTCCGATAATTAAATTGAAACAATATGTAAAAAATCACCACTAAAACAACGATAAAGAAGACATATACCAAAATATAAATATAGATAGATAATAACAGTAAATAAAAAGATGAATAAAAATAAAACATGCAAATTTTACTAATTAAATTTCCAAAAGAAGGTAAAGTACATGAATAATAAAATGACAAATTCCAAAAGTATTAAAAATTAAAAGATATAATTATTTTTAAAAAATGATAAAACCAAAACTTTTTGGGGAAAAAAGAAAAATATTGTACACTGGCCTCCAAAAGTCAAGATTTAAGCGGTTTTTTGCGTCTAATGTTCAAATGAATGAATGTAGAAACAAAACATTTGGAGGAAACGTGCATTAAACAATTAATTATTGAATGCATCATAGAAATTTACATAAGCTTAATGCAAAAAGGATTTACAACAAAAATGCATTCTTGGAGGAAAAGTTCATTCTTGGAGGAAACAGTACATGACAGTTTTATGTGGTAAAATGTCATAGAAATATTACAAAAAAGGGTTCTTATAAGGAATGTGCACCCTCCTAACTGGCGGACTCGACTTTCCATGATTTCAATAAAGTTGTAGGACGCCGAAATGACAAGCGAAGAGCAAACACGAAGCAAGCCTTGTTTCAGCTCATTTAACGATTTTGGAGAAGGACTGAAAGCAGCATCTGTCTGTCAAGATAGTTCCAAAGATGTTCTTTCGGATTCAGTTCTGGAGATTGAGCTGGTCATGCCATTCGCTTGAAACCGTGACCCTTGATATAGTCTTCAACATCCACAACTCGGTGAGATAGTACATTGTCATCCATCAGAAGAAATCGTTACCAATAGCACCAGTATATGTACTGACATATAGATCAAGGTTCTCATTCCGATATCTCACACAAGTCAGAGTTCCTTCATGGAACGCATGCAGTTCAGTGTTATCACCTAGTGAGATCCTTGTCCAAGCCCTATCTCGCCACCCTCTATATCTGAGTCTTTCAATAGTGTTGGATTGATGGTATCTGGTGCTCTGTTCCCTCCATATCAGCAAACCTTCCGAATCACTCTCCAGTGTGAATCTGGACTCGTTTGTAAAGAGTACAGAAGCCCATTGCTGTTTGGTCTAAGAAACGTGCTCCCTTGTTTAACATAAGCTGACCCTTCTTTGTCGTATGTTGAGGGCGATTCTCACAATTGATCGTCTTGCATAGACACCTGCATTGTGAAGGTGTCTTCGCACCGTAGAAGCTAATATTCTTCTCCCTGATAATACAAAGTGGTTTGCAACGAGCTGCGGAACAATTGTGGTTCTTCCCATTAGGACCGAAAGTGCTAGAAAAATCTTCTGAGGGTGTTGTAGCTCTTGGTTGTCATAACATATGACATCTGGATACAGAGTCTTCGGATTGATATCGGTCCAAACGTCATTCAACCACACTGCGAGACACATTGAGACGTCTGACAGCATCAGCGTGTGACACTCCCAATTCCATCCATCTGATATATAGTCATGCAGGTGACTGACCACCACCTTAAAGATTGGGGTAAACGACTTCTCCTAGAAATTGCTAGACTCTACGAGTACTGACTATTGTCAGCGAAACTGCCAATAATTTTTGAAAATGAACAAAACTTACGGACGAATTCGCGAAAGCTTAATATTTGCATATTTTCTCTCACTCATTTATATTTGTCCTTTTCTATAAAATGAAAGTGATAGCTATCGTTTTTCCATATGTTTTTTAAACTTCTTTATTATTATTTATATAAACTATAAATTTTACCATTACTGCCATTTTTTTTATTCTGAGCCTCGAAAAACATGTCGCACCTTTACTTTTGGAGGCTAGTGTATTTAAAGTTATAACAGGCTGCAGACCGTTAGGTTGGGTTATTCTAGAAGTTATATATATATATATATATATATAAGATATCCAGTAGTCTCTTGCCACCCTCTCAAATTTTGAGTGGCTGCTGCTATATTCATAAAAGTGGGGTCTGGGTATACTAAAATAGACATGACCTACTGAAGGAAATCAGCGACATTGTCACCAGACTGAGGAGTTAGCCTTCCTATCTCGAAAGCCAAACAAGATAAGGGGAAAGTGATTTACAATGTTGTTGAGAATCATCTATTTTGTACGAAAAGACACCTTGTGGATATTAATGCTAAGAATAGAATAGCTAAAATGCGCATTTGATTTTTTGTGATTTCCTACACTGTGATGTCACGAAACTTGAGCGGAAGGAGAAACGATTATCTTTCGGGAAAAACACGACATCACAATGTGGCAGAATGGTATTGCTTATAATCCTTAATCAAAATGACCTCGGTTCAACTCCTCACGGTGTACTGATCGCCTTTATAAATAGAATAGACAATACATAGATCGCGTAAAATAATGTCGCATCAACTCAACGTAACTTGTGATTGATGTTCGAAATATTTGCAGTATGCAGATACGTATGAAACGTCATACCTGATTTTGTGGAGAATCTGCCGTTGTTTAATCTTAGGAATCTATGGTTTTTGAACACGACGGTACACCTGCTCACAAACCTCCAGTGAAGCAGTATCTAATCAAGGAATTCGGGAAACAAGTAATTGGGTGTGGTGGTCTTGAAGAGTGGTCTCCACGTTCGCCTGATCTGAATCCTCTGGAATTTTTCCTCTGGGGATACCTGAAACAGTAAGTGTATGCGACCCCTCCACAAACACTGCAGACCATGAAAAATGCAATTCGGACTCTTGTGCTAACATCTCACTCTCTATGCTCCGACGTATGCAACGTGAAATTAAACGAGGATTTAACTATGCATTGCAGCTGACGGTGAGCAGTTTGAACATCTCAAATAAAGGCATATTTTAGCGTACTAAATCACTTTTCAATTTTTATGCTTTTGATTCAATTTTAATTACATTTAGCTTAAATATATTCAACTTAATAATTTATCGATTCCTTTAATTTTAATATCGGAAAAGTTTAATTTATTTCTCAATTGTTTGTCTTTTTATTTCTCTCCGTTTAGTAGATTAAAATCATTTTAACAAAGAGCTTTATTGATTTCCTCTCGTGTAGAAACTAATTTTTATTATAAGAGTATTTGTCAAGCGCAAATTGCGCAATACATTTTGTTGAAATTAATAGATGATACTTTGGCTGTCTCCTCAGAGTTGAAACCCTTGGGTTCTAGACACAAGGTAATTAACTGAAGTTTTACAAGTGCTTGGTTCAATGACAAAAAGTCCTTATTCAGGTCTGGAGCACCACTAATTCGTCCCAAATGATAATATATATATATATATAACTTCTAATTTCATTTTTATAAATTTATGTAAATTATTAAAACATTTAAAATTCTAGAGTTCCAGTCTTCTGATATACAGAGTATTTCGAAATTAGTGGGAAAACCTTTAAGGAGTGATAGATAACATATACATAAACAATGTTCAATCTACAATGCATAGATGGTGCCCCTCTTGCTCTTCACTCATGTTTGCTTGGCCCATTAGATTTGCCCATGAGTTTCAAAACACTCTGTATTTCCTATTGAGATTATATTCGTTCATTTTCCCAGAGATATTTTTTGTAGTGATATTTTTTAAATATTGAAAATTTATTGACATAAACATTTAAGGGAAATCAGGAATGTTAAATTTGAAAATTTTCGATGCTTTGAAAAAAATATATATTAAATTCTTGACATTTCTGTACATTTTGGTGCCAAAATTTTAACTACACTACCGAAACTTTTAGAGTCAGCAAAGAAAACAAATACTAAACCTTGTTTAACGAGTTTTCTTAAATATTATTATTTCAAACTTCCAATTCATTTTTTTCAAAGTAAAAAATTTATTTTACGTACAGAATTGTTTCTTAACTGTTAGTTATATTAGTTTGAAATTTTATGTATATATGTTAAAAATAAACTTATTTATGATTTCAATTGTTATGCACATTATTAACAGAATTTTTTATATGAATTCTAAATGGATGTTTTCTTAAACTTACACACACACACACACACACACACACACACATATATATATATATATATATATATATATATATAACTTCCTAAATAATTGTATTAAAAATGTTTTTGTCTCTAAATTTCTTAAAAAGTATGTATAACTTAAAAATTGAACATTTTTCTACTAAATCCTGCACGCAGTAAAATATTGACTTTCATAATTTTGAAAAAGTGTAGAATTTTTATTTCTTTACATCTTTAAAGAATATTTAATATTATATATATATATATATATATGAGACTTGGTGTAAATATCTATGATTATTATATGATGAAAGTATCCAACACCTACTTTGTTCTGTTTGTATGTTATATTGGTTTGAAGCTGATATTTTCGCATTTACGAACAGAATTTAAAGAGGTCAGAGACCCCTTAAAGTAAAATGTTGGTATCGAAGAAAAAGAGAGAGAGAGAGAGAGAAATTGTACACAAAATGATTATTGAAACATTTCCACTTTTTACAATAGCATTTATTGTGTATTCACAAAAATAAGTCCACAGTTTATAACAAATAACAAACAACAAACATCCAGAGAGATTTGTGATAAAATTTTCCATTGATATAAAACATTCAAACAGCTAGCACGACAAGAACCGTACGTGTTACGCATGCATAGCATACAACAAATTTTCACATTGCATACATCAAAATGAAAACCGGATAAAATTTGAAGCATTAAACAACTGACAGTGCGCAAATACTGAAAAATAGTGACGCTTGACTAGTGTATTGCCAGATCAAGAATAACTGTGTACCAACAGACTATATATACTACTTCATATATTCTAAATTCATCAAAAATATGAGTAAATGAGTAATATTTATTATTTTGCTAATCAAATTCTACTGGTGATGTACGTTAATTTTTGTAAATTCTTCTTTTGGTAAGCAATTTATTATTTTCGTGTTCAAATCGTTCTAAATAGAGCACTAATATAATATTAGAGAAAACTTTATTTTGAGCAATATAAATGTGTGTAATCAAAATTGAAATTTAGATAAATTAATGATTAAGAGCGGAAATTTAACCAACAAAAAATAGAATTTAGTTTCCAGAAGGTAGAATTTGATTTGAAAAAGTTTAAAATTGTCTTTCATAAGATTTGAACTGGATGTTTGTTTCTATATACAAAAAGAAAAATTTAATTTGCGAGAGATTAAATTCTATTAATAAAAATGTAAGTTTGATTTTGTGAATCGTGAATTTTACTTTCAAAGCTTAAACTTAAGTTACAGAAAATTGAATGTGGTTAATAAAAGAAGTGAGCTGTGTTTGTTAAAAGTTAAATATTGGGTGAAAAATGTTGTACTGATTTCAGAAGAAATTAGTACATAAATAGAATACTTTTAAGAAGTTAGAATTCTGTTTGCAAAACACTAAATTGGATGTACAAAATATAAAAAACCTAATTTTTTTGTAAGAGATTCATGTTTTAAAGGAATCTGATTTGATTTTAAAAAGAATATTTATATTTTTCAAAAGGTAAATTTGATTTATAATTTGTCTTGTATTACCTTGCAATGCTTTAACATCGAAAGTGTTTACAGTAATATAGAGAAACCTCTTAAGAGATATCATTTTACTGATATATTTTAATTTAATTAAGGTTTAAAATGTGTTTAATATTCAATAAAATGACATGCATGGAATTTACAAAAATTGTCAGCTAGAGTTTATACATGAATTTATAATTCATTCCTTCTAAAGAAAAACCGCATATCTATTTTGAGTATGTGATTATATGACGCGGATATTTCATATCGAATATGGCGAATATAAACACATATTTTTATGTACTTTTGTTATTGAAGTTACATACAACAATTACGTAATATGGGAATTTGAAAAACTGATCTGAACATTATTTTCAAGTTTGATCGGTAAAATATTTGAAACCTCTGGAATCCCATCAATAGTTCTTGTATTCGACTATATATATTCCGATTTATTTTTAGCCTCGTCATTTCGTCGAAAACCCTTCCTGCCTTTCACTTTCGGTGGAAACATCTAATAAATTTTGCATACAACCGTAGGAAGTAGCAGACGATGTTTGACGTCAAACCCACCTTCTCCTCTTTATTCGGGAGAAAAAGACGATTTCCTTCGAACTTTCGCATTCTTGAGAAATGATCTGAAATTCATACTGTGTGTGTTTTCAGTTAAGAAAAAAGTTCTGTGTCTCATTTGTTCGAAATTCATTGTAAGAATTTATACTTTTTTGTTTTCGAATTCGTTCGAAATCCATTGTTTCATCGGTTGCTGTGGAATACGTCGTTCAATGTGAAATCTTAAGAATGATTTTTTCACTTTTGTTGAATATATTTCAAAAAGGAATTCTAGATACCATTTCTTTTACAGTGTAAGAAATACGGTTAAGGATTGTTTAAATACATTGAGTTGTAATAGAAAGACGATCTGATTATTAAAGTTTCGTATATATTTATATTTATGATTTTCCTTATATACTCATACAGTAATAATATGCACTCATACAAGAATGATTTCTCTTACCATAATCATATCATTTACAGCTATTTACATATTTTAGAATAAACCAGTATATTTAAAACGGATATTTTATGTTACACAATTTTTTGTGTTATTAATCACTTTTAGATTAAAACCCCACTTTAGAAAACTTCAGGCGGATTCTTGAAATAACAGGGGGGGGGGATTAATGATATTTTAATTTGAGCTTTTACTTAAGTATGACTACAACATATTAATGTTGTGACAGGATTACGGTTTTCTTTTGTAAGTGATGAATATTTTTGTCAATATGATATCTATTTGTACTTGAATTTTCAGTTGACAATAAAAAAAGATGATTCCAAAAAAAAAAAAAAAAAAAAAAAGGAATAACATGCGAATGGCATTAGGAAAAAAATCTCAGAAAAAGCATAGCGCATCCATTTTATGCTTTCTTAAGTAAATAAATCTTTGTCGGTTGAGTATCAAAATTTAGAACAAAATCCATTATGTGAAAATTTCAGTGTTTCAGTATTTAATATTTTTCTATAAAGGAGTCACCTAGAGTGAAAGTATTTACTTGATTATTTATTATTATTTAATATTTAATCATTGATACACAGTTATATTCTTTATCAAGCAAAACATATTCTACATACAAAAAGCACAGAAAAATCAATATACATATTCTTTATTTTTCGATGTGTAAACTTATACTTCTGTCATAAACATTTATCTAATATGTTAGGAATGGATTTTAAATTCGACAAGTTTTATATATATGAATATATATAAAAACTCGACTGAGCACATTAGCACCAACATATAAGATATCTATTAGCTTTATATTTCACAAGAATAAACATATATTTATATATATATATACTTTAAAGCATATCAATAAGACCGACAACAACAGGTTATTTTTTCTTATTTGAAACAACATGACCACAATATATCGCTCTACATTAAACAAGTATAAGAGTACATCATAGATATATTATCTCACGTAATATATAATCTCCATTAAATATCTGACATAACATACATTAACAAAGTGATTTGTTACTTATGTAGAACATAACAGTATATGCAACAACATCTCATATATGAGTAGGAGATTGATGAATAACATATATTACGTTTCTTGAATACAGAGAACGCAAATTGAAAACTATGGTATGACATATCTACAGACGATTTGGCGATTCATTCATTTTAACTATTTTTAGTTAAATAATTCTTTCTCTTTTGACTATGTTTAATAAGTTCGTTTAATTTTTCATTTTTTGGAAGAGAAAAAAAATTAGAGTGAACTACTAACTGCACGCCAAAAAGTTTAGAAACAATTTTACAAATTTGTAAAGTACAATGTAAAATTGAACATAATTATTTTAATAAACGCAGAAAAATTCAACGTCTCATATTCTAATAAAATGCATACCTTTATGTTTAGTCTGCCAAACAATCGCGTCTTTTCTAGCTTCTATCAGATTCAACCCAAAAAAATTGCATTTGAAATATAAGATTTCCAGAATGGCACCTTTATCGCGTTATTTTGGCCAATATACTTGCCAAGCACTAAATAACAAATACATATTTAAGTTATAACATATCACATTATATTATTCAACCGTTTCTAATTCTCAATTCGACACAAGAAAGGGGTAAAAAATTGTATTCCAACTCTTTTGTAGTATAGAAATCTGCAACTACTTCTGTTAAATGGTTTTATAACACTTATTGTTAGTGAATATATAGAAATAAAATTGATTTCGTTCGAAATATTTCATGAATCTCAAAACATGTTAAGGAAGTTTCTATCAAAATGTGTTTATAGTTTTTCTTATTTTATTTTAAAAAAGGAAGAAGAGTATCATAATGTAATTTATTCTAGGTTCTCTATTCCAAAATTGAATTTATTCTAAATAAGTTTGCTTTGCGAGTAATATACCATGTAATGTAATGTATCAAACATTGGTAAGATAAAATTTAGAAAATGTTCAAAATGTTCGACCTACAGTGTTAGAAAACATTACATTTGTGCATATAAAATGTACTAAAACGAATCATTATTATTACTCTATAGAAATATTTTAAAAAGTTCTTAATAAAACGTTTAACATATTATTCTTTCAAAAATTAGCTTTTCAAAAGGAAGTATAACAGCAATTTTACAACACAGCCTACTTTGCAATACACCCATGTGATGGCAATATTTTTTTTATATAATTTACATTAAGTTACATTACTAAATGTCTTCTCTTTGAAATATTCTAGTAATTTATTTTCTAACAAGCAATTTTTATTTCGAACCCAATACAATGAATTTCAAACATTTAGCATTTTTTCGAAGTAAATGGATAAAATATCTTTTACGAAATAAATAAAAAAAATTCGAAAGTAATTTTTATTTCATCATAATCTTTATTTCAACTCAATTTCCCAAAAAAAGTAATGAAATCAACAATATTTAAATCGGCCATTAAATTTATTTTTTTTGTTCCTATTCTCTCAAAGACTAGATGGAATATTCTAAAAATTTTCAAATGGAAGAAACTGTTACTGTCTCTTTTTGTATTTCCCTTTTCTAGCGGAAAAAAGGAGATTCGTTACTGAAGTTAATGATTTTGCCTTTGGGGAATTTAATCCTGGAAAAAATGCCAAAGAATTAAAGAATGTTAACATGACAATCAATTTAAAAAATGGCGTTATTTAAAAGCTAAAATGATACTTAGAAATTCGTTGACTGAAACGAATTCAGTATCGCTCTGTTAATCTCTAAAATGTTTCAGGCACCATTAAAGTTTAATTATTTTTAAAGTGATTTTTTTTCATTCTCTTATTTCGCTATTTGTGAATAAAAATAACTTAGTTTTGAAATAGGAAACTTAAATTTTATCGAACACTGTGAACGAAAACCAATATAAATCTGTTTTTAATAAATTTTGTATGAAATAATTAATAAATTTTAATAATAAAAGTTGGGTTTTTTTGCAGTCATGACATAAATTTATTTATTTTGAGCCTAATATCTTAAAAATTATCTTCGTTAGAAATTGTTATCTTTGAATAAATCCAGATGTTGTAATATGTTATACCATGAAAAGTAAGTTTTCTCAAAAAGAGCTAATTTCTTTTTCCTATTTGTTATGCGCCAAATAAAATATCATTGAAAAAAAGGAATTTTTTTATTAAATAGAAATATTTATGTTATTTCTTCTTTTAAATGATAAATTTATTATCAGGAATTGAAACACAATAACTTATCTTTGCTCTACTTAAATTTTAAAATTTAAGAGTTAAAAATTTGAATATTTTCACGCATTTACTTGTTTTAAATTGCTACACTGATTATTTTAAAAATCTTTTTTTTTAATTCTTAAACTTATTTTAAAATGATGTTATATTTATTGACTAAAATGTTTTTAACCTTCGGGAGGCAATTTTATCAACATTTAAATTTTACTTCTACTGCATTTTTTTATTTCATCATAATTTGAGTTATCCTAGTTTGTATCCTTTTGAGCTGCTGAATTGTATAATCTTAATACCATTTTTTTAAAAAAATCTGAAAAAGAATCATTTCAGGAATACTTATATAAAACAAATGGCTTTAAAAACTTTTAATATCATAAAATCTTATATTACAATCAAAGTTTTGTGTCAAAGATCTATAAATAATTTTTCTTTAAGAATATTATTTTAATATGTTAACTCTTAACACTCGATATTGATTATTATAATATATATCAACAGGTCGAGGGCTTGTAGTTTAATCATTATAGTACAAGCATAATAATTAAATAATAAAAGTTTGTTAACCTGAATTAAAAGAATGGATGAAAAAAAAAAAGAAATATAAATGAAACTTGTAAGTTATAATCCCTTACTACCTAATTAATTTTCAAAATCCTTCATGGTATGAATTATTTCAAAATAGATCCCTAAGAGTAGCGAAGGTTTCCATGACAAGTTGAACAACACGTTGACGTTTGTTTGCATCCTTCTGCAGTGTGTTAATTGGAAAATAGTTAACAATCCTTTCTTTTATTTCCAGAATAAATAATGTATAGTGTTCGGAAATGTCATTTTTCTTTTCCAAACGTATTATGTTGACCTTGTAGTAACTCTTCTCATTGAAAAATCTCCTCTCAATGAGATAACAAACCTCTTCACAAAAAGTTTAAATGATTCATGTATGTTTCATGTTTCTCTCTTTACATACTTCTTTTTACATAATATAAGCTTTAACAGCATCAGCCTCTAACTCTCAAAAGAATGTTTTGGCTACAATTTGTAAGAATCATTGGCATTTCATCGCAGGAACTGTAAACTAACGAACATGTCTATCTTGCATTCTTTCCAATATTAACTGTTACTAAATATTTTATTTCAAAACGTCCAATCGTTCTCATGTATAAAAAGGTAATGCTTTAACAACTTTTAATTGAATTTAAATAATCATATAATTAAATTGACGCACAGGAACCGCACCTCCAAATTTATTTTTGCCATATCCTAAATTAACGAACTGCTTCATCGAATTTCCTATATAATTTTATAGTCACCTATTTAATATAAGATAAATAGCTTACAAAACATTCAGGTTATCGCATGATCTAGTTTTGAGATCACACTTCTGCAGCAGACGATCCATGAACCCTCTGGCTTTGTAAGTAAACTTCATAGATCTGGCAATGAAGTTTTTAACAGAAGTCGAGTGCTCATTATGATGCTGAGATTTCTTCAGGCGTATCTGGGTTACTATACCAACGAGTAATTCGTCAACGTTGTGATTAAAACCCACAGAAGTTTCAATGTATTTGATGTCATATTTATCAGCCATAGCTCGGCCTTCTAGAAAATATAGAAATAAATTTAAATCATTATTAAGTAATAATAAAGTACATAAAATATTCAATATATACAAATACACAGTTGACTAATTGTAAAGGAATTGTTGATAATAGAATAATATGTAAAAAATTATTTAATGGAAGCAACAAGTTTCATTTCTCATAAAATATATTTCAATTTTTTATTTATTGTTTGCATTAATTTAATTAACTAAAATAAATATTATCAATAGCTTTAATAACTAACTGTCTAATTTATATATTATCAGTTACTTTTCTTTTAAAATTAAAATTAACTTAGTTTTTGTATTATAGAACAGTTTGCTTTGCTTCAATTTGTCATTAAAGCTGGTATGTTTTTAATTTAGTATAATTTGTATTTTTTGAAGAACAAATAGCGTTTAAAGATGTTGATAATAATAAGTTGTATTGATTGCCATGGAATTTTATAGGAAGAACTGCATCTATGACGTGTGTGTTTGTCTATATATATGTGTGTGTGTTGTCTCTTCAAATAAAGGATTTGTGTTAAATCTTTTCGAGTCAAAATTTCACAGTGATGAACGTGCAGTTTCACAATGTTTTAAAAGGAATATCGCAAAAAAGGATAAATAATTCTTTATATATATAAATAGGTAAGAGTCCTGACTTCTGAGATAGGTAAGAGTCCTGACTTCTAAATGGACAGCCAAATAAATGTAATCCCTTCAGCTTCTTTTTCTATTGATATTGAAAATAACATAAGTTATATTTTTATCGTCCTGATCCTAAAATTTCAATAACAGGTTTTAATTTCAAATTTAAATATATCATTATAAATCATTTTGTTTTTTAGAATTTTTCAAATGCTAATATTATATAATACTGTTAAGGTAAATATTAAATTCGATTGCTTCAGTCTTTTAACCTTGCAATTTTAATGTGTTAATTTACTAAATGGAAACCATTAAAATAATGAATCGAATTTCAAAATTGGGGAATATTTTCAAAGATTTAACAACTTTGGTGATTAAAATCGATTCTAAGAAAAACTCAGATACAGCTGAGCTTTATTGACAATAATATTCGAAATATATTATCTAATTTTAAAAATATAAGAAGACTAAAAAAGATACGTATGGTTATAAATATTGGGGCTGAATAAAATGAGACTTAAAAGAAATATTCATGGGTTGTCTGCTATTTTTTTCATTCATATTTTAAGATTACTTTGTTTGTTACTCTGTTTCTATGTGCATTTGAATTGTGTGATATACGACAATGAATGTAATATAAACGATACTTTTTTTTAGCGGCAAACTTTTTTCATATGTTTTACCATGACAACCATAACAATTCGCTAACCATCTGAAGCAAAATGGTTCGCGATAGAATGGCGCGCAAAATACGAAACCTCTACATTAAAAGAAAATATTCAATTATCTGCTGGAAATGCTCACGCTGCTATTTGTTGTGATTGACAGGGTATTGTGTACGCCGATTTTAATTGAGTGTCTTAACAATCCAGTTAAGTCAGTGTACTACTGATAACTTTTGGAACAAGGTTAAAGCAACGTATCGGTTCAAAGGACGTAACATGGCATTCCGCGAAATATTC
The DNA here is from genome assembly GCA_019974015.1 of Nephila pilipes. Taxonomy (NCBI): domain Eukaryota; kingdom Metazoa; phylum Arthropoda; class Arachnida; order Araneae; family Nephilidae; genus Nephila; species Nephila pilipes. Next base: position 208,816 of record BMAW01027666.1, on the reverse strand, counting down.
GTTCTTCAAAATAATGCAAGATTCTAAGCAAGACTCCAAGACTAAAGCAGGAAAAGTTTAGAAAGTTAGCTCAAAACAACCCTCTTTAATTCGAAACTAGCACTTTGGAAAACTACCATTTATTTGGACCCCTTATAGTAACTGAGACGCCTTCGACAAAAAAATTGAGCTTATTTTATGGCAAATACTGTTTAGATTCCAAGTACTGTTAAGAGTCCAGAAACCCCTTAAATTATCTCACCTTATTTAAATTAGAAGAAATAACAAGCATATTTTACCATTAGGTTATATGTATATATAAGTATCTGTTTATGAAAAGAAAATTACATTTAACATTCATAAATAATTATTTTTCAGCAATTAATAATCAGTCGTATTTCAGTTAAATGTAATTAGTCATGTATTTATCTTTGGGTACATCTTGCATACATTTTACTGTATTTATAACTTTGAAAATCTGTAAAGTGCTTAAGAAATATTACAATTAATACACTGAATTCAATGAAAATTTCAAAAATGAATTTAAGGAAATTTAATTTTTTAAAAATTTATAATTCAAATTTTCTATAATTTTTCTTAAATATTGTGTAACAGTTAAATTATGGGAATGTTTATTTGAAAAAAAAAATCAAATTCAATGTATAGAAAATAACTGCATTCCATGGTGTTCAAAATATTAGCTTTATAGATGAAATAGATTTTGAGGAAAGTATATCAGAATAAAAAAAAATTACATTTGGTGAAAAACACAAATGCAGATATTTTTTCTCTTTGGTGTGGTACGGTTGTTTAAAATGTAAAAAAATCAGTTTTCTAGCATTTTATCTACGGAATCAACAGGACGCTCTTTATTTTTTAATAACAAAATAAAAAAAAAGCTTAAAAAATTTCAATCAGTTTAGTATCTCAGTTTTCTTAAATAAGCATTAGGAGGTGAAAAATTTTCATCGGAAAGAGGTAGAAGAATTTGTGAGCAATTAGTTTCGTACACATTAGACTCTTCGTTTAATTATACAAACATAAAAAATTCCTAAAATGCTTGAAAAATATACGGATCTTAAAGGAGGAAACAGAATAAAATAAATTTGGAGTAATTTTTGTTTGTGGTATTGCAAAACACATGTTTAAAATAATGTTTGTATTTGACCGTATTTTTAGCTTCATATATGAAACAACTATTGATTATAATGTTCATTTGTACTTGACGTGCCTCTTTAATTAATACAAAAGTTGCATTCAAATAACAATATTACTAAATCATACTTTCTGAATTAAATTCAAGTAATTTAAATACATCCATCAACTTAGAAAAGTACATTAATATTACTGAAAAATTCACAAAGACTTCGACTACAGTCTCTTTATTAATAAAACTCAATTCTTTTATTTCGATTTTTTCTTCTAACGAGATTATACTCCATTGTTTCTTCAAATAAATTACCAAGACAATAGAAAACAAAAACTCGCAGCGACTTAATTGGATAGTATTATAATTAATCTCGCTCTTAAAAATGTTTCATTCTTCGACATAAAGCTTTCCTTTTTTTTCTGCTGCATTAGTTATCTTTCTATTTTAGCCCATTTAAAGGAAATATAGTCATTTGTCAGAAATACGAAGCAATAAACCGAGATTAATTGTCACTTTGAAACATTTATGATAATAGAGACAGCGAAAAGAAAAAGTATAATTAGGCACAAAGTTATTAATTAAAAAGTATCGTTATGTATGATGTAAGTGATGCAAAAAATTGCATAACTGATAATTTGTAATAGTAAAGGGATACATATGTGTCTGTGGGGGGGGCTTGTAAGTGTTTAAAATAAATGTTAAATAACCCTATTGTTGAATTTATCGTAAAATTATCTTCACCATAACTAGAGACTATTCCCTCCCACACACATCTTAGCAATTTTTATTCCATTTATTCAGTGAAGAAAAATTTCTTATTCCCCCCCCCTGTGCATGATTTTTTTTAAAAAAAACTACTAAATAAATATGAACCATTGCTTGTTTGTTTATTTGTTTGTCCTTTATGCAAATATCCATACTTCTAATCTTATCACTAAAAATTTTTAGTATACAAAGCTGAAGAATGGAAGGAGTCATAAACATATTCCCTTTATTAATTCTTCATCTGAATCTGGAAAAGTATTATCATTACAGAATAAATTCGATATTCAAATAGTATAATATAAAGTATGTTTATAAATAATGATTAATAAGAACATTTAAAGCATATCACCACACCTATCACTAAATAGAAATCGAAATACAGACTGGAGAATTTGAAAATGATTGAATAATTGTTTGAATAATTCATTGATGAGGATATACGTGGTGTTTGATTACGTTTCCATTTAAAAGCGGGACATTCGATTCGCAATTGGTGATTTGAGCAGCAAAGTCAAATGAACGTCATCACACGAATCCATCACAGCTCGAGAAACTCTATACTGTTGACGATATGTGTTCATACATATCAAATTGCCATTACGATAGCATAAATTTAAAGACTGAAGTTTTGAAAATTTAGTAAGAATATAATTCTGAAAGAAAAAGAGTATGTGTATGTTCTGTTGATTTTCAATATCTTGTCCTGGAACAGATTAGAATGTAAACTAATTTCCTGAACCCTTCTTCCCTATAGCTTGCGCGCGTGTGTGTAAGGATAAAACTTTCTGGAAGCGTATGAATCCATACAGGTTTCAGACTTGTAATTTCTAACCATAATAAAAAATTAGGAAATACATTAATGAAGGCATTGATAATTTTTTAACTAAATTTGGCTATTAAATATACTTTACGTACTAATGCTTTTAAAAAGAATAAATATGGTATTAATAAAGAGATTATAAATTTTCGAGTTTTTCAGACAAAAAGAGAAGGACTAAGCTTAGACATATGAAAAATTCCATAAAATATCTACAGTATAAGTTTATTAATTATTATATTGATAAAGTTCCGGGTAACTATGCTATTATTTTTTAAAAAAACCACATATGCTAATGTGATAAACATCTTGTTATTAATAATACTTTTATTGAAATTGCAAATAGTGAAAGAGAAATTTCTAATAGAATTAAGGCAACAAAAGTTGGTTATGCTCTAAGTATTGTAACAGTTCTTCATATCTTTTTAATTCCAAAATTTCCTAAAATATTTATTAAATTTAGAACTATTCATAATGAGTTTTCAATACTTACATTACTAAAACTAGTAAGATCTTACATAATATTAAACAAAAACTATTGATGGTTGTTTATAAGCCTGACATTATTCAAAATAATTATGAAACTATTAATTGTGCTAATGAGATATAGAGATTAGCTCCATTTACTGCTATGGCCTTGAGAAGATTTGTTTAATGAAACAGACAGCGAAAACCTAATGTAATGTTCATCTGATTTAATTTTAAAAATTTAAAAATTAATAGTCTATATCTTATGAGAAATTAAAGATTCTTATTAACCTTGTTTTCAAAGAAAATTATGTTTTTTTTTATAAGGATAAACAAATTAAAGGAATAGCATAGACATGGAACAAATAGTGATAGTCTTGTCTATATTTATTTAAATTTTCATGAGCAAAATTTCATAAACGTCAATGAATTCACTTTGCCTAGATATGTAGACAACATTATGATTTTGTAATAAAATAATAACATTAATTTAACGCAGAATTTAAACCGGATTTAACATTTTTCATCATTCTTTCATTTAAATCTGATTCAAACTAATATAAATTCTAATTAAATAGATTAATTAGATATTAACATAAAAGTTACAAATAATAGGATAAGTAATAATATTTTGATAAGAGATGCAATTACTTTTTTCTAATTAAAGAGAACCTTTCTTCTGTAACAATTTAAGTTTAAGGTTTTATAGAAAAATGTAATTTATTATATTCTACGTAATATTAAATTGTTTATGTTCCTTTAAATTTTCAAAATAATTTAAATAAATTCTTTTATGCTTGTGTTAAATCTGATTTTTAATTTTTTAAAAAAAAACCTTTTTAAAATGGGTAAAAGTTATAAAATATATTAATTTTTAAAATTATAAAATAGTTTTTTTTTTGGTATTACTTTTTATTTGTTCTATTTGTCATATCTTTTTATTTTTAGTATTAAATCTTTTTATATAATTTTTGGAAAAATCTTTTTCTAACATTAATTTAGATGATTTTTTTTAAATTTTAATTCTGATTCATAGATGGTTAATGAAATTAAAAATATGCATAGATTATTTTTTAATAAAAATTGATTCAATTTAGTTATACTCTGTTTCACCCTAACTTGGCAAAACAGAAAAGGCTTGGAGAGGGGGGTGGTAGCTCAAGTTTCCATTTCCAAGCTTCCACACCAAGCCAACGGCTGTGAATCGTCCATTGTAGCCTTTTCTGCACAACCAAGTTTTGGAGAAAAAATGCATAAAAGGAATTTTGAGGCCTTGATTTATACTTTTTTTTATTTCTTTGGTTGGTTTATTTTTTGAATACAGATGTTTGCTTATATTTAGTTTCATACCCTTTCTTTGTAAAGTAATTGTTGAAGTATGATGGTTGGATCCATAATACTAGAATAAACAGACATTTCTCACTCGAAATGTTTGGGACAGCATTTCGAATTGCTTTTCTCCATTTTTGAATTTTCCTTCTAAAAATCTTTTTTTCTTGATTCATGTATAGTAGGTTAGTTGTTGCTTTTTGTCAATTAAATAATAATTTTATATGTATAACTTAATGTACAATTACTACTTAATAATTGTTGTAATGGTATATTTATAAATCACATGCTTTGTTTTTACATATTAAGTATTGTTAAATCTTAGAGTTGGGTATTTTAATATTATTTTTTATGTATATTATATTATTCTTGTAATTTTTATTATTCTTTTTACAACAATTTAAAGCAATCCTTTTTTTTTTGTAATTACATTAAGTTTAAATTAGCTTAATAATATAATATTTTAATATTTTTAACCAGTTTTTTTTTTTTAAAAAAATTTACATTTAAGTTTTTGAATTTATTTTTGCTACAGTTATTTAATTTATCATTGATTTACATTCATGTTTATTTTATATTGTGTGTGTGTCTTCTATGCTGGTCTATAAAGAATTAGAATTGTTACTTACCATCTGGGGATATGGCTCTACTTCGTACCAGATCTATTTTATTCGCTACTAATATGTAGACTTTTGGTCCGAGATTCTGGTATATATATTGACATTTGGTCTCCAGTCTCCTCAATGCCTCTAGTTTGTTCAAAGCGAACGACAAACTCTTGGGTTCTGTCACTGAGTAAATCAATAGGAAGGCATCTTTGGCGGCGAAAGTCGCTTCGTCCACCTGAAATAAATACATTAAAATCATTCACAGTGAAGCTCGAAAAGTATGCCAAAGATTTTCTTGGCTGTCAAATTGAAGAAAATTGAATCATAACGGGGAATAAAGAGAGAAAAGAATTCTTTAGCTAAAATGGAGAGAATATCACTTATCACCATAAAAATAAGCTTTGCCTGTCAGCAGGAATTTTTGAAAAGAAGACGAGTTTTATAACTCATGAGCACTTACGAAGATGTTTAAAAATATTTTTTTAATATAAATCGAGAAAGAGGAGTTGATTATTAACTTACCTTCCATATTCCGACGCTAAAGTGCATCGAAGGTAAATTATTTTTAAATTACAGAAACTTTTTTTTCCGAAGGGAGAAATGTTGTTGGCCATAGATTTATTCGTTTCGAATTATTTATGTGTGAGTTTGAGGTTTAAATAATTATAGTAAATAAAAGGGAAAAAACAGGGTTTTTTAAGGTGTTCATTGATGCTAATTTATCATTTGCTTTTTTTTTTTTTTTTTTTCGTCTATTTCAATTTTTTAAAAATGAACTAAGTGTTTTGTGGGGTTAAATTATGCACGTATAACGCCATTAAAATTAAATTCTTTTCTTTCACCATGCAATTATTATACATTTTTATTTAGATGGATCGAAATTATTCGAAAAAAATAAGTTTTTAAGAGAAGAGCTTTATGATAAAACTATTGAGTAAGAAATAAAATAAACTAAAATTAACACAAAAAAACCTCAGCAGAACCGTATTAATAATTTCAAATAGAAAATGGAGACAAATATTGTAAAGGCCCATTTGTAATTTAAATATTTAAACATATATTTCTCTTGATATTTTCGGATCTTGTCTTTTTTTTTAAAAGAAAAGGTTTTATGTTTGTAAATTTTTTCCTCGTTTTTTTTTGAAAAATTCTATGAAAGTTTTTTTGAAACAATTAGATGTATTTTGAATGTTAAATATTAAGGAAATCCTTACAGAATATTATAAAAGAAAAATAATTTACTTCTTCGTAGAAATTTGGCTGATGATAATTTGATAGGAAAATAATTTATTACATGTTATTTATGAAATACAAAAACAATAACTACCATGATATATTTAGTATGAAAAAATTTTTTAATTAGTACTTATGAAGAACATAATATAATGTAACATTTCTGCTAAATAATAGTTTTAAGAAAAAAGAGTCTAAATATTAAAATAAAGCTAAAGTATATTAAATATAGAAACCATAATTATATTCTCACACGTTTGGCTGAACCTCGTTGCATTACTTTTATTTCAAATGTAATTTTAACTTATATTTTTACTTCATTTCGAAAATGTAAATAAGAATTTAAAAGAAAAGGTGTTTATTTAACATTCGTATAATTGTATTCGAAAAAAAGTAGTTTTTCATTTAACAAATTTAATATCAGAAAAAAACAAATCCTAAGTACTTTTTTGCATATGGAAGTAATGAAAACGTAAAACATTAACACGTTTTATTTTTAATGAAATTGAAAAATGTATTTACTTACACATGAAGTCTCTTAAAAAAGAAAGCAAAAAAAAATACATTAAAGTATTAAAAATTATTATTCTTCATAGAAAAATGTTATATTTTTCGCATTTAAAAAATAACTTTGAATTTAAATGTAATAAAAACAAAAGTTAAAACACTCCCACCTATAAAAACACATTAAATTTCTTAATAACATCGCCAAAGTCGAATTGTATTTTTTTTTTTTTTTTTTTTTTTTTTAATTCTTAAGTAAGTTTTTGGTAAGTTTTGCCATTTAATTCTACTTCAATATGGTATATAATTAAAAAGTATATTGTTATTGCTTTTATTTTTAATTTATCCTCGACTATATTCTAAAAATAAAAGTGTGAAAAATTCCAATGCTAAGAGAATTAATCAAAAACCTTTCTTTTAAATGATTCTTTAGAATTAACAAAATATTTCAGACTAAAATAGCATTATAATAATTTATTGAAATATAAGCGGATAGTTAAATTTACATTTAATGTTTTGCATTAAAATTCTAAATAAAGATTTTGAGGCGTTTGAAATTTTTTTTTTTTTTTAATTTTATTCTGATGACCTTGGGATCAAAAATATTTCTTTGAAGTTTTATTTCTTGTATTAAATTATGTAAAAAATTATTGATTTTCTTTATTTGTTTTTCTCACTATTTCAAACTGAAAAAATTACTAAAATAATACTCATATTTGGCATATCAAATTCTTCTTTTATGTTAATTAAGTATTGTTGAATGAAATATTCCTTTTAAAAATATTTTATTTCAAAATTTCCCCTTTATTTTATTAAACATGATATTTGAAATTAATAGAGCAATGTTGTTTTTGAAAATAATTCGAGTATTGTTATTAAAAAATGAGAGTGAAACTAAAATTTTGAGTGAGTATACGAATATTGCATGTTTTATGAGAAAAATGAAGAAAAAATATTTTAGTAATTTTTTTCTCTTTCTCATGCCTTACAAATTACAGAGAACAATTGTTTAATGCATTATTAGTCTTCAACTAAATACAAGTTTTAACGATAATATAACTTATACAAATAAACATGTAGAAGGAATGTAATTTCAGATGAGCAAACTTAACTACAGTTGTGCAATTTCATAAAAAAAATTTCAAATTCTGATCTAACTTTCAAATAATTATTATTTTTTTATTTTCTGCAATTATTTTTATATTTAAAGTATAATGCATAACACTAACATCTTTAAGACTTCTTTAATTGCTACATAGGAATCATTCTTTGAATTTAAAATTCTTTTCTTTCCAATTTTTTTTATCAAATTAACTGTAAAGTATCTCCATCATATTTTAAAATACAATTAATTTATTTACATAAATTATTCGACATAAGACACTGGAATAGCGTAAAATAGTTCAATAAAAATAACTATCAAAAAAATATTATTAATAATAAAAAGTTCCATCGGATTTTTTTTTTTTACATTTAACTTTCTTGCTTTGAAACTCTCAATATTTGAAACGTTTTTGAATATTGAAAATCACTTTTAACATCAAAATTTTTCAATGTGAACAGACAGTTTTCCTTTCCGAAAAAACGACTGCATTCTACTGCAGCAGTCGGATACACTATTTGAGGTATAAAGAAACCCTTTAAAGGTTCCTTTTCATATTATTTCGAAATTGAATAGTCTGTAACTATACTCTGTGAACGAGAGCATTCAGAACTCATGTAATAATCCTTAAGAAATGAGAGAGCACATCTAAATAAGAATTTTCAACTCACAACTTATGGTCTAAGATCAAATTATAAATCTCTATGAACAAGTAGTTGCTGTCTTATGAAATGTATTCATAGAAGTAATTGAGGAGATATAAAAAATTTATTGAAAAATTAAGTTCATTAAACACTTTAAAAACATACTTTTATGTTGACAGAAATTTCAGAAATTTGTGTGAATAAGCTATAACGTTGAGCTATTCGTGATTTTCTCTTCATTTATCGCGGTGACTTTTTGATAATTTGAATTGCATAAGCTTTCAATTCTTTGGTAACTAAGGAGGTATTATTAGGTAAATTAGAGCATTATAAGAAGTGTAGTGAATTGAATTAGAGATAGTTGTATATAAGTGAAGTAGAATCGAAAGAAAATAGATGATAGATAGAAGATAATGATAAGCTGATAGAAGTTGTAGATTGGAGATAATCATCGTAATCAATCGTTTATATTGAAAGTAGTTGGAAGTGACTCCTGATCAGAATAATAAGTGTTGAATCTGCTGTACTAGACATGTGCTGGAATCTGAATGTGTGATTTGGTAAGACTTTATAATTAAAATATAAGCTAGGATTATCTGAGTTAAGAAAGACTCGAGTTAGAGAGAGAGAGAGCAAACTTGCACATTTTTCGACATGTAATAATTCTCTTACCTATATATAGTTGGAATTTTGAACTTTCTGACTATTTAAGTTGGGCAGGGAGTTAAATAATGAAGAAAATGCGTCACAAAGCTATAGAAGTAACTCTAAAGAACTACGGTCAGCAATAGTGCAAACATCACTAAAGCTAAGTAACCATCTATAGTGACTGACAAAGAATACGAAATCTCCATTTATGAAGAGACTATGTCTTTAAAGCACCTAGAGTATGTGAACAATAAAAAGGAAGGTAGCTAGGAAATATTGAGTGAATTCACAAACCATCTACATTCTAACGCTATGAATGGGCTGCAAAAAAGTTAACAACAACTTACAAAAAATATCCATAGTATTTGGCTGAGAGCAGAGACTATGTTACAGAGATAGCGGCATTCTTGAATATTACATTAGTCACCGAAAGGTAAAGTGCGTACCAAATAGAGCATTTTTGAAACAATCAATTCACTGAGAAGTTCGATGGCGACATTTCATCTTAGCTATGTTTTGTCAGATTTGAACTGTCTATCTTCGGAACTGTAGACATAATCAAGTAAGGTATTGCCTTACGGTTTATTTATAAGACGCTTTTTTACTCCTGTCACTGCTGGTAGTATTTCTTTGTAAATGAACTCACTCACTTCTCCCCCTCTGCTAGGGAGGAAATGTTTTTCTTTTCTGTTAAAGGTAATTCTGAACGATATTTATAGAAAGCTGTTTTTCCAGCCATTTCTGAAATTGATATATATCCTTTGTTCTATTAAGTGTTTTTTGGAACATTTCCGTTTATGTCATTGGCAGTCTCTGGATGAGATGGTGTGTGAATTTGAAGCATGCGCCGTTATATTATCACTATAAATGATTTATGAGAGAAATACCTTATAGCTAAATTCTGAGGTAATTTTTCCATTGGAGTGTATTCAAACAATAGGCTTAGTCTGGGGTACATAGCCATCTACTGTTCCAATTCTAGATTCCCACTTTGTCTGTAGGCTTTCTGATGGCTTGGGGAAGATTTGAAATGATAGAGGATCCGCATATACACAGATATAAACTTAAAGCAGCTGAGCAGGAAATGTATTCTCTACCGGGTCATCTTCTTCACTCCTGTACTTGAAAATTGCAATTCACTAGGGTGGAGCTGCAGTAGAATCATTGAAGGTTGGAAGATGATACTGTACTCTACAGATCGTCGGTAAGTGAAACTCATAATTTCCGTTAATAGTTCAAGAGTAGAAACCAATTAACTCAGGCTTTGTCTGTTTCAAAGTGCTTCCAGTTCCTGGAGTTGCATCGTCTGGAATCATTGTACTGTTTAATGTGGTAATATCAGCTGTCAAACAAATCATGTATTTTACTCGTATTCCATTGACGAACATTCATCTGTCGTCAAGACGCGCTGTGAGGAATATTATCCAATTTCGAGATGGACGTGTATTTCAGAGACTGACATTAGACCTATGGATATTAACTCTTGAATGATAGCTGTGGATTAAATCCCCAATCAAAAAGACTTCATCGCTCCTTATGTGCACTTTCTTGGTGAAGAGAATCTTAACATCATGATTGTCTATCAAGACGAAAATTGTATTTTGAATAACGTAAGATATCTAGATATGTTCACGACTGGTTTGCAAAACGTGTAGTCAAGTTCACCACCTTACTTAGCCAACCTATTTGCTTAACCTTAACGCCTATGAGAAAATATAGGAAGCTTTGGAATATATTGACTAGATGAGTGTAGAACATGTTATAATAAATCAATATTATAATGAGTTGGTGGTCAAAGCTATGGACGAGTGCATGAAAATCAGAAGTGTTATCTTATCCCGTGTTTATAGCATGTTATATAAGATTCGACCTGAGGTAAGATAACATGGTTATGTAGTCAAGCATTGAATTCAATAAAACCTGATTTCGTCATGTGGTATATGAAGTGTTTACAGTGGCAAAAACCTCTTATTCTCTAGCATTTTCAAAGATTATAGTAATTTTGGAAACAAGGTCATTGGGGTCTGAAGATCTATCACTGTTTAATGGGGTCACTTCACGCAGCCTTTTTCTAATCTCCGTTATATTAAAAATGACCTTGACTAAGGAGTAGTTTTACAGAAGTGAAGAATCGTGAAGTCACCAATTTTTATTGTATTGTTATTATTATTTTAAAGAAAACATTTTTTTAAAATTTTGATTAGTTACGATTTTTAAAAAATTCATATGTGTAGGAACATGTGAAAAGTTCGAAAATAATGAGCATTAGTTTACATTTTTTTAACTTGTAAATTTTTTTTGACAAAATCTATTTCTAAAACAACAACAATAATAATAATGCATTATATGTACTGACAAAAATTGGTGACTGCAAGACCAGTCACTTCCTTGAAAGTGCTCTTTACTCGTAGTCATTTTTAAAATTACAGAGACCGGTGAAACTCCTGTGCGAAACGAACCTCTAAAGTTTTTGTGTGATTGCCTACGACATTACATCCTTGTTAATTATTTTTATTCCCTTTTCTCAACTTATTATTCATCTTTTGAGCGTGATTGTATTTCAAAAGTACAGATAAATTCAAAGCAGTCTTTTAGAACGAATGAAAGGGGAAACAATTATACTCAATCTTTCAAAGAACCTCCAGATAAAATACTTCAATACTGTATACCAAAATAATTTTCCTTTTTACTCACCGCAATCATGTTTCTCTTCAAAAAGGAAATGTCCAACCAACTAATGCAATCCTCTTTCTCCAGTTTCCGAATATAATGAGTAAAGCTGACCGCCTTAATTCTTTATTACGTCACTCCCGTAAGGCTTTCTAACCCCCTATGGTGACAAATGATTGACCGCTTAACTGTAATACCAGCCTTTAATGACTCTGTTTACTTCGTTCGTTCTCTTTATAGCCGCTAGGAGGTCACTAGGCCTCTGTCAACTAGACCCAAAGTTAATAATAAACGAAATGACAAGGGGGGACTTTTTTTTCTTCTATTGTCTCGCCTGTTTAGTTTAGTGGGTTTGCGGATTTATCCTCTTTGATTCATTTTGGACTCGAGAGTTTTAGGAGGGGATTAAGGAATTAATGAAAGCTATTATTCAGTGAAGCAATTTGAGGGCCGATTAGGAATTAATCGATGAATTAACTTAAGGATATTTATTTAATGAATGTATTATGTATGGAATTACATAAAAAACGCCAAAAATAGCGCTAAATTATTTTTCTATAAATTACGTGTTTTACACTAAATTTTCTTGTTTGATTTTGATATATCAACGTGATTTTTTTTTATCTAATAACTGTTCTCATATCTAAAAAATAGTACTGTATTATTCAACATAATCACCTTCATTAATAAGACGCGTATCATATTGTACATCCAGCTTCTATATTCCGTATTTACTGGAATCTGCTGCCTGATAGTCTAACCACTGCAGGACGACCGTTTTGAAGTCATCATCCTCAACATGATATTATAATAAGATTATCATGTGAAGGAATAAGTGGTAGTCACTGGGAATCAGATAAGAGCAATTCTGAGGATGATCAAATTGCTTCCAGTCGATGCTATGAGATCTCAGGTTCAACGAGCCATGCATGGGCGGTCATTGTCAAGCAGCAAAACAACTCCTTTACTGAGCATGTCGAGCTTTTTTTTTTTTTTTTTCGGGGGCGGGGCCGGCGGTTTGCCCGATGCAATTTAGTTAAGATGTCATAATATTTTTGGGATTTTATTGTGTCACCCTGAGGTTAAAATCCACCAGCAACTCCCTCAGCCAATCCCAAAACACAGTGCAGATGATATTGTCAGTTGAAATAGTTAGCCTCAGATTCATTTTTGGGTGATCTCGAATGTTTCCATTCGCATCTTTAAATGCTTTCATTCATTTTCTTACCATTGCATTGTTCATAATGTTTTCTCCATGCACTTCATTAATCCGCTGATGAATTTCAGTAGTTTCACGCCTATTGGGTGCAGGCATCGAGTCACAGTGCGTATTTCACAATCGGTGGCATTTTCTATCATGTAAGGCACTTTTAATGTGCACAAAAAAACGAAAGCATGGACGAATACTTCCGTGATGGAGTATGTGGTTATCCAACAGTTATAGATATTCAATGCATCTACTTTGAACTGCGACAACAGTGTTCCAATTGCCATACTTAAAAATACTTATTGCTCAAACCCCCAGTGATACATTTTGAGACACAGTGTGTCTTTTTTATAAATGATATTAAATTAGCTTTAATATCATTTTATATTAAAGCTAATAAAAATGATAAAAAGACACTAATATATAAAAAATTTATATATTAGTGTCTTTTCTATAAATGATATTTTTCAAAAATTTTGAAAAAAAATGTAACATTTTATTTTATCTATATTCAATTTAATTTTGTTCCGCATTTTTTTTAATATTCCTCTGCTACATAAGTAAAACAAAAAAATCATGTAAGAAATACTATAAGAGTCTATTTAATAGACCATCCAATTCTTCTCAGCAATTTTAGTGTCGATAGTAAGCTTGATGTGAAATATAAAATTTCGGGAATAGAATCAAAAAATATTGAGATAATATAAATATGGTAATGATAGAAAAAAATATCCTTTCAAAAATAATGAGGCGATTAGAAAGAAAGCACTAAAATTAGAAGAAATATCACGAATATTTAGAATTTTTCTCCCTTTCATTTCTTCACCCCTTAAGCAGAATATCACATACTTCGACAAGAGGGTTTTAATGGTTTTTAACCACTGCTATTAACACTAAACAATTTATATCAAATAATCTTATACTCATTTCGTGAATGTACCTGAATTTCGAAAAATAAATCAAAGTAACATTTCCTTCCTTCTTTGAAAAAACCAAAAAGTGAAAAATAAATTGCTCAATATTCTTTCACGATATTTAAATGAGCCATCTTTAATTATAATCATGTAAAATAGGCTGAGATCGTTTATTTTCGCTCAACTAACATCCGGGTTTGTAACGAATGATTATTTCTATCCGACTCTTGTGCCATAGTTCAATTAAATTTAACTAACTCTAAAATTCAATAACTTTTCCAAAAACGTACAAATCTCAAACAACTCAACTATTTATTTATCAGTTACGATAACTTATTATTTAATGACTGCATGGTTAGCCAACCAATTTTAATATCACTGAAATTATATGCTCTTACCAAACCCTTCCAGTTGGTGTTGCTTTCTCCGACAAATCTTCTGCGACAGTAATAACTGGTAACTAGCTCTTGATGTTATCGGCCTCTTGTTTGAACCATACTCAGAGTTAACCAAATTCTCACTTTCCTCTGAATTTCCTTTTACTTATATACCATCATATCTGAATCACTTCACTTTATTTCCACCTGCATCTAAATAACATAATCACGTTTCATTTTGGTCGGGAAGAAAGTGTTATTTCATGCAATCCATCTCAATTAAAGTCTCCAAGGTTAGTGGAGAGAAAATCACGAATAGCCCAACTTCACAGGTTGACTTTCTGATGTTATTATTTAAATTTGTAATTGAAACTCTGTTTACTCAAGTTAGATTAACATTAGAAGTATAGTAAACGGATTTTAAGAAATGCACTTAAAAGAGACGAAGAAATAAATATTGGAGTTGGTAATGATTCGGTAGTGAATTTAGTAGTGAGAAAACGGTAACTGGTTTATAGTAAAAATTATGTATGATAATTTTTATCAGACCGACTTTGATTAGAGATCTTTTGCGAAGTGATCTTATATAGGAAGAACTCAAATTTATTGGTTACTTCTTCAACCTCTGAAGTCAAACTGTCTCGAACCTGAGTAAATGGATAAGAGACACTTCTGATTATCCTTTTAAAATGTATTTCAAGCGCGTTGAGGGTTACTCGACTAAAAAGAAAGCGATTCTGCATGATCATTGAAGAATACATTGATACATTAATTTATTCTACATTTATTTTGTAAATTTAGTGACTATTTAGTAAAAAAGTAAAGATTGAGGAAATTAATGAAAGGGTGGCGTTTCAAGAAATAAGTTGTTAAAAGCAATAAGTAATAAAGTTATACTTAATTAGCATAGAAAATAAAACTATGAATGCGAAAGTAAAAAAAATAATAATGCTTTTTACTTGTGAGAGGTAAATATTATCGGCTTCTTATATTAATATTTAATTTTATTTAGAGTATGCAAAAACAAGAACTTTAGTAAAGTAGTAAAGGTTGAGCATTATCATGTTCTCTTAGAATTTTAATTTAAATTGTATAAGATTTCCCAGAAATGAAATGTACCATTCGAACGATTTTATTGATCATACAACAGTAAGTACTTGAACGTTAAGTACTTGAGTCCTTTGGCCATTTCTTCAACATGGTATGAAATAAGAATCGAAGCACTTTAATAAACGCTATTCACAAATTTAAAAATATGGACCTATCACTAGGACTATGTTAAAATTACGTGTTTAAAAAGGCATGTATTACTAGGGACACGTAAAATTTACGTGGTGAGTTCTAGTTCATCAAGCAAGACAAAGATCCCTAGCCTAAACGAAAGCCCTAGACGAAAAAAATCAAACCATTGGGCATGCAGCCTACAAAGTGACGCCTCGAAACACTCAAAATCGAACAAGTGTATCGGTGGAAAGGAAAGGCCAGAAAAGAACCAATAAAGGAAGACCATACGTAAAATTTACGTTCACTAGTGTTCTAGAGTTGAATTAGAATAGCATATGATCTTAATACGAACGAGAGAAAATCATACTTTCATTACAAAGCATTAATATGATTAAATAAATTTTAAATTATAAGAAAAAAAATTATTAATTTTCAGGGGTATTCAAAATAATTCATCCTATTTCAAAATTCCATATTTTAAAAGATAAATGACACAATATGACAAGTAACACATGAATGCAAAAGGAAAATAGGGAAGTTTGTTTTACAAATGTTCGATATCACTTTTTTTTAGTTATACGTATAATGTCTTTAGATGCTTTAAATTTCTACCATATACACATAAAGTATCAGTGGTAATTGATTGTACAGCAGAAGAAATGTGCTAAGTTCGCACAAATTTGTGGATAACTGTGGCGCATACGCTTTATCTTTTACAAATCCCCAAAAGAAGAAATCACACGAGGCTATATTGAATGACTTAGTTGGCCAACTGTGTAACGAGTCATCTGGTCCGCTGCGATCAACCTAACTGAGAATAAGCTTCCAAAATAACTTTAAATAAGCTTCTAAAATAACTTTTGTGAAATAGCTTCACGAAGAACACATAACGGCTATAAAACTTTCACAGTTTTTCTTTGTATTAATGTATTAGTTATCATTCTGTTTCATTTATTTCAGAATATATGGGATTCTGAAATCAAATGAATCATTTTGAATAACCTTGTAATCAGTCACCTTTATATTTATTCACTGTAAGCTATTTAAACTATTTTGTGCTCAAAGTAAAAGTAATTTTTATAAAGCACATTTAAATTATTATCGTGCTAGAATACATAATACAAATTCTTTTAATACATTTATACAAATGGAAATAATGCATTCGTTTACTGGTGGCGCCAGTCATCATTTCTGCGGCCAAATAGTCAATTAATTTTACACTTGAATACGCAATTCTCCACACTGGAGGCCCGATTTGAATTAAGCCACTGATTCATAAACTTAATAGTCTACAATGCATTTAGAATTTCCTACATACCTTCATGTATAATGAGGATTTAAGCAACCCAGATTTACTTAGGGTTTCTGATTACCATCCTTGAGTTAACACATTGAGTTGTTCTAGAAGCAACCACCTGCCGAAATTCAACTGATTACTGAGTAACATTTTCTATAAAACTTTTGAGGGTTGGAAAAGCGGACTAGAAGATTTTGTACAAGAATGAGTTTAACATTTAAGCAAAAATAAATAGGCAATTTTCTCAAATTGTGCTTTTTGATGAATATTACGGAAAATTACAGATGTTGTTTATGCAATCTGATTAATGAGAAGTAATTTAAAGCGCTCTACGCACATTAGAATTCTTCTTATGAATTAAATGGAAAAGAAGATATTTACATATAGTTTTCATAGAAATATCTGAAATTAGTTTAGTTTTTCTTTTCGTCGCACTAAAAGCAACACGACGGCTATTGGCGACGGACCTCGTAATTTTGAACCTCGGTCAAGTGACGAGGTCGACACCTGAGCTTTAACCCCCTCTCCTAACTTTCACACCACGCCAATGGGAGGACTTTGGACCCCGACAGATTTAACGTGCATCAGCTCTGGCTACATGGCTGGTCTTTGGCAGCCAAGGATCAAACCCGAGACAGAACGAAAATCGCCGGCCACGAATCCGAAACCATGACCGATAGGCTACAGCGGGCACAAAATGTCTAAAATATGTATAAACACAAATATTACTCAATAAGGAACTCTATTTTTTTTAGAAAAAAATTAAGAATAATCATGATCAACTTTAGAGCTTGTAATCGGGCCTGTGAATAAACAACAACCCAATATTCACTGAAACATTTTACTAACACACACTCGCACTCACACACACACACACACACACACATATATATATATATATATATATAATATTCGTAATTTTTCAAACCGCTTAAGAAGTTATATTCGTTTAATATAAAGAATTAAAATTTAAACGTTAAAAAAATGCTGCAATAATTGACAACACATTTTGGTTTAATAAAGTGATCGCAGAGAGTAGCCGTCTGGTCCTGATCTCGAGTTCGTAGCTAGTGTTGTTTTTGAATCCAGATGCAACTAAAGTATCAGGATGCTTCATGTTTCATCTATCATGTATCGGGATGCTACATGTTTCATCTATCAAAGCTCCAAGTCCTCCTGTTAATGTAATGCGGAAGTTTAGAGAGTGGAGGGCCAACTCAGGTGTCGTCATCATCACTCGAACGAAGCTCAGAATTACGAGGTGGTCATCAATCGTCCTCGAGTTGCTTCTAGGTACGTTGTTACGAGTAATACACGATCAATCGAGACGTAACAAAGTCTATGCATTTTATTTTGACATATTCGATTTTTTGCAGGAATAAATATATTTTTTCTGAATATAATACATCCCATATTTTCCTTCTTATAATGTGATGATAAATACGTATATGTTTTAAATGTTCGAATTCCGCGTCGCCTTGAAAGTTCAAAAATATAATGTTAATCTCTGAGTTTGTAATTATTTTCTTCAACTCTAAAGAATATTCCTATTGAATTCAAATAAAAGTGATTAAATGAATCTGAAAGAATAAAAAATAAAAATTTTGTAACACCCCGGTATTGCTATCTCCTGTTTCCATTATCAATGAATAAATAATCACTAATGAATTCAAACCAGAAATTAGCTCAACTTGAGTTAAAAATAACTCATAGGAATTGGTACACAAGATATTTATAATCAAACCTGTGGATTAATTCCTGCCCAAGTTCTGAATCTAAAGATTTATATTATAACTAGGTATTTAAGTATTATGAACCAATCGGATCCAAGTTCTTTGTAGAATTATAAATGAGGGTCGGACTCATTAACTTGTTTTAGATCACAACCATCATTGATTATATGTATCTTTACTCAACTTGGGCACTATTTTGATATCTTCCCTGATATACTCCACTCATTATTTCAATCCCCAGTTCCAGTATTAAAATCTTTGCAGCTTATAAATGTATTTTTACAATCCTCTGTGCACTACTCTTCGGTAAATCAATTTTAATATACATAAGTTACGCATTTCATTCATTAGGACCATCTCAGCAATAGAAAAGCTACAATATTATTTTTCTTTACTTATTTTTTATTTATTTATTATTTATATGTTCTTTGTTTCAGTATTTAAAAACTATAACTCTGAAATTAACATTTATATCAAAGAGAAAAAATTCTCCATAATTCAGCTGGTGTATTTAGTGAAATATTTCGCTTTTAAAAATTTTTGTACATGCTCTTAGACTATCATTAAAATTGTTAATGTTTTAAATAAGACTTACTTGGTGAAATTATTATCAAATTATAAACGTCAATGTAATTTAGTTTATGAAAAGAACTTCTGTTACATTAAATAATTTTAATGATGAAATATTCAATTTTTTAATTATTAAGAATAACGTTCTTTCATATAATAGTAATAAAGAATAATATTACCATATAAGAGAACTTGCAAGCACAAGCACTACGTTATTTTTACAAATATGAATAAAAGTGTAATTCATTTAATTATAAACAAAAAAAAAACAACTAAAATATGCTGTAATAAAATATTTCATTAAATTCGGCTTTAAACGATTTAAATTCCTGGTTAATTTTTATGTATGATAATATTAGTAGAATACTTGTCTGTACTTCTTTCAATCTACATGAAAGACGCATGTTTTCATAAAATTCCAACTAAACGTTTAATTTTAAGTTACATTAGTTCTATAACAAATTTCTTTTCTATTCGCACAAAATGAAAATCTTTTGATAAAAATGTCTTGTGTGTTAACATTCTTTTCTATTTAAATGAATAATTTCAGCAGAATTTCTAAGAACTTGTAAAAAAAATTTATAAGGAAGGGTATTTTTAGGAATCATTTTTTTTTTTTTTTTGGAGAATAAAATTATCGAGAAAAATTTTATTCAGTAAAAACATTTCTAAAGCATAATTTCTTCTTTACTTAGTAATAAATAATGAATTAAAATTTATTTATTTTTATTAAAGAGATAGAATTACTAAAAAATACGATTAAAAATGTTGCTAACCAGTAACTCATTTAATGAGATTAAGTGATTTTAAAAAAAAAAAAGTTGAGATATAAGACTAATTTAAACTGTCTGAGAGAAACTTGGCATGTGATACCTTGATTAATTAATTTAATTAATTAAACAAATTAGCTAACCTAACTAATTTAATTCCATTTTGTAAAGATGGTTATTTCTTTTTCTTTTTCTTTTCTTTTCTTCGCCCTTTTTTGAATTAGATTCTTCCTATTAACACTAATTCAATTTCGTTTTGTGAATAACTTTTTAATGAAAATTAAGATATCTTTTTTGCTGCTTTAAAGGATCTTTTAAAATATCTGATATCCATCTTATTAAATTTTGATATTCTTACAATGCTTATAAGAAATTCATATTGAAAAGATAAAATTGTTTTAAATTTAATGAATTAACAATGAAACATAAAATCTTAAATAAGATTATATACAAGTGAAAAAATTAACACATTGCAAGTCTACGAATCCTTATTATTTTTTTAAGAATATATTATTCTCTCTTCTCTCCCAGATTAAATTTATAAAAAGATTTCATTGTATATGAACTTCTTTTTGAATAGTCTTATTATGCTAAATTTATAATAAAAGAAAATTATTAAATCAGAATATTTATTAATGAACAAAATAATAATTTTCCAAATAATTATAAAACTGTAATCGTTAAGTCGGGGAATATGTTCTAAAACAACAAATGTGAATTTTTAAAAAGCATTTGCAATCATGATATGGAATCTAAGCACCCATTTTTTGAACCGAAGTACAATATCTCTCCACAATCCAATCAATAATTTATTTCAGTTTTTTGTTTCCTCGTCTTATCGTCTGAAAAAAATTCGCATGAAAATGAATACGAATGAAAAAGTCGTCTGATCATGCATTTTAATTTTACGTTGCTTAAAGTTAAAACTAGACATTCTTTCTAGTTTTCATGGTCAGATTATGTTAATCAAAAAACGTTTACAATAGTAGAGATTAAAAATGCTCCCTAATTAGAAGTTGAACCATTTTACCATTCAAACATTGAATTCGGGAAACTCTTACAAAATATATATTTGTATTCTTTCTTTCACATAAATGTTTTTACAGAATTATACGCTTGGAACTAAAACTGGCTATTCAGAAAGAATAACTGAATACGAATCTGGTGCTTCATCCTGTTTGAAATTGAATTTCGGAGCAGAGTAATATAAACATATATAAACACTGCATAAAACTTTTTTCCTGGCCATCTTTTTTTTATTTTCTTTTGAAACTTTTTTTTGTTGTTTGATGCAACACAATATATTTCATTTTAGCTGTGAAATAATAATAATCTTATACATAAATTGAGTTTCGTAAATTTTTAGTCACTTTAATCTTCGTGTTTTAATATTTGAAATAACATTATCGCATAAAAAATCTGGCTTTGCTAGTTTTTTTTTTTTTTTTTTAGCCTTTTTTCTAAATGTCACTGAATATTACTTTAGTTCATTTTTAGTAGATAGTTTTAACCATAAGTACATTACATATTCTTAAAAAATTTCAATATGGATCTGATTTTGGTTTTTATAGGTTTCATTTACTAAGTTATATCAAATAAGATTATTTGAATAAAAACATTATTGCTTTTGAAACCCAGGAATTTATTTTTATTTAAATGTAAAGAGAAAAAAAAATTAGTAGATCTAACATTCAATTTTCTTTTTCCTTTTCTTAAGCTAAGAAAGGACTTAGAAATTGTAGAGCATAACTTTTAAAAGTGTCATACTACGCCATTTATGGACTTATGTGCCTTATTTGATTTCTACTGTAGCATCCTCTGTTTGCCCTAGCGATGGTCATTTAAGGAATCAGGATTAGAACACTCAATTCAATTTAAATAGTGCTAACAAATGCTCAAAAGAGACTCAAAATACAATATTAATTCGTAATTTCTGTTTATAAATGAGTTTTTTTAATATTTTGCCATCTACCTGCAAAGGTTCTTAATTATAGTGCAAATGACAGGGAAAAATATTAAATCAGTCGAACAAAGAAGGAAGAAAAAAATATTTCTACCATTGACCCTATTTTTTAATCAATATACGATTATACGTTTAGTATTTTGGAAGACAATTATTTTTATAAGAATAAAAATATTGTTTTACATTAAGACATTTTGAACGTTATGAAAAATAAACATTATTTGTAATAAAATACCGTATCACTTGAAAAATCGAAGTCAATTCACCTAGGAAAAAACGTCACAAGCTCAATCAAATATCAACAAAAGATTCATTCTGTTTTAGTTTGCCCTCTAAATTATTATTCAAAAACTGTAAAGAGAATAAAAAAAAAATGAACATCATTCTTTTTTGAGATAATTATCCATTCGAAAAAAGAACAGGCTTCTTCTATCTCAATTAAAAAATACTTAGACAATGTTATAAATAATTTATGTCATCTATTGTATCATTAAAATGTCCTGTACTGAATTCCAATTTCGACTTAAAGCTCTTTATCATTGCCTTCATCATGTATCTGCAATTAAGTAAATCAAATATTTACTCAACCAGACTCTGTGTACATTTTCGCAGGTAAAATATTCGACAATTCGTTTTCAAAATGTTTGTTTAAAGTAAATGTTAGAGCTTGGAGAAATATTTTAAGTTTTTTTATCGTGAGAAATTTGTAATGTGAATTAAAAGTAACATTTTTTTTTTTAATCTTCATTGAACTTTTTTCATATTTACGACGAATAGAGTTGTATTATTAATATATTTACTTTAATGGCGAATGTAGCAAAGTGATTGATATTATAGACATCAAACAAATTATATGTAATATCGTAAAATATTAAAGATCTTTAAAACATATAATCGCTTATATTCTGAAATTATTTAAGTATAATAATTATCTATTTGTAATTTAACTGATCATTTTTAATTATTTAAACTATATTACAATTGTTTATATATTTACTAAGTGTACTTAACTTTTACTAATGTGCTAACTGTATGTAAATATCTGAATGCCGGAGGTAAAAATTTTAAATTTTGCAGGAGAGCAGTTTAAAAATTTTATTCTAAAGTTCCTTTATGAACATGTGCTAACATGCTGTTGTTCGGAGAAAATGGTATCAACAAAAATATGGGAGCATAGAAGAATTATAATAGATACATGTTTTAGGTTATAAAAAGACTGACGTTATAATACATAATGATTATAATAATTACATTTAGATTATTTAAGATATAATTATTTTGCTAATATATATTTAATTTAATATTTTATCGTCTGTTTTTACATTGATACCCGAACAGAATATTATTGTTTGCTTTTATAATTTATTGTTTGTTCTTATTTTAATATTTCATTTAATAATTGAGTATCAAAGCAAAATCTTCTGTTTTTAATCTTTTTGTTGTTTACACTGGCAACGGTTTTGTATTTTAGAATGATTTGCTTATGCAAATAAAAGTGTAATCGAGTTCAATGAAAGTATTGATTTGTCGTAGTTAAAATTGCTTCTATGAAGCCTTGGACTCGAAAGTACGCTTACGTTAAGTTAATTAATATTATTTGTTTTGAATAATCCTACTTTTTCAGAAATTTAAAAAAAAAATTATCGGTGGCACGCTCCAAAAGGAAATTAGCAAAACTGACATAAACTTTTTTTAATCGTTTGTTTGTCAGTGAATACTTTTCAATAATTCCATGTGCATTTAATTCTTTGGGCACCTGACTTTGAAATTAAAATAATTTTTAAAACTTTATTATTTTTTAAAACTTTTCTGATTATTATTTTTAAGAAATGGTCCTAGTTTCCTTTACCTCCGACATATACTGATAATAAAATAGCACTTTAAAAATAAAAGGAATTGGAAATTTGAAATAAGAAATGAATAAAAAAAATTATGTTAACTTATCAGAAAAAAAAATGATACTCTTAACAGCTTTTGTAATGCACTTCACAACTCGACAAATGATCTTAAAAGAAACTAAATGTTAACGGCTTAAAGGGAACTAAATTATGAAATAAATTATTTCCTTAATTAATTAATTGACATAGATTATTAACATCTGAAAAGTGTTTTTCCTATTATGGATGTCAATCTTTTTCATGGATCTAGTTTTTCATCATAATATAGCCTAAAATTAAATTTTCGTGAAATTCTACTTGAAAGTTTCCCAATTAAGAATGTTTAAATAATAATATTAAATGTGTGTCGCAAACATTTGCCGATAAAAAAAACTTTTACGCTCAGTACTTTCCAAAGCTTTTTGTCAATTCCGAAAGTATAACTAAAATTGAAAATAGCGGTAATATTGTGAAAATTATGAATTATTGTATAGAGCAACGGAAAAAACATCATTTGTCAACACATCAAAATTTTCAGATATTTGTAATTTGTATGTCATAGAACCCCTAAATCCAAAATTAATTTTATTGTTAATTAATAAAGTTGGGTTATATTTATTAAAATATTTTTAAAGTCTTTCAACATCAAATTCTCTGTAGATCCCCAGAGCAGTTGGAATTAATATCGATATTCTATTTGAAATTCTTCACATAATCAATGGATATAGACAATTTTCACACTAAAATTTAACAATGCAAATTCTGTAACTAAATATATCTATTATCCCCACTTATATGTCTTGAATTAAGTTTCTCGTATGTCCTTAAATTGGTCTAAAAAGATTTAGGATAATCTTTTCGCAGTTTCCACTTATATTCGTACTTTACTTGACACTTGCGTTATTAAAATAGTAATTTTATATTGGTGAACTATGTAATTTAATTTTTATCTTGAATATTCATATCTACTCTATTTTATAACTTCCTAAAAAGGAATAACTGTAATTTTCTACTTTTGTTCTGATATTTGTCTGTGGCAACTACTCTATAACCAACTACCATAGATGTAACTACAAACAACTCAACAAACTCAATTCATTTAACTGTATTGAAAATCAAAGACAACGTGTTATTTACAAGGTCCCTATTAAATTAAATTATTTTAGCTCCTCATCCTGATTAAGAAGGTTTTAAAAGAATTTTTTTTTTCAATAATTAAATCATTTCAAATTTTTTGAATGAATAATAATAATGGAAGTTTTTCAATAATTAATTATTCTGAGGGCTTTTAATAATTAATAATTAAGAAGGCTTTTCAATAATTAAAAATATTTTATTATAATTAAAATTAAATTTCAAGTAAATTTACACGAATTATCTTAGGAAACGGTGCATAATTAAAACTCAGTTCGCCTCACTGCCATTGGTCGACATCTGCGAATGAAATAATTTAGAAGTGGGATTTCCATAAACACACCAGGAACAATAAGACAGCTATCCGAAAATAACTTCATAAGACCGATGAATGAAAGGAAATTTCTTTACTTGAGAGTATTTTAAAACAAATTGAACTCGAATAATCAACAAGCTCTATGTTTTCTTCAGGATAATAAATTAATTCTCCAAATCCAAATAAAAAAAATCAAAATACATACATATTTCGCCACTTCAATTGCATATATCACACCTTCACGATGCACATGTTATGATTAAGACGTAAAACAAAATTTAAACAGCATGAATAAATATATAACAAACCCCAAATATTAATAGCGAAAAAGTCTTAAATTTTAGAACTATTCGCAAGTATCATTGTGTAATAATTTCAATCAAAATAATTATGTAATATCAAATAGTAACATTAATTAGTTTTCGTTGCTATGATATATACCTAGACAAAAGAGAGCCGAAATTTTAAATGACGTTTATAGAATGAATATAGGTGTTCCATTAATTTAATTACAATAATACAGACCATAAAGCGGATTTCCTTATTAATGTCAAAAAGTTTATTGTGTTTATGTATATAAAAAAACTCTTGAAAATAATAAATATTTTAAATCCAAACAGCTTGATACCCAAAAACAAAATTTAACAAAATTTAATCTCGAGCGTGAAAAAAATTATGATCGTCAAATGGAAGATTTAAATTTGCAAACTAAATTGCGCAGTTTCCAAAATTTTATTCATGCGAAATATCTCATGTGAGTATCTAGAGAAATTTTTAATAGAGAAGTGAAAATACTACCCAAAATAGAGGAATGGTTAACCCTTCACAAAACAAATTTATATCAACCAAACCATTGCCCCTGACATTAAAAAAAATTAATAAAAAGAAACGGATGGAAATTTAGTTAATAAACGATAAAATATTGTATATTCTTTGAACAATATTCTGTAAGAATAAATAGTTTTTATTAACAGTATCATCAGATTTTCTTTCTTCTACTTTTTTTGTTGTTTGTATTATATTTTTTCAGAGTCGAACGCAGTTTTTGCCCAAAGGACTGAAAGAACTTTGCAAAAATATGCAGAATAATGCTCTTTCATATTTTATTTAATTAGTTATAATACGCTGAGTCAAACACTTTTTTCCTACGATTCTCTCTACAGGAGTTGAGGAATATTCTACCATTCTCACCAAAAAACATTCTTTTTTTTTTGTAATGCCTTTTACACTGATAAAAAGCAAGACTTTCTTCTGGGTGTATATTTCTCTACTTGTATTAACCCACGTACTCATAATAAATAAAAATGTATGTTAAAATAAAACAAAAATGCATCTATTGTAACCGAATTTTTTCTAATAAATTGTTTTTAAAAGAAGTGACTTAAGAATTTGGGAAAGCATTATGGCTTTTCGCTTGTCATCAAAAATTGAATAAATTTTATCTTATAAGCTTTTAAAATAGAACCAATGTGATGCAATTCGTAAAAATTGTTGTTGTAAAGGTTTGCCTGAATATAAAAAGTTTTGTTTTCAAATAAGTTTTTTTTCCTTAAGCCATTAGCAATTGCAGATTTATTTTTGATTTGTTTCCGTGTACTAAATATTTTTTTTTATTTTCACAATTTGGAAATAAATTAATAATCCAAAAAAATAAATTTAAAATAATTGTTAGATTTTCTACTACATAAGGTATGTAAACATATGTGACAAATGAGGAACTTAATTTATTAGAAATCAATATATATATATATATATGTGTGTGTGTGTGTGTGCGTGTGTGTGTGTGTAAATATAATTGAATTTTATATGTATTCAAGTAAAGTTATAATGCATATGAAAAGTTTTCTTAATGTAAATGATCTAAGAGTGTTGTTAATTTATCATTTGTTAACCTCTTTTTGTTGTTTTTCCCTTCTTTTTGTAAGTGTTCTAATTTTGGGTGATCCTTTACTTTAAAATTGCACTAAGACTGCTTTAAATATTTTTAACTATTGCAATAGTTTTTTATACTATAGAATAAAAACTATGTTTAATAATTCTAGAAACCATATTTTGTTATCTATGCTGTAGCTACAATGGAGCTGAAATATAATTACTGAGAATGAAGATTACGCTAATATATTCTAAATATTATTCCAAAAATTAAATAATTTAAAAAGACAGAATTTTTTATAGGGAAGAGGTATGGGCATTTTAGGTAACTCTCAAAAAATTTACGTAAAAAATATAAATAGCTCTGTGGTCAATATATATATATATATATTCTAAAAACAATTTAAAACTCTGTTTCAAGAATGAAAGAATTCCGTACAATTATGAGTTTCTGTTTTTATATTAGATTTGATTGGTATTATAAATTCTCGAAGCATTTAATATTTCAAAAGACCAATCTCCCTATTTTCCCCCTTTAAAATACTTTTTACTCTTTATCTCCAAATTTTTAATGTATAAAGACTATTTTGTGTATTTTTCTCTAAAGTATCGCAGTATTGTTTTTAATATGTTACATTTTTTATGTTTTCAAAGGACATTTGTAACATCTATTGATTATTTCCTTCATTAACGTCAATTGATTATTTTATTTATATTATGAAGTCTATTGATTATTTCCTTTATATAGAATGTATTGATCAAAGTCTAATGATTGTTTCCGTCTGTTGATTATTTCCTTTATATAGAGTCTATTGATTAAAGTCTAATTTTTTTTTTCGTCTATTGATTATTTCCTTTATATAGGGTCAAATCCATGTTCGCAGAGAAATAAATTAATTTTCAATTTTTTGAATTTTTCAAAATAGATATTAAAGAAATCAACCCTGTGGTGACTATCTGATCACGTCCGAATTAACGTTTAATGTAATAAATGACAACAAATCTGGTCTAACCGATCGAGTTCGAGTCCTCCATTATAATCTAAATGAGGGTTTAATACCTAAAAGCTTTTCCGTATTTCCTTTTATGATATTATTTTTATTAAGACAGGCTAATCATGTAGTCTTTCTCAGAAAACTTAAAATTTTCAATCCCACATCCAACTGAGAAACTTCCGACCCTCAAATTCAATTCTTCGTTGCTTATAAATGTACTTTATACCATGTACTCACTACAATTCATAATTTCAATCTAATCTGCATAAATTACGTTTCATTTTATTGGACAAAGTTTCATTTCAAGCTATCCAAATAGAAAAGATCCAAACGGGAAAATCACGACATAGCTCAACGCAAGTCACAAACTCTCAGAATAAACTAATATTTTTTCACCTTTCATGCAAAATCATGTATCATACATCTCACGTAAAAAGGAAATACGTAAAATTGATCAAAAATAAGATCAAATAAAATAAATTTTTAGAACAATTACTTGGCCTCCTTTTTGGTGTTGCTTAGGAAGAAAATTTTCCCAATAGTTTTGATATTGAACTGAACTGGATTTTAATATAACCGTCAATTGAATTTCTATTTCAATGCGAAATCTTAGCATGATATTAACTGATATTACATTTCAAAGTTCTAACACATCCCATGTTTTTTCCCCTGAAAACGTCAGGGTTTAGATTTTCTTTCTCTTCTTTTCAACTGATCTTGCTTTATAGCAGTCATGTTACATTAGGCAATTGATATTTTTCATTCGTAAATTTTATTTTTATCTAAATCTTTTTATTCAATTTTACTTAACAGAAGTTCTTCTAAAAGTCTTTTTGAAATGAAAATGATTGCCAAACGATTCTTATTTTTCTCCAATCTTTCTCAAATTACATGAAAAATAAATGTACACGAAATGAAAAATTCTTAGCCTTTGTTTTTGATTAAATAAATGGTTATGTGCACTGAAATTTTGTCAAAGGCTATTAGACGGGAAAAAATAATTAGCGTGTTTTTGGAATCTGTTATTACACTTGAATCTCTTCACGTTTACAAACTGATGGGGGAGGGGGAATTTCCATTACTTAAATAAGTACCCCTAACTTTGCCAACCAAAACATTTAAAATTAATAAACATAAATCTAATTGATAAGAACAGAATGCATTTTTATGAACTCAAACAATTAATTATTTTCATCAACTTAAAAAAAATATATTCAATTATGAAACGCCGTAAAATGTTTTTCGATTAACGATCAATAAGACCAAATTATCAAAAGTAAAATTTAAACAAGTTATTTGAATTAGCATAGAGCTTTGGGAATTCAGTTATATTTCATTCACTTGTCAGATTCGTCTGCTTTTCCGAACAATTGAATCAGGTTTTCACTTTTGAATTTGAATAATACTTAACTCGAAAGTTCATTTAAATTATTCTTACCATCTTAAAAACATTATTTTCATTTCATCATCTACGTAAGAATCTTTTTTAAGAAAATAATTAGTTTTCTGGAATATTGTTTGTCAATAATATGAATTTTATTATAGCATTTAATTTTAAAAGTTTTTTTCAAAGTTCTTTATTTTTAAACACTCATTATGCTTTTAAATATTAAAAACATAGAAAAAATTTAGAAAGCGTTCATAGTTACTACTGGACAAATTTTAAAAGTTAATAAAAGTAGTGAATAAAATTAAAAAAAAAAACATGGAAGATAGTTTTTCAAAAAAATTCATAGTTATTAATGCACAAATTTAAGAAAATTAATAAACGTAGTAAATACAATTCACACAACCAAAGCTACAAATTACGCTTTTAAGTTTATCAAAAGCTATTATTAAAATTTCAAAGAACTTCAATAAAAATGTTAAGACAGAAACAGCAATTTTTGAGTTATTTGAATTTAGCTAAAAAAGAATGGTTTTCTTTTCTTTTCTTGGAGTATATTACAAGGTGTTTACTTGCTATAATAATTCTATAAAATAATAACTTCTACGTAATAACAAAGCATTTGTTGAATTAATATAAAACAAAATAGTTAAGTAACATGAATAATAATGATATATATATATACATTTAAAAAATTTCTTTCATATAAGTCCCTCTTTTCAATTGTAAATTGTACTTAAAGCTATTGTTTGTTTTTTGATGAATTCAGATTTCTATTGTAAAAAATAAAAGATATATTTTCGTCTGCTTCAATAATTGATTTGTTCCTTTTTCCCCTGAAAATTCTAAGAGAAATTTAAAAGTTTCGTCTCGTGGGTGGAAACAAATGTTGATTATAAGAAAATATGTCTGAAAATAAATATCTAGAACTTTCTAAGTACACAGTATAAATAAAAATATTTTATATCATTGATTCTCTGAATTCAAAATATTATTCCAAATTTCTAAGAAACAAACTTCCAATCTGATATTCGAATGTATTTGCAATTCAAATTAATTCAAGATAATTGACAACATTTGCATTTTAGCCTCTTAAAAATGTGCTTTGCAATCCAATTTTTAGATTAAATGAAATTCTTAAAATTCTCCAAATGATTACATAAATATTTATGAAAAAAAAAATAGGAAATGTACCTTTTTTGGAGGTTTAATTAAAGATGAGCTTTATAAATATATATAGATTTAAAAATATATATTCCTTAGTAATTACATATATTTTTAAAAATGTACTAAAAGGTTTCAATCTTACAGTCAAAATAGGACTTCAGAACATCGCTTAACCTCAATTAATAAATCGAAAAATATTATAATGAACATTAAACCAAAGACAAAATATAATACATTATTTGTAGCCAAAAAATAGAGTGATCAATTTACTTCTAAAGCTAGGTACAGATTTAATTTAATTTAAATGTATATATTTTGCATGAAATATATTACTTATATAATAACAAAAAATCAATTTGCGTCTCAAAATAATTAATTATTTCCCAATAGCATTAAGAAGTAACATCGAATTTTAAATAAAACTTTTTAGTTGACCTTTAAAAATAATATTCATACTTAATTAAATACAGCATTTAATGTATTATATCCGGTTTAACAAAATATATGAATAATTAAGATTTTGTACTATGAATTATTAAAAAAATTAATCTACAAAGTAGATTAAAAATGAAGAATTTTTAAGGTGTTACTTATTTAATGTGCCCAATATTTCATATATTTCTTAAAAAAAATTCATTCTTTAGTCCCAGTTTAACATTATTTAGAATTATTATCCTTGTACGTATTGCATCTTCCGAAACTAAAATTGGTTTAATTTCAACTTTCCTTGTTATTTAATTTACCTTCCTCTAATAGTGGACTACCTCTTCTATGAAGTAAAAAAAATATAGGAAATTCAAAATATAACCTGTCGTCCGGTTGCCATATGTAGCTGCATACGCCAACCAGACGACAGGTCTCACGGTTTACTGTGACCAAACGTCTGCATAAAGACGGCTATTTATTTGCCCGTCGTCTTGAACGCCGCATATCATTAACCATCGGCAGCACCACTAACAGTGTTGCAAAGAACACAAAAACTCAACATCTCATCAATGGAGTCACATCCTGTTTACTAACGAGAAACAGAATGATGATCGTTCCAGATTACAAGTCTGACCAACGATTCTCAGCTCCAGTTGATGTGGAGAGAAGAAGAAAAATGGCTCCATCCCACAAACATCATGGAAAGAGACCTTTGGGGTGGTTCTTGAGTGGTTGTGTGGGGAGGCATGTTGTTGAAAGGACGAACGGAGCTCCATAATTTCGACAGCTACTCACTTACCAGAGATCCTTATAGTGATGAAATTATTCTCCCTTCCGAATTGTCATTGGCCTAGACTTTACTTTTGTGGACAACAATGCACATCCTCTCTGTTGTTCAGGAGCTTCCGAAAATTGAGGATATCTGCAGAATGGATTAGCCAGCATGCGCTCCTGACTTAAATCCCATCAGACATGTGTGGGATGCTTTGGGGAAACGTCTGGGAGCAAGATCGTACCCTCCGGAGAACACCAGACAGCTAAAACAGATGCTCCTTGAAGAGTGACAACTCTTACCTCAATAACTGCTGGACAATTTGGTATTGAGTATGAACAGACGGTGTCACGCAACAATTGTGATTAGGGAAGGCCATATCCGTTACTAAGGGACTTTGGACTTAATCACGGCCAGATAATGTTTTTACAAACGCCATTCTGTCAATAAATCCTTTTCAGCTTTGTTCCATAATGTACGCGTACAACTCATTTCTTGGCTACTATGCTTTCATCCAACTTTAAGTGCTACATTGTGCCTCTATTGCATGAGTATTATATCCACCAGTTGAACTTTTTTGGAATTACGACACAGTCTAAAATGTTGCTTAGGTTTTTCACACTAGTGTAATATTGCCTCTGTTCCGTGACTAACCGTAAGTATTTTTTATTGATGAAGGTGTTCTCCAAGCACCTATTCTTCGCCTCACACATATCGCATTAAATATTCTAAACACATAAAATAGTAAAATAACGTTCACAAAATTTGTAAAGCTACCTTTTTATACATATAGACACTCCGAATCATCGTGAACCCATGCAAACAATATATTTCTAATTTTTTTTCGGAAAGTCTTGGCTTCTTCCTGGCTTTGCATCCTTTGATTTCTGCTTCAGCAAGTCTTCTAGTGGGTTTAAGCGTATCTGTTTACTTATCATTTCTGATTAACTAGCAGCTAACTGAGTTTATGTTTGTTTGCGATCTCTCAAAGCAGCCTGTTTCAACAATAGGTCCTCTTTGAGTGGGGTGAACCATTCCCCCCTCCCCCATTCTTTTGATTTTTAAATGGGAACTAAAAAATTCAAGACTGTTTATAGTACATTGAACATTTAACAGCTTTTGTAACCTCAATTTAATTTTTGGACTGTTCAATTAAAAACTGCATTTTCACACAAACGTTGTTCCTAACAAAATTCATTACTTTTCAGGATTTTTTTTTAGTAAAAACGAGGCACTTTAAGATTTCAATCAAATTAATAGACCATGAATGCATATTTGTATGCATGTGTGCACTAAAAGCAGCGAGCAAATCCTCCAAGAAAACACAGATTTCTCTTTAACGTCATGATATCTCTTTATTCGATATTGAATGCAATGACCTTTCCTTACGTTGTGGACTAAAATTGACATTCAAGCTCCCTTCTACCGGCCATTTTGATTTCATTAACATGATGTTAACTCTATGAGTTTTAACTACCGTACTAAAATCTTTATTATTTTATCTATTTGAATGCTAAAAATTTCTTTCGAAAGAGCAAAAAATACTGAACATTTCTACGGAATTACATTTCTCTAACGATTTTTGAAAATACTTTAGAATATTTTTAAATACCGATAAGCCTCCTTTAACGAAATATTAAAATAAGCGTAAAATCCTTTTTAAAAATCTTGGGAAAATGCAATTCCTTAGAAACTTTTATTATTTTTCTCTCCTTTCGATGCACTTTTTTGCATTCAAATAGATAAAATGACATAGATTTGAGGACCGAAATATAAATTCCATATGATTAATATAACGTTCACGAAATTAAAATGACCAGTAGACGGAAGCCTTTACATAGTAATATTCAAATTAAATTGACTCGTTTAAAGCTTTCTATGTCAATATAAAATGATAAGACTACCTTTTTTTTCATGGTTGTAATATACAATGGATTCATCACTACTGATGAGATTGATTCAATCCTGATTCTCACTCATCTGTAAAGGGGGTCAGTTAAGCAAACTCTTTAGATATTTTTTTGATAAGGACATAGGAGCGTTCTTGCTCTACCTTCATAATAGATTAATCATTGTAAGATCCTTCTAAAGATATAAATAAAATCCAGTTGACTTTTCTTGAATTGACTGTTCCTTGACTGATAAGTTATCGAATCTCGGTGGCTTGGAACAGGCCTGGCCTCCTGCGGACCACTTATGTTCCAACTAATATCAATGTGTGCCCCACTGAGCTGGGTTATCTGAACAAAAAATTAAACTTTTACTGTACATAAAGGTATCAGAGAACATTCCACCAAGGGTCGTTCGTATCATATCCCATTACTGTAGGAATACTTCCGTACATTGACTCAACTATCGTCACAATTATTCTATATTCTTTTTTTCGTTCTGAAACAATTTCGAAGTTGAACTCCTTTTAAAAAGCTCGTGGGCCGTCTTGAAAGGATGGGTGATACACAATGTATATCTAACCATCAAACGTACTGAAAAGCGCTATTACTAGATGCGAGGTGGGAATGCAATGTGTTGATCGTGGCAGCAGCCCTCTGTCTGAAGCAAGCTTAATATATTTGAACCCATAAGATTATAGTTACACAGACTGACGGCTCGGTATCTTTGGATCGCTAATAATTTAGCACCAGCATTGTGTTGTGATTACATGAATGTTCTTAAAATTATATCTCGTACAAATGCATTTAATTCAATAAAATAAAATTTCCATTAATTTATTACAAACTGTTCTTGATTTCTCTAGCAGGGCTCGGGAGGATTAGGCACCTTCCCTGAGAATCGAGAGGAGAAAGTAGAAGTGCTTTTTAACATGAAGATTTGAAATGGCGTTCAAAGAACCAAAACTAAAAAGAAGATAAAAAGTTGAAATCAATCATATGTAATAGTAACGAGGTTCGCCGGAATTAAATGCGTTTCCAAATCGGCTCGCAAGGACTTTTGGACCTGGCTTGGAGCCTTAGTAGCGAAGCCACGAGTTTCAAAGTATCTTCCATGTTAATTTACGGTGGTTCAAAATTGTGAAGTCTGTATCTAATAGGAATTGGGTTACTTTGAAAGCAGTCTTAAAGCTAGTCAAAGTCTTGAAAACTAATTCAATGGCACAAAGAAGTAGACACAGTTAACTATAAAATCACAATTTGATGAGTGTCACAAATATAACTTGGTAGAAAAGCAAGAGAACAGGATTATAAAAGTCAACTCGAGCAAGGAATAATATGCTGACACCTTGCAGCAATTTCATTGCTCCAAATCGCTCCATAACTTTCCATTTTCTATATGATCGTAAAGTTTCAATTATTTCTTTCGAATTACCAATGTAAGCCTAGTAATATAAAATCGTCACTCTTTCTTTTACTAGCTTTAATTTCAAATGCAAAAGTTATAGGCTTAGACGATAGAGGTGACAGTCAATGCAATAACAAAATCTCAGCAGACAGCTTTCGAAAATAACATGCAAGGCACCACAAAGTATATTCTAAGATCTTGAACTAATAATGTGAATCCTTAAGAAACAGAGTCAATCAAAAGTCACAAAAATAAAATTTACTTGTTTTGTATAGCTGAAGTTTTAATATAATGATTGTGTTCTTCGAATGAGGAATTTAAGATGAATCAGTAGAGAAATGACGTCAGTGTAGTGAATTATTTCTAATTGTAAATAGAAGTAGGTTTACTCTTTTTTAACATTAATAACATAATGTAATCACATTTCCCATTATTTCTCCATTAACAGAGCATCACAGCATAGCGAGCATTCCCTTTAATCCAATGTTAAATGTGAGTTTACTAACAATCGCTTTCAATTTGTTTAATGCCTGTCTATTCGATCCGTTTGTCCATCAGGGTAAACGCTATAGAAATGCTTTCAGGATGTTAACAGTAAATGTATATTGGTATCTTGAAAGCGTGTTTGATACTCTGAATACATTTTCGATAAATCTTTTAATAGGATATTAATTCAGTACATTGTAAGATAACTAATTTAGCTTTAATTATATTGTAATATGAATGGATGTCGTTAAAATTTATTTATTACAATGGAATAATATAGATATATGGATAAAATCTATTTAGCATATTAATTGATTTTTATGCACATAATAATGGACATAATGAATGTTAATGTTGATATGTTTGGTTTCAGGAAACCATGGATTGAAATAAACCACAATTATGTAAAATTTTAATTATTATACCGGGGTGTCTTGATTACACTTCTATTTTCCCTTAAGACTGTTTTCTAGGTCAAGTGATTATTGCCCTAGCAACCGCCGTAATAACTGTTATTTTAGGGCGTACAATAAAATTTTCATTTCCATCCCAAACGGCACAGCTGCTTTAATCCCCCCATTAGAGATTTTTCGATTACTTGATCACATACATGTTTTGTGAGGGGCCAATAAATTTAACTGTAGAAGGAAATGTTTTGAGTTTCCTCCTCATGATTATTCCTTAACAAACTGTGAAACAAACTTTTGGCAGCTAACTGCTAAGATGGAATGAATTCGTAAGACATCCACAAGTAAATCTAACTTTTAAAGGTTTTATTTAAAAAAATGTTTGAAAAAATCAGTACAATATTTTTTTATTTTGTTTTTGAAAGTCTTTAAGTTACTTAACTAACAAGAAATTAAATAAAATAATTACTTTTGCTCATTGATCAGTTTGAGCTTAGTACTAACTATGTAAAAAAAAGAAGTGTGAGAAATAAACTATCAACTTTTGAATAATGAGCAATTTTAGTTAACCCTATTTCATGTACATATTTTATATTTCTAAGAGCAGTGCTGTGGTCATTCCTGGTGTATAATTTGCAATAAAATAAGCTGCACTCGTTTAAAAAGTACCTGTTTCTGTATTTTTCATAATTAGGAAAAATCGTTTCTTGAATTATTCCCTTTACGAAAAACATTGATACTTTAAGTGATTGAACACATTAATAAAATTTTATTAACTGTAAATAATACCAAAACTTAAATAAGCTAAGTAAAGATAAGTTTTATTGCAACAAATACACTTCTGAAAAGGACACTAAAGGTCACAAACTTAATATAGTACTCGAATTACAGAAATATTTGAACCATTTTACTGTTTCATAGTAGCTGCGGTTGCCTAGTGATCGCGGTAGGTGCTGTTTTCGTCGAGTTGTGGGTTCGAGACCTAATACCACAAAACTTGAAAGAGAATCCAAGTCTTCTCGTTAGCGTGGTGTAGAAATTTGGAGAGGGTGGTACAAGTTCAGATGTCATTCTCGTCACTCGACAAAATTGCTAGGTTCATCACCAATAGCCCCCATGCTGCTTCTGAATGCGACTTTAATAAACTATCATGTTACTGTTTCAAACCCTGATTGAATTCAAAATTGTGTGCTCTTTATTTTAATATCTCCATTTTAATTATGAAATAATTATAGACCTAATATCACCTCATTCCAATTATATCACTTAATAAATCTACGTATTCTTCAATAATTAGAGAACACCTTCATGAATTATGAAATAATTATAGACCTAATATCATATCATTCCAATTATATCACTTAATAAATTTACGTAATCTACAATAATTAGGAAAATCTTTATAATTCCGATATTCAGCATACTGGAAACCATCCTACTTTCTGCAAGTCCTATATTTATTCAACAGTAATATTTGTCTTCAATATCTGGAAAAGGCACACACATACAATCACTTGATGTTTGTAAAAACTCCATTTTAATTATAATAGCGTTAAAGATAGGCAATAAATAACAAGAGATGCTCCAGAACTAACTCAAGAGTAATTTATAAAAGTAAATAACTTTCCACCTAGATCAACAAATATGTTTTTTCCCACAACGGGACAGATCAACAAATACACCAAAAATAAAAAATGCCTGTGAAATCAGCTACACGCCTTCTATTTCTTTACGGAAAAGTCTAAAAAGGCAAAATTAGAACTATGTTTAAGTCTTGCTACCTTAATTTCTTAATGAGAATAAATTGTATGTGATTTAGACACGCTAAATATATAGGATTTAAAGTAACAAAACATTTTCTTTGAGAAGTAAAAAAAAAAAAAGAATATATGTTACAAAATACAATCATCTTGTCATTAGCCAATAGTATGAGTATGAATGTCTTCCATCTTATTAATCTGGGTCAAATTTCCATAATTCTAGCATATGAATTTCTTAATCATGATCCTTGATTTAAATAAAACTTATACTTAGTTAAAACTTTAAAAATAATTTCTTACAAAATCACACTCTTATTTCTGTATAAACATTTAATAAGGTATTTCAGAAATGTTATATATATTTAAATTCAAGCAAAATTTTGCTTTGAGAGAAAAATTTAGAATGGCGATTTTCATCTCGAAATAATATTGAAGTTTAAAATCAAAGATTTCTGCAGTTGATAAGATTACCTTATTATTTGTATTTTAATATACTTTTTCACACAAAAAAAACCTTTCCTTTACTTTCATTGAAAACAATTTTTGAACAAAATTAAACAACATAAATTTTAAAGATTTGCAAATTTTCACCTTCTCTTACATCTTTAAATATTGCATATTATTCACAGATAAATTAAAGGTTTGAGACCGAAGTTTCAACAATCTAAAAATAATCTTAATCTGTGAATACTCTCATTTAATGATATAATTCTTATTCTGATGCACATTTCTTGCATTCTTGATAAAAGGAAAATTTTATACTTCATGCTATTCACAGCAATGTTAATGGGTCGAGAGATAGAAGCTTTTAATGGATTAAGAATTCTAAAAATAATTACACGCTGTGAAATTCCATTATTAATTTAACGTTCAAACAAATTCCTCAAACGTCTCCAAGGTTGTAAAAAAAAAACTTATTCGATAAATTTCTATGATATTATCAAGAATTAAATATACAAGCATGTCAAGAATTACTTAAAAACGCTACAGAAAAATAAGTAAAATAAAAGAATACTTTTCACTGCCTTAATTAAATGTTAAATAAAAAAAAAAGTACCAAGACTAAAATATTTATCAATTAAATTGTTTTTTTTTTAATTCTCGGTTAATCCATTCTTTTCTGCATATTTTCATTGTCAGTTTTTTAAGGAAGTTCATTAATTTGATTAAAAGTTAAGGTGCAATGATTCAAAGCTTTCTTTTTTGTAAAGCTAAAAAGTAGAATTTTTTTAAAAATATTTTTCATGAAAATTAAAAGTAAATGAAACAAAATTTTACCTCGTAAGTAGAATCGTTTGGATCTTCACATGACAACTCAGTTTCTTCGCCATCTACCAGTAGGGAAACAGTTCTCTCTTGACTACCATCTATTGAAAAAAAAATTAAAATACAGGTTTATAGAATATCTGAAAAAATCCTTTGAAAAAAGTTTGATTTTGGAAATGTTTATAAGCACGCACTTTAAATATTATAGAAACACGAAATAATATCTATATGATTATTATTTATTATTTTGAGTTGCAAGGGCTCGACACAAATAATACATATAATGGTCAAAATAAAAAATACTTCCCCCTTATTAACTTACCAAAATTTAATCGCAGATTGATAAAATTAATAATGTTAATGGTTAAAATCTAGTTAAAACAAAATTTAATGCATTAAATTAATTAAAATTATTAGTTAACTAAACCAGTTTTTTCACTAAAGAGCCCTATTTGCAAAAATAGGTTAAGAATTATCTAAATAATTTACGCGTTCTAAATTTCTGTCGAATTCAATCATTAGTTCACGTGATATTCAAAGAAAGCAATTTGAGAGAATGTACAAAAGAATACATCATAATTATTTGCTCTCTAATGTCTACAAGTGATGAATGGACGAATAATTAAGTTTTATAAAAGGGTATACAGCCCCTTAGCATCGTTATTTCTGATCATAAGTTTTAACTTTAAATATTTTTAAAATCAACGAAGGAAATTTCATGACATTTTGGAGTTATTGGTTTCTGACGTGATAAATTCAAATATAAAAGAATACTGATTCTCTACAATTCATCTTATTCTGTAATTGTATTTAATAATTCGTATTTTTCATAATATAGTTAGCTTTCTTTAATCCGGCATGTTAAAACTCACGGTCGTACTAGATTAACAATTTTTCCAAATTATCGAGCATCACTATAGTTTTAGCAGGTATACCAAAGATGTAACTCTATATAAAAATTTGAAAGATTAGTACATAAATTTAAAGTGTTCATGCTCACTCTGAACCTGTGTCAATAATATTAATATCTGACGATGTAACATAGTTCCATTTTAGCCAAAAACATTTTTATGCAACTGCAATAAGAACTGTAGAAGTTATTAAAAGCGTTGCTTCGGATTTTCATTTTGGACCACTATACAATTCGAAATATTAAGTACTATTCATACTCAATATTTAATAAATGAATGAAACATAAGAAAGTGTTTGCTTTTGCATTGTTACATATAAATTTGATATTTTAACTTAATTTTAAAAAAAAGCAAATAAAAATTTTGCTTAAACAAACATCTATTTATTTTTCTCGGATCAGTATAATTTTTTTAAAAAGAAATAATAAATTTTTATTAGGAATGGAATTTTAATATTATATAGTATGAATTAAAAAACTAGACTTAATACAATAAATGTTTGAATAAAATCGAGTTTTTTCATTTCCATTTACATGGTAATTGTTACGTACACACCAATAAGTATTTTAATCTTCTTATGAACTTAAAAATAGATGACTAAAACAGAAAAATAGATATTAATACGAACTTTTAGTACCTTCAAATAATGAACTTTTTAATAAACATACTCTTTTTTTTTATTTCGAAACAATTTTAACTATTATTTAAGTAATTTTATCAATGCTTGAATCTAATAGAAGTACATGTCTTGTAGAATATTTCTATTGATATTGAAAAACAATATAAATAAAAAAAAAAATGCAAAAAGGAAAAGATATTATTTCATTGTTTAAAGTTAGTTTCATCTTTTATAAAAATAGCAAGCACAATTCTATAGAAACTTCAAGGTAAGCTATTTATTAAATTGATATAAAAAGCTTAGAATTTTCCAAATAATAAAGTTAAGTAGACATTTTAAACCATTTCGATAAATTAAGATTTATCATTAAATCTAATTTTAACCAGTATGCAAAAAGGAAGCTTTCATCAATAGTTATTAAATCTTTTGAGAAAAGCTTTCGGATAATTTAATTAGCCTTTAACAACAGTTTTCCTGGCTGTTGTTTATCTAACAACAATTAACTAATGATTATCAAGAAGTTGAATTGAGCGTTTTAGAGAAAATTAACTAGAATTTTTAAAGATACCATCTGAATAATTTTAAAATTAATAGCTGCTTTAGGATTAAAATTAATGAATTTTCAACAAAGTAATTAGATAAATTGTTTTCCGAATAATTTGTTTCCAAAGTTTTACAAGTTAACTGGCTTTAAAAGCCATTAATATTTAAATATAAAAGTTAACTGAGATAAGAAAATATTGATAATGTGAACCATTGCTGATAATTCAAATGCTTGGATGGATGTATAATTCATTATCTTAAAGGATTTCTCGGGAACCATTATAAATTGTTTCATTTTATATTGAATAATTTTTCGTTAAACTTAACCTAAATAAAACATATAAAACAAGGACATTATTTAATTTCTTATTGTACTCCTCTTACTATTTAATTTTATATGAAATTTTATTTTGTTCCAAAAAATTTTAAAGAACCCCACAACAACGCCAGACGATTTCGACTCAGAGGAAGTAAACACGTGTTAGATTCAATCATAATTTAAGAGATAGGAGGCATGCGAGCTAAAGGAGAATTTGAGAACGAGGCTATGAAATGGATTAATTAAAAATTCCACGAAAGTATTACAAAATATAATGGTTAAATAAAGTGAATTTTTGTGAATTGAATAAAGTGAATTATTTGTGAATTGTTTCGCTTCCCTTTACGTTACAAAACATAAAAGGGCTGTTAATTCAAATAAACATACTATATTTTAAAGTTTTAATAATACGACTAACTCAAACTTAAGAACTCAAATTTTTGAAGGAGGTAGAATACACTAAACATAGACCTAATAAAATTTCATAATCTGGCCTATGTTTTTAGATAGTTAGTAAATTAGATGATAGTCAGATTATGACACTAGGAAGGAAAAAAAGAATACTTTGATGTTCATGTTTCTGAAATAAATAATATATGTTGTTCGATGATGCTTGATGCACATATATATTTTAAAACTGTTAAAGATTATGATGTATTATAATTTAAAACATGTCTATGACTTTTTTTTTTATTTATACCAAATATATTTCGGAAAAATATTTATTTCTCAATTATTTAAAAATAATTAAGTTTGCACTTCTTTCTTAAATAAAATCTCGTTTCTGAGTAGAAATCATAATAAACCGCAATTGCCAAAGAAAACGTATAATTTTAGTTATAACACATATTTACAAATTGAAAAAGTTTGTAAGAAATCTAATACACTGCTTTCAAATTTTGAAAATTTCCTCATTCATGTTTTAGTGAAAAAGAATCAGATAATCTGTATTTTGACCCATTTTAATAATACTTTTTAAATCTATTAATGTTTATATATATATATATATATATATATATATATATATATCACCATTTTCAGAGCTGAATCCGCGAACTGTGAACAAAAGCGACTCATAACAATTCGAGCCTCGTAATTCCAAACAAAGACCCGTAGAGAGTGGTGCATATTAAACATGTCGTAGCTAAGAATCCTCGTATTAATTTAGTCTGAAGATTAGGGGGCTTGTTCAGATGTCAACCTTGTCATCTGATAATTGTTCTCAATTACGGAGCATAATGGTTGTGTTAAGCGAACTATCGAATGAAGCCCTAGCTCCCCCGCATGTAAAGTCATGCAGCGTCTTACCGTTACCATATTTCTACAAATATATTTCTCTTTATATTATATTTTACTTGTTTAATCAATTTCTTTTATATATTAAGTACTGTTTTGTTAATATCTTTTCGAATATTGTTAACGAATATCCTAATCTTGATAACTAGTAAATGGTTATTCGAATATTAATGATTTGGTAACTGGTTATTCAATTCTTCATAATCAGGTTATTGGGGTTATTTGGATACTGATAATCAGGTAATTGCCGTTTGAATACTTAGTCAAAATAAATTGGTTTAGTGGGATTTTAAACAGCCCTTCAATTGCTTCTAAGTAAAATGTAGATAATCAATCAATTGATTCGAAAAGCTTAAATTTTCGTTAATAAGGTAAATATAATAATTAAATTATGATTAATAACATAGAAAAAAATAATCATATTCCTTGACTATACAAAAAGAAAATATAATTTCTTAATTTATTTTGAAATATTTTTTACACGTTGAGTTTTCTACACAATGATTAAAACAAGAAATTTCATTCGTTGATAATGAGAAAAACATTTAATTTGTAAAAGACTGGCTATATTAAAGTGTATATATATTTCAAATCTCTTAAAGTTCTTAATGCTTTTGATTTATTTAAAGTTTGCTTAAGCGGAAATCTCGATAAGTATGCAGAACTTTGCATTTTGTATATATATGACCGACGTATTTATTAAAAAAAATGTGCAACTACGTATTTTAATATGCTTAATATATTTTTAAGGTATATATTGATTTTTTTTTATAGTTTTAGAAACAAAATTTGATAAATTTTAAAATTAGTTATTATTATTTTAAGTAAAATTTGAAAATAATTACAGTAATAGATTTTAAAAGTGAAATAATCTATAATATAATTCGAAAAAAATAACGTTCATAATTTATTTGCATAAGTGACTGTTACTCAGAATACTCTCTGCATACTGATTAATCTACTTTTATAAAATAATATGTTTAAAATTTTTGCATAATTTGATTTCAATATTTTCTGTAAAATGTTTGTGTATATATATATATATATATATATACATAATTTTTAATTTATCTTAATCATTTTAAATGTTCATTAAAATATATATAGTGTTGTTTCCTTTAATGCCACCAGTGATAAACTTCTTATAATTAATATTTTTCATTTTATTGCAACACACTAAATTATTTCTTATAATATAATTAATAGTAATACTTCTAAATATAGAAATATGTTGACAGTCACTCCAAAAAAGGGGTTTAAACTATTTCTCCGTCATAAATAGTGTCTATAATTTTCAGTTTTATGTCTTAATTTATTCTGTTTCATATTTATGCAGTTAGTATTTTAAACAAGATTTAAATATGTAGGATAAAAAGATAAATTCATTTTGTCTTCAGATGGCTTATTATAATTCAAAACATTTAGATCGTCAATATATATAAATAAATACAAATATTT
The DNA here is from genome assembly GCA_019974015.1 of Nephila pilipes. Classification (NCBI taxonomy): domain Eukaryota; kingdom Metazoa; phylum Arthropoda; class Arachnida; order Araneae; family Nephilidae; genus Nephila; species Nephila pilipes. Next base: position 164,536 of record BMAW01027666.1, on the reverse strand, counting down.
TAACAATCAACATAACTATATTCATAAAAATGTAAATAGATATTGGCAAACTATTATTTGCTAGTCCTCTTTTTTGGAATACACTAGTTTGCTTAAATTTTTGTCTCTAATATATTTATATATATAAATCGTACATGAATAATAACTATTACAATAATAAAATTCTTAGTAATTATTACATTATAAGAATTATGAAACAAAAAGAAATATAAAAATAAGAAAATCGAAATAAAGAAATGAAAATATTTTTATTTAATTAGTACCAATAAAAAAGGTAAAGAAGCAAAACAAAGATATAAATAAATTTAAATTAGTTATCTCAGGCTTTGGATTGTGCTGTGTGTTAAGCATATTTTATATCAACCTAACCAACCCCACAGCAATACCTTTAAAAAGGTTTATAGTTACAAATAAACTTAAGAACCAAAAATTAGCAGGCAAAAATGTTTGAAGAAAAGAATGTGTATTAAAACTAAACAAAACTATTTCGAAATTACATACTAAAATCTAATAAATATAAAAACATTTCTTCTTAATAATCATTGAGAGGAATATAAAGTTAAAATGATTTAAAACCAGTTATATTTTCACTTTTTTTATCGTATGGTATATTTGCAAATGGCTTACTACGAAGGTATCTATATAAATTCCGACTTAAATGAAAACTAAAAATAGTAAAAATACTCAACAGGTTTTATATTATATATCAAATAATCATATATTAATATAATGTGTGATTTAAGATAATTCCAATTCCAAGAATACTTTGACAACAAACTAAACGTCTTGTAGTTTTTATAATTCTATCACATACTACTAAAATAACAATAGTTTATTTAGAATATGAAGCATGAATAACCATTCTTGCGAACTGAATAGCACGATTATAAACTTTCTTCTGTTTAATTGCTGCAATAGTGAGTATCTAATACTAAGCTAGAGACTAAAGAAACATTTGTTTTTTGAAAGTTGCAGAAGGCTCTTAAAGAACATATGAGACTATTTTTAGAACCTTAGAACAAATATCGATCAGTAATTTTCGCGTGTTGCTAAAAACATAACAAGTAACAAATGAAATGAAACAAAGGATATGACCCAATGACTGAAGCTGCTTCTAATGGATCCTTTTTTTTTAAAAAAAAAATCTAATCATAATTGCTTGGATGTGATGAACTTGTTGATTCTCTAGAGGTTTGACTTAATATTTTAATCGATAAAAGCATTTTGAGATAGAGAAGATTTAGAATTTCTCGATATATTTTTAAAGGAAACATTGTACATATTGATAATTTAAGCCAAATCTTTCTCGTAGTCCCTGAATTAGTGCAGTAGAGTGGATGGCTCAATCGAACTTTTTGGTAATCTATTCTTTTTTTTTTTACTGGTAGGTCATTTTTTAATAAAAGTATTTAAGGTATTTTTTAGTCTTTTTTCGCGGAAAGGATTAAAAAAGTTTTTAAGATTTTTTTATTGGTTTTTTTAACAATTTGGGCCAAATATGATCAAAAATTCAGATAAAAATATAATTCAAATATCGCTTTGCATAAGCCCATGTTAAAAAAATTTTGCATATTCATTTTCATTTATCTGCAATGATTTTCATCTAGTGTAACGTGGTACTCTAATGTTTGCAGTGTTCAGAAATGTTCTCCAATATACTGTGCATAGATATACAATAAATTATTACTTTTAAATTATAACTTACCTAGAACCGTACATGTTTTGTAAAAAGCGTTTTTAATGAAATAATTGAATTATTTGTGAAAGCATTTCAAAATATTTTAAATGAAATATTAACATGAAATCCTTTTTTTTATTCAATTACATCATTTGTATAGAAAAATAAGCGTAAACATATATGAATAAACAAATTATATATGAGTAAGCAAAAATATGTGTATGTAACAATATTATTATCTGCAAATAATTCTTAATTATGATAATGTATGTTTCATTTTAATTATTACTCAAAATACTAATCACTTTTATTTGTTTAATTTCAATTAACTGAAATATTTTTCTTTTAATTATTTTGTTATTATTTTTCTTCAAATATTTATTATTATTTTAATTATTTCATTTCAATCCAAATTATCATAACATTTTGGATTAATTTGATAAATAAACCCTAAAAAATTTATTTCACTTTATTTGGTTATCATAATGTAAGAATGCTGTTAGAGTTTAACAATGCATTGCAGATAGTCATCGCAAAAAAGGGTATAAAAACTGATATATTGCAAAGTTGAGAGAAATAAATTATTTAATGGATTAATTATTAAATGTGTGCCAAATTTTTAGTTGTTTAATGCACAAAAACATTCGCGGTAATATTATTTTTTCAGGTTCTTTTAGAAGCAACTTATAAATCATTTTTGTTAACAATTTAGGTCATTTTAATCCCTATCCAGAAAGTGAAACTAAAAAGTAGGTCGATCTTAAATACGAAGAAAAAATATTGTAATAACTTCTTCTAATTTTGCTACTAGAAAATTCCACAAATGTTCCTGTGAAGCGTAATATAACGAATAAAATAATAATTCACCTCATTACAGAACAATCTTTAACAATGAAAATTATTTATCCTAGTTTTCAAGCCACCGGAAATAATAGAAACACTGTTTCGTTTATTAACTTTTTTTAACATTTCAATGCAACCTTTTTTTTAATTATCTTTCTTCACAATAATGAGGGGAGAGATTCATTAGCGAGTAATTATTATCTCTTTTTTTAACAGAATTCTTCTCTCTAGTCATGTAATCAATTCATATTTATTCGAAATCGAGTTTTTCCTATTGCATGCATTTAATTAAATGAAAGTTGGAATTGATTCTAAATGTGTAATTTTTTTATGTAGCTTAACTGTTGAATTTGGAATTTGCAACAATGAAAGTATCACACTGAATGTTCAATTATTAAAATTTTCAGTCTATTACTTCATTTTAGAAGTTTAAAAATATCAATATTTTCATATATACTTTTATCTTAATAGAAGCTACACTTTCCCACTTAGTTTTGAGTATCAGTTCTCTTATCGGACAGCAACCATTATTATTTCACCAATGAGCCTTAAGTGGTGAACTTATGATTTGACTTAAAGATCACGACTGGAACTATTCAATTCCCATGAATATGTGTTGAAGTATTCGTTACAAAAGTGTAAAGGAGTAATTGCTTGACTGTTTATTAACATTGCAAAAACAACACAAGGACCATTGGGGACGGACTTCTTAATTTTGAGTCTCGGGCAAGGGAAGCCCGAGCTATACCCCACACTTCAAACTTCTATAACAAACAACAAGTCTCGATAGATTTTTCGTGCATCAGCCTACCATACAACGGAAACAATGCCGACTATAATCGCTTGACTACTGCACCAACAGATACTGTAGATGAAACTATAATCTCCATAACTTGACTGTTTTTAGTTTTCTATTTGTTAACATGTATTATAGTCAGTTACACAGCAAATCATATATATATATATATACGTCTTTCAATGTTGTCTTTCTTTAACTTAAGTTGTATGTTTGTAACATTGGCTATTAGCGAATATTTTCTTTTAAACCAACATTTTTTTTTTTTTTTTGATTTTATACTTAAGTCACAGCTTCCTCCCTATCAAATGGAATGTGATGCAAATTAAGTAAACTTTGGAAATGAAGTGAATAGATATAATCAAGTCATATAAAAGCAACTGAGAACTGAACTGAAAATACCTAAGCTTAGCGTTATAAGGAGGTTAGTATATTGTGTGCTTAAGTATTCTGGCGTGTATAACGGATTAGGTGAGATTAGGACTGAATGCTTCCGGAGCAATTACAGGAGGTACTCGCATTATATTCTGGTAACTGCATTATTTGATAGATTATAAAACCTTTTCGATAAAGGAAGTAAAAATATTTTAAAGAACTACACTTATTAAGAGAATTAATAAACATGTATTCGAGATAGAGCTGACATTTTTATTTACTTAGTCTGCTTCAACTTCAGCTGAATTTTAGAACTTATCTTTAGAATAACATTAAAGATTTCGCCATCACACGTTCATGATGAGATGACTTTAGTGAGATAGCATAATAACTATTATCAGAGGATTCTTAAAGACTACAGGGAAGCAGGACTGTTACACGCTAAATTTGTTAGAGTTCACAGCCTCATGTTGGCGAGATGTGAAACTTAGAAGAATAGAGTAACAGCTCAGATGTTATCCTCCTCACTGACTCGGATTATGATTTACGAGGTCTTTCAACACTATCTCTACAGTTGCTTGTGTATGATATAAACAAACTGTTGATCAATTTATATGTTCAAAATGTCTCTGTTCTATACTTTCACACGATAAAAATATGCGTTTACTCCTTGCGTATGTTCGAATTATGAATTAATTTGAATACACTCCAAGAGAATATGTTAATACATTATCATTCTTAATACTTATTCTATTTCTCGTGTGTTGTGTGTGTGTGAATGTCTTTTCCTCTATATACCATTAAATCCATGTCGTATGTTTGATTTGCATTTATGCTTCTTCTTCTTCTTTGAGTACGTGTTATCATAAATGTTTTCCGAAAACGTTTTGCGCAATTGTAAATGGCGGTACATGAAACAAAAAAAAGTTATTTTCTAACAGAATATCTGTCTGAAAATGTTACGTTTAAAGGCTGGCAACTAGAAAAGATTTCAAAGTTTAAATTAAAAACAGTTAAAATGGAATTTAAAAGCTTTTAATGGATCCTGCCATACAGTATATGCTTTTATTTCATGTCATGGGCTGCATATTGAACGTCAGATTCATATTATCTGCTACACTTTTGTCGAAGCACACACTCAAATGTTTTCCAGCTATGCGTGGTCTGGTTCGGAAATCGAACACTACACGGCTTTTGAGAATCTCATACATTTCATTCATACCCCATCCATCCCACCCCTCAGTTCTGAATTCGTATAGCGATGCATATTGTAGAAATTTTATGCCACTGCCGCTGACTAATGATATTCAGCACTTTATATCTCCTTAAAATGTCATTTCTAAAACAATTTTTTTTTTATTTTGGTTCCATTTGTCACCTTATACAATATAATTATTAGTATGTTCTGATCTTAATGTATATAATATAATGTATTCTGATCAAAATACAGGCATTTTTTCTTGTTTGTTAAGTGGTATTTTCAATTGTTATGTTTCTACAATTCTTTTATTTATTTTGATTTCACTGTATTGTATGTGAATCATGTAACTGCCTCTCTTTTTTTCCTCCGTTTATACAGATTCACCTTGTATTTTTAGTTTTATTTTTTAAATAAAGAATACTTAGAAAGTTTTCTCTGACATTTGGTACCGCCGCCGAAAGGAGTCCATTGAAGTGGATATAAAAAAAGTGCTTTATAAAATTAAATATAAGAAAATTATAGTAAAGGGCTTTATAAAATTAAATATAAAAAATTTATAATAAAGGTCTTTATAAAATGAAAAATAAAAAAATTAGAATAAAGTGCTTAATCTTAAAAGGATCTCATTTTGTATCAATTCAACAAAAAGTGCAACACAGCAACAAAAATATTTGTTGTTGGCAATGGACCTAATTACATTACTGGCCATTAAAATTGAAACACTATGAAGGAAAGAAAATACAAAAAAAGATATTTATTGTTCATAAACAGTATGGCATGAAGACAAAATGATTAAATTTGAAAGCAGCTGGGTGGGGGTGGGGGGTACAGGGATGCGAAATGTGTAGAAACAGCTGCCACCCCCAAACGGCTAAAACGGCTTTTACCCGATTAGGCATGTGTTCGAACTGGGCTTGGATGACAGAAACGGGCAATTCGTTCCGTGCTGCTTTAAGTCAATGCCACACTTCATCAACCGTATTAGCTGGATAGGGCTAGAGGGTCAGTCTCTCAGCAACAAGATATGAAGACCATGTAGGCTTTCATATCTGGTTGTGACACATATGAAGACCATGCGGGCAAGGGCAACAATGAAATACCCTGTGTATCGAAGAAGGATAGAACACGACGTGCAACAAGTGGGCTTGTATTATCTTGTAGGAAGATGGCATGTGGTAGACCTCGAAAACATCCAGTGGTTGAGCTCTGTTTTCAAGGTGTCAGAAATATACCGATCTGCGTTCAAATTACAGTCGATCGAAACAGCAGATGTGCGTATCATGTACCCAATGGCTGCTCAAACCATCACAACAGCTTCAGAGCCCCTATGCTGATATCGAATCCAAGCAGGCGACAAGCAATATCCTCGGAGCCTCCATATACGTTTAGAGCCTTCAGAATACTCCACACAGAACCGGGACTAGTCTGAAAAGACGATATTGTACCACTCCTGTATCCATCATTGTTGTTCTGCCCACTAGAGTCACCGCCTCTCTCTATGCGGGATTGTCAAGGGAAAACGAAGTACTAGTCACTTTGCTCACAATCCCCGCTGTAGCGAACGTTGTCCTACTATACGAGCGGATACTGGGCATGCTGCAAACATGACCATATCCTGACTTATAGTCCGTGATGTGATTGTGTGATTTTGCAGGGACGACCTCATAATATATCTATCCTCATGGGCGTTAGTCAGGGGAGGAGCGTGGAGATTCTTTATGCCACTCAGTATGACCCTCAGCAACCCATTGATTCCATATTCGCATGACAGTGGCTGGATTTCTACCAGTGTTATGGGCGATAGCACGGAACGCTATTCCTAACTCTCGATAGGCAACGATCCTGCTACTAGCGAATTTCGATACTTGCTGGCAAGCATTTCTTATTCTTATCCGAGGCATTTCCCGATATTCTTAGAAAACTCCGACCTTACGAAGTGCTTTCTAAATGAGAAATCCACTATAAAGATTTTAATTATGCAGTGCTTCATATGTTGTTTCTTCCTCCTGCGTCGTCTAAATGCTGTATAAAACTAATATGATTTGCATATCCTAACCTCTTCTTCCTTCCTTGATGTTCGTCAGATCATTCCTTCCAGGTTTTGCATTTTATTGGCAAGCAGTGTATTTACAATTACAATTAAATAACAAAATTGACACCAGACTGCCATATCATTGTTCTAACTTTCCCGTTAAATAATAATGACATAAATATAAAACTAATATATACACTCTATAACAAAAAGAAAAAAACGACTAACAAAGAAGGAGTTACCCGATTGTAATGAAATTCCGTAAGCAAAGACATGCAAATGATTAAGATTTGGTGTCCAATGAATGAACAGCGGGAGCTACAGCGCATCGGAACTGTGCACTCAACAGGTGAAAAAAGAAGCCATTCTCAATCTGATGGTCAAATTTTCTGATGCGTTTCAATTTAGGATACCTTTCAACGACTGAAAAATGTCTCGAAGCAGGATTCGAGCTCATTACGAGAAACTGTCAGAGTTTGAAAGAGGTCGTATCATTGAATTGAAAGAGACATGCTGGGAAATCAGAGATAGGTCGAAGCGATGAGGCGATTAGAAGATACTGGCAAGAATGGGTGGACAATAGTAGATTTCAGTGTCAAGATGGTAGTGGTCAACCTGGGCCGCAGTAGATCGGGATGACAGAGTGATTGTCAGAACAGCTGTCACAGCTCATGATTCATCGTTATCAACCATCAGACGTGCGAACTGCACACATGTGACCACCATGATCCTTCACAGACCGCTGATAGAGCGAAATCAACGCTCGTACCGACCGCAATGCCCCTCACGCCTGCATACTGTCTAGACAGATTACAGTGGTGCTTGCCTCGATTAAGTTAGAATGATGCTGACTGGGGACGTATAGTATTTAGCGACGAATCCCGCTTCCAACCGTGATCTGACTATCATCGAAGACGTATCTGGAGACGCTCAGTGCAGCGTGCTGAACCTGCTTTCACTATTGCACGCCACACAAGCCCTCCACCAGGAATTATGGTCTGTGGTGCCATTTACCTTCATAGCCCTTTGGTCGTAATTAGACGCACACTTACATCACAGCGCTACATCGACGGCATTCTGAGACCTGTTTTGCTACCGTTCCTTTTGCAGTACCCTGGCCTTACTTTTCAGCAAGATAATGCCAGACCGCCTACGACACGTGTTGCTATGAACTATCTTACTGCTTGTCAAACACAACCTTGGCCAGCCAGATCTCTCTCCTATCGAGCATGTCTGAGATATGATGGGAAAGCGACTGCATCGACCAGGGAATGTTGATGACCTAGACGGACAATTGGAAAAAATTTGGCTAGAAATACCGCAGGAATCTTTATCACTCTATGCCACGTTGCGTGGCAGCTTGTATCCAGACTAGAGTTGGATCAGCACTTTATTGAGCTCGCCACTTTGTAACTATGTAACTCCGAAATAAATCATTCAATTTTTCTGAAATTTTAATATTTTTCTATTCTGTACATAATTTCATAATTTTCCTATCCGCCAATTTTTGTCTCCATCGAACAACTCCTTCTTCTTGCTTCGTTTTTTTGTTATAGAGTATATATATATATATATATATGTTTTGTAATTCCTCACTATAATCACTGATAGAATCGGGACTCAAACTTAGGACTTAATTCATAGTCCATCCGTCGCAAAGTTAGAAATCTTGAGCATTTGCCTCATACTTTCGGGGGAAATAGAATCGTCCTACAATTCATTTCATGGTATTTCTCTCACATTATTTAAAGTATGCTTTTTTTTAATTTAAAGTATATTGGATGATTTTTAATTATTCCTGGTATGCTGGTCAAATTGTAGAATTCTGTAATTTCCCATAGGGTATCAAAATATATTTGAAAAATATGTTTTTTATGTGGATCTAAATGAAAATCATTTTTAATGCGTTTCTAGATTGCTATAGACATTGTTGGTTACTTGCTAGATATGGATAAGTTATTTTAATGCTTGAAAGAACTTATATATACTATAGCTATATGGGAGCACAAAAACAAAATAAATGTCATGTTTTGACCGAAGAAACAGCTTGATAGACAGAATATAAAATAAACAAAAGAAGCTATGTTAAAGACGAAAATAAAGCTAGACCTTTTGATCCCAAAAAAGAGAAACATCAGATTTTAAGTTTCTTTTTTTCTTTTTTTTATTTTTTATTCTGTCTATCAAATTTTGTTATAGAATATAAAAGTTGTTTATACTCCAAAAATAGAATATGTTTCGAAATAAAATAAGAACTTCCAGATTGCACTTCAAAATTCTCTTTCAACTCAACGTTATTTTTCGGTAGTATATATCGAATAACTATGATGTATTCTATGTTATAAGATCATATTCTATAAAATTTTCTATCAATGGGCTGAGTAATATTGTGGGAAGTTTTTGAAAAATATTTTGGAGTGTTTCGTTGAAGCAACATTGTTCTCAAATTAATTCAATATGGAATTTTTTATGAAATTTCTTATTGTATCACGCAATACATTTTGAAAGTACAGGTATTTGAAAAACAATATTTTAAAAAGCTTTTTATTCATACATGTTGTCCTATGATCATCGAACAACGATTCTTAATTTCTAACGGCCAATATTAACCTCTTTGAATTTATTCATGAGGAACACAAAGAGTCAGTGCACACATATTCCTCAGGGATGTCACTGGTTCTGCCGTAACAAGCACTTCATTTCTCTTTCTGGTGACACTTCATCCCTCCCAACGACTCATATAAATGGGGTTTTTCACAAAGATTAGCCCTCACTCCTCAGACGCACTTCTCATAGTGACACACAATAGAAACACTCACACAGTATGGAAACGTTACTTTACTTAACCAAGAAATTAACAAACACTTGTATGTGCACCAATCCGTTATCTTTTCTCAGTTTAAAGAGGTTTATGAGTCTCTGATTAATTTTAATAATTAAATTAACAAATAATAATTGATTAAATTTAAAAAACTTTTAGTTTCACCAAATGTTACTCTTCGTATTTGAGTAATATTGTCAATCAATTTATTTTACTTCCATATATTAAAAGGAGTTTCCTCTTCCTTACTTTACGAATCATTTGGTTTTTAAAATTTCTTATTGTGGTTAATTCACACTTCAGAGTTTAAAGGTAGTAATTAAATTAGAGAGATGAAACTCCGTCTCATTATATTAATTTTATAATGGAACTTTAGTGCGTATTTTTCCACAACTAGCTCTTGGGACTTTCATATGATGTTATTTGATTTGAGAAACTCTTTTTGTGAATTAACCGTGACTTTTGTAAATTAATTCAGAAATATTGAAGTGTAGTGAATGATGCGATAACATTTATAATTATGGATAAGTTGATAAGAAGGTTAGTGGTTAGCGAGAGAGACAGGAAGTGTTGTTGCAGCGATTAGAGTGAAGTGAACACAGATGAATAGATATATAGTCAAATTTAAATTGCATGTCTAGTACTGACTCGGTTGCGAATAATCTAGAGGTAAGATAAAGCTGCATTTTGTTATATTAATCTTTGGTTTCGGAGGCGTGTAAAACTCTGTTCCACATACATAACATTTGATACTGAATTTTGGTAATAATATTGAATTTTGAACGCTCGAATATTCTAATAAAACCAATTTGGTTTGCATCATTGTCTGACTATTCATTATTGATTGAAATTTAATTTTAAGTTATGGAACAAGTAAATGATAGCAGGGAAACCGGAGTGTTACAATTTTTTGAGCATATTCAGTATTAGTTATTAAAATATTTCTTGCTTTTCACACTGTTTCTTTAGATAAAAATTACATTTTCAATGTCGTAATGATTTTGATTCCACAGTTTATTTTATTACAATGAATTCACTTAGATGAATATATCGCCATCATACAGTTTTTTAATTAAAAAGAAAATTATTCTTATATTTAACAGGATATTTCAATACTAATACAAAAATTTAAAATTATTTTCTTTTATATATATATATATATATATATATGCTTATTAGAATTTTTTATTTTTTAAATTCTAAAATATTATATGATTCTGCTGATATAAATTAGAATGATTAATGAGACTCTAGTAACAAATTTGACAATTATTGTGACTGTTGGATTACATGATGTTCATAATTCTCAGTATTCAATCACGCGATATGATTTAAACATTTAATTAGAACTTGGGTTGGTTACTATTTGTATAAAGACGCATTATTCATAATTAATAAGGCGTAACTTTCTCTCGGTCTTTTATCTGTGGCTTGAAATAAAAAAAATTTAAAACTCTGTAATGAGACAGAATTAATTTTGCATAATAAATATTATTTATCGTCTTATTTTAAGTACTAAAATTAATTTCAGATTTTATTGTTTTGTAATAGAAATCGTTATTCGTCGGTTGAAATGAAGCATCGTATTTTTTATAGAATCATCTGCTTTTAATTTTTCCAAAAAATAATTCACCTTGTTTTGTTGAGGAAAACTATGGTTACCAACACGTATCTCTTAGCTTAATTGTCTGTTTTGCAGCACAGTTTTGCCGTATATAGCGATAAAAAGAAAACTTATTCAATATCTTGTTGGACGGGATTAGTTTATTCAATCTATTTTTAAACACAACCATAGTAGCTTCTTATTTGAGAATTTTAAAAATCATTAATTTAATGTAAAAATCAGGGTTAATAAAGCGCAGAAAAAAACTTCATTACAAATGTTTGATCAGCTTATCCGATTTTATATTATTTTAGTTAAGTAGCTATACTAACAACAAAGAATTAATTCATTTTCTTGATTAAAAAAATCTATATATGTTCCTAAAATAGTTATAATTGTTATTTTACGCCAAATTGATTAAAATTTTGTAACCTTTAAAGTAAAGAATACACACTCGTTACAAAAACGTATATCTCATTGTAAAATAAATTAATTTAATCTTAATTCTGTATGTGTGTTTTTCAAATAATATAAAATTCTGCTTTTACAGTCAATGAAAAAAAAAATAATCAGCATGTATGTTGAAGTACAGCGATTTTTTAAAAATAAATTCTAATTTTAGCTAAAAGTCGAGTAGGTTGTTCTAATCTCTCCTTCTTTTACAATAAAAAAAAATCAACTAAATAATTTCATTCTTATTACTAAGCGGAACATTTTTTTATATTTGAATTAGGATTTAAATAAAAGAGATTTACTTTTTTATGCTTTTACTTTTTAGAGAAAGAAAAGATGAATTTTATAATCCATAAGGAGCTTGAAGACTTAAAATCTTAAAATTTAGGTCAAGTAAAAAACTAAACCATTCATTTGCTGCTAATAAATAATAAAATCATTCATGTTTCAAACGGAGTAATGATTGAAATAGATTAGCAGAGCATTTAGTAAAAAAAAGAAGATATCTACTGTAACAAGGATAACAACATCTTCCTTAGGTTACATCTTTTCTCTTTGTGTTAAATCTACGAATTTAACAGAAAGAGAAAAGATGTAGCTTTAAAAAGGTTTTGTTATCGGGAAACTTGTTATCGTTTCTTTAATGACTTCCTAAGCATTATAAATAGATATTTCCCCCTCTTATTTTACAAATCCGGTTTTAAACTTCCTTTTTAAAACAAAAGTAGCTACATAAGACGATATGAAGTAAAAAAAAATTGTAACATTTTGCGCAAATGATTTGCATCTACATTGGAGCATAATCTCCTTTTATAATTTTGCCACTCAAATAATAAAGTGAATGAGTGAATGAAAGTTAAGTTTAATGACGCAAGAGTCAGATGTAATTATGCTGCGCCAAAAAACGATGCAGACATTTAAAAAAATAAAAAATAAATAAAGGTAAAAGCTGGTTTACAAGAAGAAAGGTTGAAAATAGAGGACTGATGGTGTATCCCGGGAGTGCGCCACCAGTGTTTTCCAAAGGCAGTAAACCCCTCGGGAAAGGAAAAGATCCCTTGGGTGCCTCGGGATAATAATGCCTGCTTAAAGAAGGCAATACCCTGCGGTCCCCTGATATAATCTCCAGGGGCAGGGTACCCGGCTATAACCCCAGATACTGGGTACTCATTTCAGTCGCATCTAACGGCACAAATAATCTCCTATCTTCACCCTGACAAATGCAAATGATGTGGCTAAGTGAAGAATTTTTGTCAACTTCAGAAGGAACCCCTATTTACAGATCTGAACTACTCCAGATTAATAACAAGGCACAAGAATCATGAAAATTTAGTCTGTAAGTACAATAACACATACCAGTTGTAGAAACTTTCCGGATATCTTGTAGGCACCAAAGTATACTTAATAACTGGCTAACTATTTTACCAGTGGCCGCAGTAGCCTAGTGGTCATGGTCGTGATCACGTGGCCGAGGTTGTTTCCGTCGAGTTCTGATACCACTAAAGATCCGCCATGTAGCGAAGTTCATGCACTTAAGATCTTATCGGTGTTCCAAATCCTCCCTTTGGTGTGGTTTTGAAGTTCGGAGAGAGAGGTGCTAGCTCGTGTATCATCGTCTTCTCTTGAACAAGACTCGAAATTACGAAGTCCGTCACCAATAGCCTTCATGTCAATGTAACGTTAAAAAACAATCAGAATTAAACACTTTACTCAATCTTTTTTAAAATTCGGTAATAAGCATTGCAGCGCATGTCTATTTATGCTCACGGGAATTTTTCTACTGGTTTAAGGCATCTGATCTGGCAGCTGTTGTCATTCAGGCCTTTGAGATTATCTAAAATATACTTCTCCATTATTAATGAACATTAGAGAAATAGCATTATTTCAGAAAAAATAATTGAATTTGTAATTATTTAGTATTAAATATTGTCTTTTTGTTACAAACCGTAATAAATTTGTGTTAGTGTTCAAAAAATAAGAATATAAGAAGGAAATATATTAATAAAAATAATAAAGTATAATATAAATTTCTCAGGAAAATTCAGTTATAATTTTAAGGGAACCTAGGGATAAAAGAAGATTGAGAAACACTACGATAGAACGAATTTGATCCAACTAAATCAAATCTAGACAATTTTCAGCATATACATAACAAGTAGTAACATGGACTATTTGCAGCAGTGACTAACATGTGGGGTTTCTTTCTGATTTTATTTTTAAGTTCCCGGCTTCTTTCCAATCAATTGAAACATGACGCAAATTAAATAAACTTTAAAAGTGAACTGAATAGATTTAATCAAGTCGTATAAAAGTGACAGGGAATTGATAAGAATAATAAAGTTACAGTAATAAGAAAGGTGTCGGAGTGATGTGCGGGGAATTCTTCTAACGTAAGTTGTTGATTTGAGGAGATTATGATTCAATGCTATTGGGAAAACTGAATACTTGAAAGGAGTACTCGCATCATAATCCGGTAAGCGTGTTCTTTGATAGATAATAAAAGTTGTTAGCCCTATTTGAAGAGACATATTTATATTTGTCTTTTAATTATTTTGTGGTGCTTGAACTAAAGTTGAAATTTAGGTATTGTGATTGAGGTAATATAATTAAGATGATAGACAAGAAGGGTTAATAGGATGTCGTTACAAGATTACGTTTTAAATATTAACATAATAAAGAGTTTAATCTCCTTCTCGCTTTTACAAGCCAACAACCTCCAGGATCTGCAGTTGGAAATCCAAATTGGTTTTAATAGCGATCTAAGTTCGCTTCCCTCATTTGCCATAAAATTTACAATGTTGAAGCAGATTATATAAAATTCAATATAATATGAATTTCAATTTGAAATATTCAAAAGAATTTCTTAATTTATCATTTGTAATTTTTAAATAGTATATTTAAATGTTAAGTGTATGAAATAACTGAAGTAAATATGAATTCTATTTTGATTTTACATGGTTTAAAAAATACGTGATTATGTTTTAGAATAAATTTTGTTACGGAACGGAGTCAACTGAAATATAAAATAAAACAGTATAAACATAAATAAGTGTTGAACTGGAAACTGAAATAAAAATTAGAATCTAAATTTTTCTTTCAATATCGAATATTATTTTGAAAGCACACATATTTAGGGGCTGCCAAAAAAGTTTTTGAGTGATCGTACTTTTTATAGATATTGTAGATTTCTTAATTATTTCTAGCTTTCTCTTCATTTTTTGCGCTTTCTTCAGCTTATATAGATATGTAATATCATAAATTGATTTAAAATTTAGATACCCTCATTTAACAGCAATTTTAAATCTTATTTTTAGGTAATATAAACCATCGAAGGTATGTAATTGATTAAGTTTTTAATTTGCTTTTGATGTATGTGTGTTTATTGATTTATTCAAAACGCTCAAATCTAAACGGAAGAATTATGATCTAGAAATGTTATCGAACATTCAACATAAATGATGCCAAATTAGACTCCCACACAAAAAAATACAAAGAGAAATAGTGCAATTCAAATTAGTTATACATACTAATTATTTAAAACAACATTACATTTAGAATTCAAAATACAATAACATAATAGGTATTGGACAGAATTTAAGTTGCTAAGATATAAAATATATAATGAACAACTTATATCTTTTATTTATCTCTTAAAATTTTACCAATCGCAGCAGCTCTTATTTATGTTCTAGAAACTAAATACTTTCTAAACTTTTTGTCGTAGCTTATATATTAACGAATAATTCCATTCGTGATTAATTAATGAACGTTCTAATTCTCTGCACAATTCGAACCGCTCTTCTAAATAAGCCAGTACCAAAATAGAACACCCAAACACACTAAGGTTCTTATTTAGAAATATCCGTACATGCAAATAGCTTCCTATTGCATCACCTGGGATTGTAAATATGCAAATTAATTCCGAATAAAGCTCGGAGGGAATATGTTCTTCGCTTAGAGTTCACTACACCCTAAAGAATTCCGATTAATCGATAATTCTTGCCTTCGCTGTGATCTTTTACCAAACATCCTTGGCTAATCTTTAATTAATTAATTTGGGTGCTTATAATGAAGGTAGGTGGATAGGTCATATATATGTTTGGGTAAATTTAATAATTCAGGCAAACTTTCACAACAAATTGGAAAAATTCTCCCATGACTTTTAAGATTATAAAGTTTAGTTTACTTTTTTCAATATATAAACTTTGAATTTAATCCTATTGTTTCAATAGGGCTACGTTTTGATCTATATTATTTCAAGCTTTATCGATAAAAGTTAAAGTTTATTGACTTTAGCTAACAAACTTTGGTTATTGGAAAGGTTGTTGTGTTTGGTTTTAGATAAGGTCATAGTTTGTTATTGTAAAGGTCACAGACATGTTTGATGCTAATGAAATCAAGTAACATTTAAGGTACGGACGAACTTGTGATCAAACTTATTTAAATTAGCTTAAATAATTAACTAAGTTCGGAAAATGTCACGTATATTCTTAGATAATTACTTTAACAAGTCTTTTTTTTAAGGAAAGGTCACTCGGAGTCATTGTTAATGAGGTATTGTTGAATAAAACCAGGATAAAAAAAAATGAGTAACACAAGATCAGTTAAAATATTGCGTTTTCTTTCATCTGAAATTATTTAAAGAAACGATTTGATTCAAAAAAATCATTTCATATGAATTGAAAAATAAGATCACTCATACAATTGTATTTAAATATTGCATACTAGGAACGTAAGCAAAACATATCAAAGTAAAAGTGTTTGAATGTAAATACGATGAACTACTTTCAATAGATGAAAAATTTCGACATGTAATGTATCAGCACTTTTGAAAAATCCTGATTCCGCTAGCAAAACATTAGAAAGTGATGGAGAGGAGACCGAAATCCCTGCTTCAATCCCTTAAATTTTAAATCGACGAAGCAGAATTGAAATGAATTAAATTGATTCGACTCAAGATCACGCATGTGAAAGCGCCGTTCATGAAGGATATGGCGTAAATTTGTAATTTACATATTTGTACATTTTTAAAATGAATTTCGTTGATAGTTTAATGTTTCATTCTTCCTTATTCCAAAAAATAAACTATATGATATACTTTTTAGTATGAAAATAATAAAAATGTCTTAGATATGCGTATATTATATCGAAATTTCAGCATTTCGAATTTTTTCCAGAAACCTTTAAAGTCGATATGTAGTGGCTCCACTGTATTTACAAGGGGTGTTCAAATGAAAAGGTACGAAACAACATTGTAGGTATAAATGAAGATTTTACTCAAAGTATGCACCATAGGACTGAACACAACGATCTCATTGCTTAACGAGTCGAAGGGTTCCTTGAACCCATAATTCCTGTGATCGTGATGAGACCCAGTCCTTCACAGCATCATTGAGTTCGTCGTCCGAGATAAAGCGCTTCCCTTTCAATTGTTATTTTAGGGAGGTTCAAACACATGCAAATTGCAGGGTGACATGTCCGGGCTGTAGGGCGCATGGTCAATCTGCTCCCACTTCAACTTGGCTAGTTCCGCGTGAGTGAACCAGGAGAAGTGTGGATGCGCGTTATCATGGAGCAGAACCACACCCTCCATGAGCAGCCCCAGTCTTTTAATCTTAATGGACCTGTGAAGGCTTCGGAGTGTCTCACAGTACACATCGAAGTGAATGGTGTTTTCTGTGCTCGAAGAATTCTAGGAATTGAAAACTGGAGCGTCAATTGGAGGGTTCCTCTTTATAAGAGTCTCTGCTCTCTCCTGCGCATGCTCCGATCTACACGGGAGACTCCATTCGCATTCCTATATTTCTCGCTACGTTCTCCCATAGCGGCACAGGAAATTATGTCAACGATTAAGTTATTACGACGTTTCGTACCTTTTCATTCGAACATTCCTTGTATAAAATTTCTACATTTATTACCTACAATAAAATCTACATTATCGATTTGTTAGAAATAAATTTAAAAATTTAAGCAAAGGATGAAACATTTTATAAAATATAGCCTCAGTAGATTAATGGAATAAGGTAGGAAAAAAATTCCTGAATCATTTTTTCCCGTTTTGCTCTAAACAGTATGTGTCGTATATCAGATAAAGTAGATTGAAATAAACAAAATATCAAGAAATTAAAATGAACGAAATTTGAAATAATTTAAAAAATAAAGAAAGAAAAAAAATGGAAAGTAATATATTGAATGTTGTAACGGGCTTTAGGTTCTGAAAACTAAAATACGAAAAATTAAAGTATAAAGAAAAACACAAAAAGCTGAAAAAAATATAAAAGAACCAAAACTAAAAAAGAAAAATACTCTAGAAAAGAAAATCAAAACTTAAAAAAATACATAAAAATTTATATAATATATACATACACATACATGTGTGTGTGTGTGTGTGTGTGTGTGTGTG
>BMAW01027666.1:110619-131441 GCA_019974015.1 Nephila pilipes | reverse complement strand
TTTAATATATTTGAATATATATTTAATATATTTGAATATATATTTAATATATTTGAAATATTGGTTTTAATTAATAAAGCACACACGAGAGAGAGATTCTTGAAAAATACATTTACTATAATTAAATGATTTTCAAAATACGTGGAGGGTTCAAAAAGTATCCGTGTTTGGAATGAAAAAGGAAAATGAGATAATTCACAGTGTGAGTTATCTCCAGTGTAGCTCTTATCTCTTAGTTCAAAATGACCCAAAAGACATTATCATAATTTTTCCGATCGAAGAGACCATCTTCACCTTCTTTGCAGCAGATTCACTTGGAGCAACCCATTGTTTTGATTGTTGTGGGGTTTTCGGAAAAAATGTTGAATTCAAGTCACATCGGCTGTGACAATTTGACACAATTTAAGTCAAATTAGTTTTGATGCCGTTAAACAGATGGCAGCACAAAATGGTAATATCAACTTCCTTTATCAAAGCCATTTGTCTTCAAAATCTGGTACTTTTTTAATCACTTAAGTCAAAGATGTCACATTCACTGGAAAACATGGGATAAAAAAAGTATAGTTTTCAAAAGATACTTAATAGCTATAAAGCGTATGTCAATTTCGAGGGAGGATTTATTTCCAGACAAACCGCCAAATAACTAAACGACAGGTAATTCAAAACACGAAAAATATTTAATTTGAAATTTTCGAGTTGTTTTTCATTCAGACTGGCAAATATTTGTAATCTCATTAGTCGATAACTGCACTGAGTTAACTGGATTTTTAAATCTTAATCAATCATTCGCGAATATTGCGATTCATTGTATAATTAAACACCTTTGAAAATATTAGTAATTAAGCATTGTTTTTTTTTTTTTTATTTAAAATGTTCCTTGCGTGCCCTTTCACTGATTTGGACCCCAAAAAGTTCACTATTGTCTGCGAGTTTGACATGCTGCCTGTAAACATTCTATTAAATATTCCTTCAACACATTTAAATTATTATTTTTTAAAAATTGTAAGCCACCGAAATTACACGCTTGAAAATTAAAATTGAGTAAAAATAAACAATAACTTTGGCGTACTGTGTGTGTGTGTGTGTGTGTGTGTAATACAGAAACAATCGAAGTAGGTTTTTAATGAAGTAAATAAAAAAAATTGAAATTATAGACACTATCTAAAAATGTATTAATAATTGAAGCTTAAAAAATAAGCATATTAAAAAACTAATAAAGGAAAGAAAACAAAAAACTCCATTATAAAAAGAATATATATAGTAAGACAACAAGCAATAGTTGAAAACTGAGTGTCTTAACACAAATGAATGTATCAAAAAACCTTTAAATTAAATCTAAGTTGAAGGAAAAATACAAATTAGAAAATATCTAGCTCTAATACAAAAATATATGTAATTAAACTTAAGATAGAAACTAGAATAAAACACACTGATTTTTAAACATTGATTTCGGCATTTTAGTCCAAAACTAAAGCTTACTGCCAAAAACTCAAATGATGAAACATAACGATATGTCTATGAATCAAAATTAGAATTAAGAAGAAAACATTAATGAAGAAAATTCCAAAAAAATTTGTAGTGAAGATTATAAAAATATGTAAAAAAAAAAAAAAAAAAAAAGAACTTAAAACATGATACTAAATAGAAATTAAATGCAAAAAGCAACAAAAGAAGAAATTATTCTATTTTATAATTTTATAACTATTCTATTTTATAATTTCAAAAATTAATCTATTTCATAGCTTCTATAATTTAGATTTTAATTTTTTTAAAACAACTTATTTGGGTAATCAGCTTTAATACAAATATGAAAGAATTTATTTATATTATTTTGGAAATTTAAAGGCACGTTAACTATTTTAAGATTTCAAAGAATATAATTAAATAAGACATTTCTATAAATATTCAAGCTTAAATTACTATTAAGGAAAAGTACACTAATATTCAGAAGAAAAAATGAGATTTCTATTGTCAAAAATATTATTACTGATCCTATTATCTCAACTTTTAAAAGAATACCTAAGTAATCTGTTTCATAATTTGAATAAGATTTAAATAAGAAGAATAAAAATATGAATATTAGTTAAAATATGACTTATATTTATTTTGAAATTCTATATATCTAAACAAAGTGAACTTATTATTGTTTATAAAATTTTGCTATTAAAAAGTTTAGTAAATATTGTCAAGATGATGACTAGATAGTTCATTCCGTGGTATTCCTTTATTATGTTTATATTTTTTATTATAAAAAATATAATTTTCTTTAAAAAAATTATAATAGGAATTATAAATTTCTCTCAATATATAAAACTATTAATTATTTATTTTTTTAAAGTTAACCAAAAGAACATTAAAGTTAAATCCTTTATATCTTTTGAATTAAACAAACCTTCGAAGTCATAACTATAAATAGAGTAAATGTCTTTTTTCATTAACGTAATTATAACATTTTAACTAATTTTAATAATAAAAGTCTTATCAAAACCTTTAATAGACTTTTGTAAAATATTTTGTAAGATTTTAACAGTTGTAGTTATATAAGAATTGACACATTATACACATTTTTAAATTTAATAGGTCTTTATAGGTACTACTGTATACATATTGAACATCCCTGGCTCCTCCATTTTGATAAGGAAGTTTCACTCAGCGAAGAGAGAAACAGTGAAGTAAAAGGAGAATCGTGTTTAATTGTACTGTATGGTAACCTACTAAACCCATACGTTACTCGTATTATAGATTTACCAAAAATAAATTAAAGAAAGTTGGATACCACGTTGGATATCACGAAAGTATTTCTAAAGGAGTGATGTTAGAAATACTTTCGTGATGATTTTGTATTTATAAAGGATTATTTATATAATTGTAAGCGGAAAAATTCATTATAAAATTCAAATATACATCTATTTACTTAATTTTATAATTCAATATTTATAAAGGTCACATGAATTTTTAGATGAATGAATATTTTCAGCATCTTTCTAATCTTTGAAATTGATTTTTTTAAGCAATAACTAATCAACAAGTATAGATATAGCTAGTTCTGTGGCGACTTTTCGAAACAAATATGGGTTAATTGTTATTTTCTCTTATGCTCATTCACATAAGATAACAGTAAAAAATTTAAATATCTGTTTTCAATCTAGATTTTAATACATCTAATGTAAAGTATAAATCTGTCTTACGACTACATTGCTGTAATTTCATTGAAGTATCATCTTCATTAATCAACAGTAGTTCAAAGTGACTAGATTCGCTTCGAAACTCATTAAGTAAGACAAATAAAATGTAAAAAAAACTCAAAAGTAAATTATATTAATTTATACAAATATAGTAAAAATAAACAGTAATTTTTGTTTCACGTAATTTTCGGATCGAGTTTCTTTTAACATTTCCAAAACCAAAATAATTACTTATTCTGTTAATTTAATGCAATAAAATGAAATCAAACAGATAGTTAAAATAGCACCTTACCTAAGGACTCTTGAAAATCTGTAGCCACAGTAGTCAGACACTCGGACGTCGTAAACTGCGCCAGCAAAGAAGACTTGCCAACTTCTTCAGTTCCCAATAACAAGACGCTGTATCTTGGAGCGGTCAAAGATACGGAAGTTGTCGATTCTACAGACGGCAACCTCTCCCTGAAGTCCTGTTCCACTCCAGAGCTGGAATCTTCAGAAGTTACACTCGGAGACCGAGTTCTGACGAAGTCTCCAAGATTAACTATCCCTTTGGATGTGACGCTGAAACTTCTGAGACGGTAACAGCCACCCTC
Source organism: Nephila pilipes (assembly GCA_019974015.1). Taxonomy (NCBI): domain Eukaryota; kingdom Metazoa; phylum Arthropoda; class Arachnida; order Araneae; family Nephilidae; genus Nephila; species Nephila pilipes. The sequence continues at coordinate 127,663 of BMAW01027666.1, read as the reverse complement.
CTCAGCGACAAAAGGTTTGTCGTCTCCATTTGGCACTCCAATGCTACCAGTACGAGATCTGTATTGAGACCACGGATCTTCGTCTTGCCACAAAGACCCTCTTCTCAAACGTCTTGGTGATGCGTTGGGATGAGTGGCCCTTCGTGGTGTTGTACTGAAGTAGTTGCTAGTACCGCCAGGACTAGAGTAGCCGCCTTGGCTGAATCTTCTGTGTTTGGGTTGACGACCCCTTCTGGGTCCGGTTTGTCTGGAGGGACTTGGTGTTCCAGAACGGGCTGCTCCATCTAGAAAAGGACTCCGAATGGGTGATGCTGAGGACCCACGAAGAGTTCCTCTGTCGTAACTTCGTAAATCAGGGACACTGAATGCAAAAGCTGTTGTCGAAGATGAAGCAGTTGATTCACTGGTGCTGGTACAAGGAGCAGGATCAGAGTGCCTCTTAGGGCTGTCGAGATTTAAAGGGTATTCGTCGCTTTCCTCCATGTGTTCCATTGTAACAAAACTTAAGTTGTATTCACAAGATGGGGTAGCAATGGATTCAGAAAGAGTTTCTAATAAACAGTTTAACAATTCACTTACAATTCAAAATGTCAAATACAGTAAAGTATGTTTCAAGAAAATGTTATTCACTACAAGACTTTTATTTCTGTATAGAGTTTCACAAATACAAAACACACAAAAGTTGATGTTTAAATCAGTTTAGTTCAAAATTTCAAATCTTAGGAAAATTGCAAGAGACTTGTGCTTCCAAAAATCTTTAAGATGCAGTGTATGTTCAAAGTGTTAAATATCTCACAATCTGTTTCTAAAATAATGTTTTTATATTATTTTATTTGAAAAGTTTCTTATATAGACAAAAATTATTCTGTTGAAAAGTAACACGAGAGAAAAGTTCTTTTATTTTCAAAGTCACAAATAACACATTGTCAATTCAGGAAATAGTCAGTTTCTTAGAATTCTTGAAACGATACCATTCAATTATCTTAGTGACGTAAAACTGCGGTAAGAACTATTTTGAAAATGACTGGTTTTGAATCCAATATTCAAATGGAAATAGTTCAGACATTAATAGACACTTATGTCTATTTAAATAATATTTAAATTTTTATATATAAAGCAAAATAACAGCTGTATATCAGTCGATGTACTTAATATTTTTCTCTTTAACAGTATATATGATTCCTGATCTAAAAAAAAATTCTTAAGCAAATACTATGAAATTCTCCTTTATAGGCTTCAAAAACTGGAATTATTTTGTAGAGCTGTTTCTGACATCATCTTCCAGTTATTCATTATATAATTATCGATTTTATACAATGTCTTCATCTTACAGTTATTCGTATACAGTTATACACTACAGTTTCTTGATATACATTGTGAAAGAATTTTTTTCTTATGTTAATACATTCAAAAAATTTCCTTTTCAAAATAATGTCAAATTTTTATTGTATCGGAAAAAGAGAGGCAGAAATCTCTTAGTTGTTAATTTATATTTATACTGTATTTCTATTTCAGTTCTTCATAGCAAATATTGTAAGTACGTCTTAAATCTAAAAAATTTTGAAATTGAAATTCTGTTATAAAGAATTGACCTAATGCAACAGGTAAAACATTCCTGAAACAACCCCAAAGTACAGTAATATCAAACAAATACTTAATAAATTTTTAAAAACTTATTTTTTTTAACATCACAATTGCATATAATTCTTAAAATTATGAAATAATATGTAATTTGTATAGTTCTATATTCCGTTTCCAGGAGTTTCACTCTCCAAATCAATTCTTTTTTTATATAAGTTTTTTAATACAAAAAGTATTACGCACTCGCTTGTCAAATATTAATTACTTAAAAAACAAATAAACATCAACAATAATTTCCGAAGTGTTTTACGTCTCAGAAAAAATACTTCCGTCTTCCTTATGTCACTTTCCTTTTACGTTATCTCTCTTGCATTCAAAGTGCTCAAAGGTAAGTGAAAAAGTTGAAAACTTTTTTCAGTAAAAATAAAAAAAAATTCTTTTAATTCAATAACATAGCTTTATAACTCGAATGACAAAGCTGAAACATGTACTATAATAACTTCATAACCTATTCACAAAATATAAAATAGGACTGCGTACCGTGCAAAATGTATCTAACGCTCTTCTAAATCAAACAGTTCAATTTCACTTTTATAAAGTTTACAACAAAAAAACTTTACATCATTAATAATACTATTATTTTTAAATATTGTCAAAACTGAAAGATACAAATTTAACCACCTTACTTCGATATGGAACTGTACACAAAACTCATCTTCAATTTTTTTAAAAAAAATCCTATTTTTTTTAACCACCACGATACTTTCAACAACTTGACAGCACCAGCGAAAACTTTTTCCCGAAATGAATAATAAACAAGACCTCTCATAAAACTTAAAAAGAGATAAGTCAAGGAAAGGAATTCAGTCACTAAATCTTCTACGCTATTTATAAAACGCCATAAGAAATATTTTTCCGGAATCGGACAGAAGTTTTGACTGAGATCCTGCAGCGGCGAAGTCACTGTTCGAAATGCTGCTCAGGAGTCCGGATTTCCCGGGAAATACCTCCGGTTTCGTTCCTGTTTGATCGATTTTTCCGGGAGACTTGGAACATAGCATCCCCACGTGGAGGATTCATTCTACCCATGTGTAGAACGGATCTTGCCTCTGATTGGTCGATCCTGACGAATTAGCTAACTTTGGACTCTCTTTTTTCTCTCGCTTTTTAAATCGTTGTTAAATGTTGTTTCATGTCTAGGTTTGTAAGATTGATAGGCATTTAATAGTCTGTGCCGTAGCTGCCTGCATTTTCAACTTAATGGATTTGATTTACCGAAATTGAAATTTACCATTGCTGTAAAGTTGGTTAAATTATATCTGTTTACGCCTTTTTAAAAATATTTTTGCAACTCTTTTGTAGGATTAGCTTCTAGTTTTTATATTGTATTATTGAAACTAAACATAGAAATATATCTAGTTATGCGTGTTGTTTAAGAAAATCATAACTGATTTGAATTGATTTTGGTTTTATTTAGTATAATATCTAGAAATTTCTTTGGGTTATATTTTATTCTTTTTACACAATATTTGAATAAACAATTACCGTATTTTTCTGACAACAAAACACTTCTTTTCACATAGAAAAAAAATCGACTTAAAGTTGAAGTGAGTCTTACGTTCTCAGGGTAATATCAAAGTACAATAAAATGAAATCATCATTTTGAAATTTGAAAAAAAAAACCTTTTTAAGCGTTTCTATAGTAATAATAAATATTACTATGTGAATAATTTTTTTCAGTTCAATCTTTCAATTCTTGGCGAAGAATATGGCAGTTTAAATTGAATGTTCTTAAAAAACTTATATATAATACTTAAATACTATTGTACTTAAATTATATTTTCAAATTTATATGTCATGTTAAAGAATTAAGTTGTAACAGATTCTATCCTGTACAGAATGGCCACACACAGGAAAACTCTGTCATAATATAATATATTTAATGGATTATTTCTCAATTAAAACTATATTACGAGTTATTGCCAACGGAGATAATAATTATGAAACAATGAATAGGTGGCTTGATGACACTTGAACTTTTCATTTCCTTTCCAAATTATTGTACTTGTTTTCCATTTACCAAAGCTGAAAAACTTTAGCCAAGATTAGATGGATTTCACACACATGGACAATTTGCTTATTCCCTACAATCGACAAATGATTAACTGATTGGCTGTATTTATTGACGTAGCTCTTAAAAACAACGCAAGAGCTATTTATTGGCTTCGTAGTTCTGAATCTCGGTGAAGTGGCGAGGATGACACAGGAATTGGTCTAATAGATTTAAAATGTATCAGTTGTGTTACATGCCATGTCTGTAGTGCTATCAAACCTTGAATACTTTACTTATCGATAAAAACACAGGCCGAGAGTTTATGATCATGATCACTGTGACTCCGAGGTCAACACTAATTGGCAAAGGCTACCATTTATTGTAAGCAATTAAAAAACTCTAGGAACTAAAGATAATAATCTCTTTTTTTTATTTAAAGACTATGGTTTTAATGAACAAGTGTCATCGCTAAAATTAAGATCCATGAAGAAGATATAAATAATCAGTCACCCAAACATATTTTTAGCTAATTTTATTCTACAGGAAAATAATCATACTAATTTAATAATGTTGTATGTTATTTTCCCCCGTAACCAAATAATATAATTGAGAATTCTACATATTCAAATAGCAACAAATAATAAGAATGACTAAACTTGATCTGTTTCCAGCAAACTTCTTGTGATCGGATCCGTGTTAGGTAATTACTCTTCGAATATCATTTCACACTTGCTCTAACCCATAGAGGGAACTCATCAAAATCTCGCTACTTCCTTATCTCTAATCTCTCTAATACCTCAAATCTTTTTATTTGATTCATTACACATACTATAAAGTAATGCTAATTTATAAAAGTCCCGGTTCCTTCAAGGAATATTCACAAGGGGGAGTTCTCAATTCAAATATTGTAGTAAATTAATCTCTTAGGTTAATCAAAGGAAAATGCTGGTAAGAACTTGTTATTCGACTAATATGTCCTATTTCTTAAGTTAATTTTAATTAAACTGCCGTTTAACTCAATTCTGTTTAAACAAAGTCACCATTTAACATTTTCTCAATGAATTTTTAAAATCAAGGTGATATATATATTTTTTATTTTTAATGAAGAGGACCTTTCTTTTGTTTAAGTAACGAAACTTCAAAGCCACAAGCATCACGCATTTACCAACTATTTATAATCTTTTAAGAAATGAATTGAGAAGTACGAAACAAAAAATTTTATAACGTCGTTAGAAAGAAACAGATATGTTAGATTATGAATATAATAGAGATTCAGTAAAGAAGATAGAGAAAGGATTGTTGTCAATTCCTTCATGACGTCCAGTGATTTTGAGTAATATCCCAGTGTGACACTCCGTTTTCACTTCTGTCATTACTTTATGCCGTTGCAAACTCAAAATAATTCATACAACAACAGTCAGAACAGAAATCAACTCATACTTATTATTTCTTCATATTTATCCAAAAATCCATATTTGTATTAAGTATACGAAGCATACACCTAAGCGCCAACTACAAAAGATTATCCGAAGTGAATCTAACTATTTTTAAAGGCAGGTCCAAATCTGGATCAAATCCATTATTTAATTATTATCTTTCTTCTCGGCGTCTAAGTACACCCTTAATTTCAGAGTCTGATGTTTATCTTTATCTCTATCTCTCTGCGACGACTACCATACCAACTCCAAATTCCTCGTATCATTACTTTCAATCTCCCATTTTCCTATCCCCCACACTTCATTATATATAGCAAAGCTGATTTTCGTAATTCACAAGTAGAGGCTCACCAATCAAATGAAAGCGTAGAAATGCCCCTGAGGTGAGTTGAAGGGAAATGTTTAAAAATACGATTTAAGTATGATAACAGTACCATATTGTTAAAACAACATGATTAAATAAAGACATGCTCGCAAAATTGTAATTTTTACTTACACGTTTGAGCATGTTGGCATTGTAATAATTTATATTTGAATACATGCGCTATTATTGTACATGATCAAACTATGAGACGCAGATACCCGATATTATTCCTCATTTCTTAGTAAACTAGACTTACACGTGACATAAAAACTAAAATAGTTATTTTATGTCACGCAAAGGTTTCGTTGATTCTCAGAGCTCGAGAGGCAAAACAAAAGTGAGTCTTTTACTCGAGATAAATGAATAATTAAGCAACTTAGTAGAAAATTGTAGAAAATATGGGCTTATAGCAAAAGAGCAGAAAGTGATAAAATTTTACAAGCTAAAAGAGCATTTAAATAATTCGAGAGGCCTGAAATTACTTGCCAAAAGACGTTGTTTTCTTCGTTTTTAAATCCACGTAATGTTATATTGATAATTAAGTTTTTTTTATGAAGTATATATATATATATATATATATATATATATAGGATTTTCCAGCTAATTATCAAATAATTAATTTTATGTTCCAATGTACTGTAAAACCAATTCCTTAGATACTCGATAGATGGCTCCTCGAAAAAGCGTCATGTGATAGTTCATGCAATGCCTCCTATTCAAGAATAAAACTGAGCGACTTTTCGTTCTCGCTCTCTTTCCCTCCATTTTCCGCCTCTCTTCTTCACATTACCCACGTCGGAAGTAAACTCCGAACGCCAGAGCATGTTCCAGCGCCCTTCGCCGATATGGGTTAAATGAGGCAGCTATCTATTTTGCTCCGATGAACTGGTCAATTCATCATCCCCTGTTATATATATATATATATATATAACAGGAATAATAGAAAATACAGTTCCATTCCGCTGATTTTATCATAAGTATGTAAACAGCTCTCGAATGTATGTTGTTTCGAAGAATCAACTCACAAAATAAAGTAACTTAAAATAGCGAGCATCTCACAAAGTCAAAAATGTAGAAACATTTACTTGAAAAAAAATAGTCTGGCGTATCCATTATTAAAATTATGAAGAATGTAATAATTAAGGAGATTATCTACAGAAATAACGAAATTACTCAAGGTTTTTGTTCATATTTCATAGTAGGCAGGGTAAGTAGAATTTGACAGCTATTATACCACGTATCTGTCTCTTTACCTTCTCAGCAATTTTAAATGTCATTCTTAATTGGTTGTTATGAAAAACAGAAGTAATTTTAGATTTTTTAAAGGAACACATTTTTTTTTGTACTTCAGTTTCCCTTAAAAAATTAGACTTTTTATAACTGGAATAATTATTAGTATGTATGTTTTGATATAAATTGTACTGCACACACTCAACAACACCGAAAGATGTAATTAATATTTTCGAAAAAAAAAACCTTTACTTGACTTTTACCTTTTTAATTTAACATTTTCAATAATACGGCTAGTGCGTTGAATTGAAATTATTTCTGATACGTGATTAGACCTTTTAGAGATATTGGTGAAGCTCGTTATTTCGTTGTTTACAAGCGAAACTGCAATGAGTGTTTTTTTAATGTAAAATTGTGTGCGTGTGCGTGCGTGCGTGAGCGTGCGTGAGCGCGCGCGCGCTTGTATGGGAGTACTTGTATGTACAAATACTAATTTTCTCTCATTAAATCTTACTTATCAAACTTAATATGAAATTTATAACGTCTTGTATAAAATATGTTTAACTCCTTCTCAGATTTAATGTGATTGAAAGATTTTTGTAAGAGGGATATAAATAATTATTATAGAAATACACATGCACGATGTATTGTCAATTTTCAAGGCAATGTCAAAATTGTTTGCCTAAAATATGCTGTTAAGAAAGCCAAATAAATCTTAAAAAACAGCTCTTGAAAGTTTTTAAACAAACAGGGCGACATCACCAGTGCCTCAAGATATTGAATAATTTTATATTATTTTCAGTCATTTCTTGGATTTGAGATAATAATAAAATATTAAAAATTAAAATAATATTCCTTTCTACAGGGAAGAAAAGAAATCGATTTAATGCAAATTTTAATTCAATCATGTATCACCAAAAAGGGAATTTTCAATTGTTATGATTATATTTTTGAAAACAAATTTCTTTCTTAACTTATGTCCCAATAATACAAACTCAAAGCAAATTTTCTTCTTTTTTACATTACATAAAGTATGTACCACTTGTTTCCATAAAATTTGTTTGTCACTGATTAATAACAAAAGAAGGCCTTAAATCTTTTGAAAAGTGAAGAAAATCTTTTATTTCCAATTCAGTTTCAAATAGAATTACGTTTACCAATGTTTATTTACATTAGAACATTCAGTATTGTCACTAAAACTATTACTGATGGTCTTCAAACGAGCAAATTCTGCTGACTAGAGGAAATGATGCAAAATATAATTAGAAGCAGTTTAAAGAACATTTTGTTTTATAATTAAGCTATGAGTGCATTTCGGTAACAGATTGTGTTCCGTGTTCTTTCACGGAATAAAAGGCTTGTCGAATAATTTATTGATGATTCAAAATAGAATTTCTCGTTCAAAATTGAAGAGAACAGATTTTCGTTTCATTCTAGTTATGTATTTAGAAGCATTTGGATCTGACCCACAGCACAGACGTGATTTTATTTACACTTTATTTTTTCATCTTCTTTTGAATATTCTCTGATTTAATATAGTACTTCCTCTAGAGTATAGCTCCTCACCTTTACTTTCCTGTCAATAATCTAACGTTTTTAATCAGGGAAATTATTTTATGCCTTCTACTTCAGTGGAGCAATGTTGCAAAACAAAACATTTTTTTGAAGTTTGTTTAGCAATAGTTGTTTTAGACACTTTATTTGTCTCTACTGTATTAGATTTTTCGATACTTTACCATTTCGCAGGAGCAAATCTCGCCAAGCAGATTTTATTGAAGACAACACACAGAAAACACATATTCTATATATGTGTTTTCTGATAGTTGTATCATTCTATATATGTGTGGGTGATAGATGTATCATTTTTGGTGACTTTATCGCTTTCGCCGGTGAAATGGAAAAGTACCGATTTTTCAAGTAGGAAGTGTATATTTTACATGTATATTTTTCCAATGCATTATATATCTTTCATGAAGGTGTTATTATTGTTATCCAATAATCCTGTAGTGCTGTGATACGATATCTGCCAGATTACAGGGAGAGTACCGTATATTTCCTTCCGGGAAAATTCAACAGTAGCGCCACCTGAAGCTGTCGTGACAGATTGCTTGATGAATAAGAATTTGCTTGTGTTTATTCCATTCTTAAGGAAGATATTGTGAAAATAAAATTTATACCATAAGATTTGTTCATCTATAAAATTGGATAGTTGCTATTGCATTGGAAAATCAACAGGAAATATAATTTGAATGCAAACAACTTGCAAATTTTAATTGCAAAGCTAGGAAAAGGAAACTGTAATGATAGTTCGAAAAAAAGATTATCACATGCCTGAACAAAAATTAAAGAACGTAAATTAATGAATGGATGTTGATATAAGGTAAAGATGTATCACATACAAATACAAATAAATAAACAGAACGTTTCTATTAATTTATTGATCATAATTTGATTTTAATTGATATTTATTCGGAAAGTAAGGTAAACAATGACTATTTACAACAAATACAATAATTTAATCAATGACTGTTTACATTTCCTATTCGTGCCTGCATTTCGAGCACGCATAAAATGAAAAGAGCTGAATAAGGAGGTATTTATCTTATGACCAATGAAATATTTGAGCTAAATTTGTTTTTTAACTAAATGGAGGAATATATACTATCTAGATAGCACGCGAAAAATCGCGAAATACATTTAGAAGACTAGAATGGGAAATATATGATTCTTTAAATAAAATAGTAATTACGCATAATAATATCAACAGAGTGTTACGCAAATATCTGTATTTAAGTTTATATTAATAACATTTTTGAGAATATTTTCATGGTAATTACTAAGTTGTTTGAAGTGATTCAATTGATAACAATTCAACTGAATGCTTAGAAATTATTTTATATCATGCTGAGTAGAATATTTTAATTGTTTGAAATTTGCTCAATGAGTTTTAAATTAATTGCAAATCAAATTGCAATGAGTTTTAAATTAATTGCAAATCACTGTGGGAAAAATGAAATAGTTCCAATATATTTTACGGAATAAAGTTTGAATCGAATAATTACTCAATCTTGAAAGGAGAATACAAAGTTTTATTCCATTCTCCTTCCATTTTAGAAGCATTCGCGCCTGATCCACAATACATGCATTATTTTGTCAACAAATATTTTTACTTACTCAATTCATGCTCAGGAACGTTACTGATGTATTTTGGATGAAACGTTCAGTTGCGCCACCTGTTGTGACTTAACTATTGTGTTTATTTTGACACAATGAATAATTCACAAATTTAGATATTCAGGTGTAAATAAAAGGGTAACATTAATAGATTATTTTTAATCTAATAGGGCTAAGTAACTAATAATTATGCTATTTATAAAAAAAATTCTACTTTAACTTAATTAATAAGCATCTTGAGAATAATAAATCATTTAGAGTTGCGAGCAATAGTAAGAAAGACATTTCTGATAGAAATATTGCATTTCATAAGAAAACTGGTGGCAATATGAAAAATGTTAAATGTCATAAACAAATTTTAACAGCAGAATTGCTACAGGGAATCTATTAAATTTCAAACTATAACTAATGGTCCAAATACCAAATACTTATAGTATTCTTGCTGTTAAACAATTACAAAAAATTATGCAAAATATCATAGATAAGTTGGAAATTATTACTATTATTAAAATTAGTGATGTTATAGTAAATATATTGATAATAAACATATTTATCTCCTATTTATAGCTATAATTTTGAAGATACAGAGGATTCTATTAGTATGCTAAAAAGATTTTTAAGAAAATTAATATTAACGGTATTTCGTATGAAAAATTAATTAGTTACGTTAGTCTGTGGCGGAATTGTATTCCTATTCGCCTCTTATGCCATAACTCAATCAAATATACTAACACTAAAAAGTCAGTAACTTATACAAGAAGACGTTAGACAAATCTCACGCATAATATTTATTCCACAGACTTGCTCAATAATGACAAATACATTCCTGCTCTCCAAGGAAACACCCTCGATATATTCACCCGCCTCACTAATACCGAATCAAGAGTGTCTTACCAAAACAACAACTGTAAGTTGACTTGCTTTCTTAACTCCACCATGGCTACTGTAGGTTGTAGCAGTTCTTGGTCTCGTCTACCCCCAGTAAGGCATATACTCAACGCTAGAATCACTCGACCTCTATCATGAGAATCTCGCATTGCTTATATACTTTCCTATCTAGTTCAGTTCACTTCACGTCTACCTGCTTCTAATTTACCTAATCACGTTTCATTTGGGTTGGGAGGAAATTGTTTAATTCGTTCAATCAATCTTAACTCAAGTCCCCAAGGTTGGTGAAGAGAAAACCGCGAATAGCCCAGCGTCACAAGTCTTAAAAAAATTTTTAAGTGTGTAATAAAATGTATAAATATATTAAAAATACCACAAAATGGTCCAGCAAACAATTGCTTAACCAATATTTATCTGCATTATTGTGAAGATATTTTTTATAATGATAATAGTTTTAGAATGTATAGATATACTGATGATGTTATTTTCTTTCAAGCTTGTAACAACAAAGATGTCAAACCTTTTTTCTTCATCTTTTCATCCTGAATAATTCAATGTATTGTAAACTAATGTTAATGTTAATAAAGTAAAATTCCTTAAAATTGGAAAATTGGGAAGTTCTGAGTAATATTTATCGTAAAAGAAATATATGTGTGTTCCTCTTCAGAATTCGTTATATGAGAGTTCTTTAAATTTGAATATATTTAGAAATTTAAGTTACAACCAAATTTTACAATATCAGAATTGCTTCTAAAACACAAAAGGCTTGCACACAAGGATAAGTTGTTTGGATAAGCTATAGCATGGATTTGTTTGTATGCTAATTTTCCTATTATATATATATATATATATATATATATATATATATATATATATATATATATATATATATATATATGTAACTATATTGAAAGAAATATAAAATATAATAATTATAATTTTTTTCTTTTTCTTTTTCTGGTTAAAAAATATGATTTTATTTTATAAATATTGATTGATTGATTTTTTTTATATTTCATTTCTTTTCGTGCTATTTTTTAGGTGTAAATAAGATATTTTTTGTAATAATATCCTTTTCCTTTGATAGATGTCATTGCTGTATTTTGTTTTAATGGTGGTAAAATAATTGTATCTTAGTTTTTAAATTTTACGGTTGTAAGGTATTTGTCTACGTAAATTTTTAATCTTTATTAGTCTCATTCTTTAAAAAAAAAATTTGCTCTTATTATTCTTTGTTTAATGCATAAGGGGGGGGGGGGCTGGTGTTATTCGGCCTTTTAGGTTTTGATATTTTTTTAAACTTATGGTAATTCCACATTATTTTATTTAACAATTTCTTGGAGGTGAATGTTGGGCTTGTGAAACGAGTTAAAACCTGCAAATCTGTCATAAGGTGGACTCAGAATTAACAAGTGTTATAGTTCGTTTTCCTTTTTTAGTTTATTTCTCTAAAATGTTTCTGAATTATCTTCCAACCTAGATTTTTACTTTTGCTTATTTTGTAGTTTATCTTTTTGTATGTTTCCTTGCTTTCTTTCAATCGTATTTTCTTTTTTATTAAAATGGTGTTGTAACTTTCAGTTGTTTTTCCTTTTACTCTTGAAAAATACCTTCATTTTTCTACTAAGATCTTATAACACTTATTTGTAGATAATCTTTATAATTTTAAGGAATTCTATTTGGTTAATTTAGTATATATATTTTTAAATATATTACTTTTTAAAGCTGTTTAAGTAGTTTAATCTTGCAAAATTGGAAAGTGGGTATTTTCCTCATTGTAAGTTTGTTAAAAAAATAATTTTAATTTAGTTAATATTAATTTAACATAGACTTCTGCTTTTAGAATGATTTATCAGGGACCCGAAACGTAAAATAACAGTACAAAATTAAATATTAGCATATAGATTACAATTAAAAAAATGATGTAAGTAGATAATAAAGCAAGTTCTATTTGTACGCTACAGAGGAATAATTAATATTTATGTAATTTTTCAAACTTTACTCAAATCATTTTTACAAAAAGGAGGTTTCCTTTTAATGAAGTGAATTTTAATTTTTAATATTATATTAATTTTTATATTTTCATTTAATCCATGTTTTAACAAAAATAAGCTTTTCATTCCACGCATTAAGTTTAAGTTTCAATAATCCTTCATTTATAAATTTTCATTTAAAGTAGTTATCTACACTAAAGCTAAATACAATAGTTTGTTTACTTTGTTCATTTGGGCTAATTAACTTACTTGGTTTATTTATATTTATTAATTTTCATAGTTTATTCAAGTGGATGCGATACGATTAAAATAAAGATCTGATTTTATGGATTTTGCGAATATTTTGCTTTTTTGGTTTTGTAAAATGTAAAATAGAATATGCACTTAAAACAATACGAAAAAGCAAACCATTTAGTTTTTTAAAAAATTCTAACATTTATAAATTGTTTTTATAAAGTAATATTCATTCTACAACAATTGACGTATATATATGTTTGAAACCTGATTTATAAACTTGACAAACTATGGGGCCGAGATAATCTAGTCGCGGGTTCGAGCCTTGATGCCACTGAAGTTCCGCCGTGTAGCCGGGATTAAGGCACGTTAAATTTGTCTGGGCTCAAAGTCCTCCCGTTGGCGTGGCGTGGAAGTTAGGAGAAAGGAGTGCCAAATCAGTTGTCACCCTCGTCCCTTGACCAAAGCTCAAACTTACGAGGTCCGTCGCTTGTGCTACTGCAGAGTACCAGAAATAAATTGGCTTTTATTAATACCATTAAAGAAAAACTAGCAACTTATTCTGAATTTTACAACTTACACTAAGTTCGGGCCCACATCGGAGATTATTATAACGAAATCGCGGATTTCTTTGCAAAGCTCGCTGTCACTTATGGTGAGAGAATGAATTTCCCTGCCCCTCGGCCTCCTATAGTTATGATTTTAAAAAATAAGCTTCTTTCTGATTGGGAGGTCAACTTGCAATATTGGTATTCGGGTTCAATCCTATATTCCTAGACCAAATCTGAGTTTTTATACGAATTCTGGTTTTATTATTAGCTTCTTAACTAGTCATGGTCCTTCATTTCTTATTTAAATCGTTTTAATTTAAAAATACAAATATATGTCTCTATGGCTCTGTTGGAAATGCTGGCCACTACGTTTTCTCTTGCCCTTTTGCCAGAGATTTTCATTTAAAATGTCCTATTGTTGAAGCGAAACCTATTTGGCTGAAGTCCAAATGTGAAAATCCTAATTTGTGTTCTAAGCTTAAATCTTGTATTCTTAGGGCTCGTAAAGTTACCCAACAATTTTTTAAATTTTGTTTTTAAATTTTTATTATATTTCTTAATATTTTAATCTTTCCTTATTGTGTAGCTATATTTGTATATCTTGTATATACTGTGATATATTCAATTTTTAAAAACAAACGATTTAATCTTAATGTGATAATTTTTTAAAATATTATCTATTCAACTTTTAAAAGCAAACGATTTAAACTGAAGTAATACTTTTTTTAAATATTCTTTATTAAGATATATTTTTTTAATGTTTAAAGTTGTTACAAAGAAATAAAATTATGCTATTGGCAACACCAGATCATATTTTTATTTTTTGGAAAATTTACTGGCAACGAACATTAAAATAGAATTGAGTTTATGAATTGAGTTAACTTTGATAAATTGTGCTTGTGGAAATTGTGTGTATAATTTATGTTTGAAAAGATGTGCGCAAATAAATGTGATGTTCTGAAAACAAGTTATCTTTATTAATAGTCTGCAATACATTACAATAAGTTCATCCATTTGCTTAACACTTCATTTTTGTTCACGAGTTTGGGGATGTTTTTTTTATTGTACCATTTAACCTGTAATGCATTTTATTTGTGCAAGAAAATTTCAACTGTGAGTTGTTGTTTTTTTTTTAATCTTCTTCTTATATTTCTGTGATGTATATTTTCTTCTATGTAAATTTATTGTACACTCTATTTAATCTTGATTTCGAACTTATGTAAAATCTTATGTTAATTTGTCAATAAATGCTGAGTGCGAAGTTGTGTGTGTGATTGTCTCCCGGAGGGCTGGCTTACAGCTTTAAATCCTTTGGGTGATCTCAGTCCCCTTGGTATTCGGCCAATATCCCTCGTGTTGCTTCTAGTGTAATGTTAATAAAACCAACAAACAGACAGACATACTGTGTGCAATAAAAGTAGATATGTGTTTTGAATAATATGAATGAAATTCATAAAATAACTTTTATTATGAATGCTTATTACAAATTCTTTAAAAATGTGGAAATTCTAAATTCAATTTTTTTAAAAAAAAAAACATCTATCTCTGTGATTAAAAAATGCATCCCAAATTTTATTATATATATAAATAAATAGTTATAGTATATCAAAATATTTGGCTAAAATAGGGAAAAAAAACCTAGAATTTTAAAAGAAGAGAAACCAGTGTTTCTACTTCTACTTTTTTTTTTTTTGTTGTTGTTCTGAGATAAACTAGTTTAAAGCCTTTATTTGTTATAAAAGGAAAATAGACAACAATGTAATGAGTAAGAAATTAATATATATACAAAATGCTCTAGATAAAATTTTCATGAAGTTGTTCAGTTAATATTATTTTGCATACTTAAAATTTTAAATTTTCAATATTTACTCTTTTTTAAAAAAAATGCGATAGATTATGAATGAACATAGTTTAGAAAGATTTTGGAGCATGCAAATTTTACCAATTCATATTTTCTTTTATGTTTAAAAAAGTATAGTTCAGTTCATAGTAATTAAAAAAACACAGGTCTGCGTGTAATTCTGAACGCCTTTTAATTTTGAAATTGGTAATTTCGCAGATAGGCCAGCTTTACTTTTCAACATGCTAAATGAAACGCGAAATTCTTACGATTTGTTCCTTTTTTACGTCTATATTCTTGAGCAGTAGCAATTTCTATTGTAATTACCGTCTGTATTCCTTCATTTTTTTTTTCGAAGTACCAAGATTACATTCAGATACTTCCTCACAAACAGCTATGTTTACACATTCTGATTTTGCAGAAGTCTCTGCGAAACACTTACTCCAAATCACACTATATAAACTCTCTTTGCTTTTCAGGATCGAACAGCTTGCGCACCACTCTAAAAGACTATCTGAAGCTAATCTTTGACACATAGGTATCGTAACACACACGATATACTTACTTCCCTTCAACTGTCCTTATGGACACTTCCTAGATGTTTATTGATTCAAACAACTCAATTTGCAATTATGCAAAGTAAAGTTCAGATATCAATTAAGATTCAGAGAGAAAGATTAAATAAGGAATTTTTATAATGAATTGGCTTAATTATTTTTATATTAACTCTCCCTATTTTAAAATCAAACTTTTTCTAAGTCTAAACTAAGTCAAATCCACTTTGGACATGCTTCACCTACCTTACTTACACAATCTTTTCTCACAACAAAGACAGCCAATAGCAGTCGAATTAGCTAACGTCTCCAACCAATTGGAAAGCAGCTACCCAACACCGAACTTCCAATCCATCTCACACCAAAACTGCATCTTAACAGTCTTCGTAACTCACTTCACAGCAACCAATAACAGCTCAGCACTACTCCAGAAACAACCAATAGAAAAACAGCCTCTCTGAACACTCTGTACAGCAAATTCTAAATCTATCTTCATCAAGCTACATCCCAGTTTTTCAAGATCCGGGGTAGAAGAGAGATTCACGCTCTAGACGACCGAAGAATTGCAACGTCAACGTCCAGATTAAAGAAGAGACGGAAAGATAGGAGATGGATAGAAGGCTAGATGAAGAGAAAAATAGACAAGGGATTATACGATTGGTGCGACAGATTCGATTCTTCTCAAATGCTTCTTATGTTCTAATGTGTTTTTTCTGACTTGATTAATTCCTTTTTTTGCCATCACGCATGTTTCACAGTGTTTTTTCATTATTTCGTAATCAAATTGATTGTCAGAGTACATAAGCTCCATACCAATTTGCAGAGATTTGCATTTCAGGTCAGCTATGATCCCTCAAATGAAAATAGCACATTTATATTTGTCATCGTTTACTAATTTATCATATGCATTTAGAATGTTGTTTCGTGCATTTTCAACCAGTTTGGGGCATGAAAGTATATAGAGTTAATATTGACTTTAATTTCAATTAAGGTTTAACGTAGAGTAAAGGTCATATTGAGATATGCACTTTTCAACTGCTATGTCTCCCACTAAAGTCAAGATATACTTGCAGAGCACGGACATTTCTATCTGAATCTGAGATACATAAGTTTCTACTTTTAAACATGTTTCACCGATTTAGCAG
>BMAW01027666.1:41046-101080 GCA_019974015.1 Nephila pilipes | reverse complement strand
TAATTATCAAATCAGAAACAAAAATAATATTCGAAGTATATTGCAAGTAATATGAGAAATATAGAACTTCTTTGATAATTATGCATAGGAAAAGTCGTACTGAAATACTTTAGTGGTTTAAGTAATTAGTTATTATTGGGCAAAAATATGGATGTGAAACTCATTTCCAGATACAGGTCATTTTCTAACAATTAAAAGTTACAATAGGCCCATTATATGTAGTTGTAATTGTATTTTTTTCCTCTTCCCCGCTTAATTTCAGGTGGTCGTGGCAGCTTAGTGGTTAATGATTGCGAGCTCGCGGTCAGCTTTAGTTTCATCTAGTCCTCGACTCGAACCCTGGTTCCACTATCGATCAACCATATAGAGGGGCTGAGGCAACCATATAGCGGGGCTTGGGTTGAAGTCCCAAGTCCTTCCGTCGGAATGGGGTGGAAATTTGAAAAGGGAGGTACTAGATCAGATGTCGTTCTCGTCACATGACGGAATTTCAAAATTATAAGGCTCGTCGCCAATAGCCGTCATATTGCTTCTCAGTGTGACGTTAAAAAACAATCATATTTATCGTTTGCCTTCATAGCAGGAATGTTATTCCTTTTTATTTGCTTTATCATAATGTTTATATTGGTTATAAGGACGTCTAACGTTCTATAACTTTGGTCACTGTTAGCATTATTAATATATCAAGTAGCTGATTTTATTTTTATGGCTCAGCAAAAACATTCAATTTCTTATTTTTCTTGGAAATACTGATGTTAGTCAAATATTTTCGACTTAATTTTACAACCCGACTGATTTCGATAAAGGTATACCGAATGCGGACGCCTCATATAGACGAGTAATTGTTAGCAGAAAATAATAATAAATTTGAATAAAATCCAAAAAATTTCTTGAAAATTAAATTAACAGACACTGAATAACTGTACGAACGAATAAACGTAACGGAAGTAAACTTTTTTTTTTGGTTCTCTAAAAGCGAAATATTTAATATTAGGCTTAACAATCTGTGCAGTTGAATACTAAAGGAGTCATTTTATTACACTGGTGTAAGAAATTAAGAGAATTTTCATATTTTATCTACGATCTCCAGAACTACTGGACAGATTTTAATAAAATTTGGAGTGAACATAGGTTGATATAATGCAAACAAAATAAACATTCAACAGTTATAATAGACACACATGTTTGTGCGTAACACTTATGGGAGTCTGACGGTCTGAAACAGCGGTTGTAGAATACACAAAAGAAATGGGTTAATAGGGGGTATGGTCCCCCTCTTACAGCTATACACGCCTTGCAGCGTGATGTCATACTAAAAAAAAGGCAGTTTTTCAGTGTCTGTGGCAATTGGTCCCACTCATTCACCAACGCTATTTTCAGTTCCTGGATGGTTCTCGGAGGGGGGTTGAGAGTTGCGATTGCCCTCCCCAGAGCGTCCTAGACATACTCTATAGGATTGAGGTCTGGAGACCTGGCTGGCCAATCCATCCTGCGAATATCCTCACTCTCGAGAAATTCGTCGACCAGAAGAGCTCTATATGGCCTCCCGTTATCGTCCATTAAGATGAACTCGAGGCCCACTGAACCCCAGAAAAGGTAAACATAGGGCTCCAAGACCTCATCCCTATACCTCACACTAGTTACAGAGCCTCTGTCAAAGACGTGGAGAGGTGTGCGGCCATCCAACATGATGCCTGCCTAGACCATTACACTGCCATAATTGTTGATTTCGCTGACATTGGAGAGTAAGTATCGGGTCCCTGGCTCTCTCCAAATCGTACTTTCAGGGACCCCTTTGATTGTCATTAGAGGCACAATTACAGCACACTGGATGTCGACGCCATTCTGAGACCTGCTTTGCTACCGCTCCTTTTGCAATACCCTAGCCTTATTTTTCAGCAAGATAATGCCAGACCGCATACGGCACGTGTTGCTATGTACTGTCTTACAGCTTGTCAAACACTTCCTTGGCCAGCCAGATCTCTCTCCAATCGAGCCTCTCTGGGATATGATAGGAAGTTGATTGATTCTACCAGAGAATATTGATAACCTAGCCCAGCATTTGGAGCAAATTTGGCAATAAATACCGCAGGAGACCTTCAGAAAGCTTTATCACTCTATGCCACGTCGTGTGGTAGCTTGCATCCGGACTAGAAGTGGGGCAACACCTTATTGAACTCGTCGTTTTGTAACTATGTAACTCTTAAGTAATTTATTGAATTTTTCTGAAATTTTAACCATTTTCTATTACTTACCTATTTTTCTTATCCATCGGGCAAGTACTTCTCGGTGTTTTTTTTTTTTTTTTTTGTTATAGAGTGTATATTATTTATAAATGAGCTTTGTAATACAAAAAAAATGTAGTAAAGACATTAGAGGTGATACAGAAGTTAGAGAGAGATTCATGGGCACATTAATATTGGTTTGAACAACTGTAATTCGATATATTAAATGTGTAAATCTGATTTGAATTCCATCATTAGAAGTTTACTCTTGAATAGGATCCATTTATTAGATATCGTCCATTTAAAATTATCCAGATAAATAAAATTCTTCATTATAGTATTAAATTCTTTATTGTAAATTAAAGGCACGATTAGTTAACCAATCTACAATGATTTATTTCTCGTCAATGCTGATTCAAAGTCTGAATAAAGTTGTTACAGATTTTTGGCTGATTATTATTACATCACTAATTCTCTTAATCGCATTAAGGACAATTATTTACAACAGTATTAGTATATTTCATCCATCACGTTATGAACATATTTCTGTTAAGAACTTCACTACAATATCTTTATTACAGATAAAAATTATTCAAACCGGCATCAGTAATGAGATTGTCGTTTTGGTTTTATTAACATCGCACTAAAGCAACACGAGGGCTACTGGCAATGGACCTCGTAATTTTGAACCTCAGTCAAGTGGCGAGGATGACACCTAAGCTGGTACCACTCTTCCTAACTTCCACACCATGCCAACAGGAGGACTTTGGGCCCCGACAAATTTCCCGTGCATCAGACGAGGATACATGATGGGTCTTTATTGGCTAAGGCTCGAACACAAACGAAAACGGCCGTTTCCTGACACAAACGAAAACGACTGGCCATGAGTCTGAAACCATGTCTACTAGCCTACAGCGGCCATCGCTAATGAGAATGGTACGTTACATGTACATTTATTTAATTTAAACTTATAAAAGCAACTCTTACAATACATATTTCGAAAAATAAATTTCACGTTACTAGGTGCCATAAATATACATAACACTGTTAAATAAGTTTCATGCAAAGCATTCTTTTAGATAAACCTATATATTTTATTGAAATTAATTTGATTTTTTTAACAATTGGAACTGCAATATGACAATAAATGTTATTCATAACAAAAAGAAATTGAATCTTTTCTTACATACATTTTCTTTTTGAAATCATCTAATATAAAATTTTAAAATAATTGGTATTTTTAGCACACAAAAAAATAATAAAATTTCTTATCTTTGGGGTGTATAATTCAGAAAATTTAGTATTTGAGTACATTTAATTTTAAACAGCTATACAGGATTGCAAAAGCTCTTTAATTATTGTCAGTAGAATGCTACCGATAAATTACACACAAATTCCCAATATGATTCGCTAAATTTCATCGAGATAATTAATTACTTCTGGGAAATCACCCACCACCACACCATGAGGTTTCATAAGACCTCCATATTTTGGAGTACATTCAAAGTATCTCTTGCCAGCAATAGAACCATTATTTTTACTGTAAGGTTTATCATACTTAATACCAACCCAGTAACCAGGTTTGAACTCAGTCCGTCCAACATACATCACTGTACCTCGATGATTCGGTTCTTTTTTCTACACTAATGTTTTTAATCAGTTCTTCCTCTTTTTTTAACTTCTCTTCAGCTAATTGCTGCTTCTGATCACTGCTTTGGAGTTTCATCTTCTCCTTAAAAACTCTTAGAGTTTCGCCTCTTCTCTCTCTTAAATGACGTAAAAGAGAACCTTGTTCCAGAATTTTTTTTTTGGATTAAGTAGAGAATATGCTTTTTGAAAGTAAGTGTATCGTCAAGCATGAATATCTGGGAGTTTTTACTTCATCTCAATTCTCTATTTCTTCTTCAGAAACGAAGATATTATCCAATCTATTGTAATTGCTTTTTTTGAAAATGATAGACTTGGTTTTTTTTTTTCAATTCTAAACTACAACTAATCATATCAAAAGGTGAGTTTCT
Source organism: Nephila pilipes (assembly GCA_019974015.1). Classification (NCBI taxonomy): domain Eukaryota; kingdom Metazoa; phylum Arthropoda; class Arachnida; order Araneae; family Nephilidae; genus Nephila; species Nephila pilipes. Next base: position 96,837 of record BMAW01027666.1, on the reverse strand, counting down.
AATTAGTCTAGATATCTTTGAAAGATGGAAACTACGTAATGGATACTTGCTTCAAGGAAAAATAACCACAGAATTGGCAGCCAAGAGACAAACGAGGACTTACGAGTCCATTAGAAAATTATATATGTAAAATTGTATAGATATAGATTAAGCACCTTTTATTGGGTTGTACTGGCATGGAATTTTCCTTTAAAGGTGAGAGTTTTATTAATCTTCATCTGGGAGGTAATAGGTTGCAGATAAATTGGGATAAACTCCTGATGAAGTAGGGTGAAAATTTGAGTAGAATGAATTTACAGTATAATTACGCTTGCTAGAGATTATTAAATGTCATACGGATACAAGGTAGATAGATATCTAAGGTTTGGAAATTTAAACTTTCGACGATTATAAAGAATGAGATATATATGGTTGAAATATCAATTATAAGGCATGTCTTTCCAGCTCAAAATTTATACTCATATTTTAATCCACTTCCTATCATTCCATGGAAATTAAATTTTACTTGTACGCGTAATTCTAATGTTAATACACTACTATGGAATGCTCAAGCAGGGATGGACTTCGGGGAGGACTGGCTGCAGGTATGGGTTTGCACTTCGTACTAGAATTTAAACCCACTTCCCAGCATACGATAGAGCTAAAATTTTGCATTTTAGTCTTAGAAAATTACATTTTAGTCTTAGAAAATTGCATTTTAGTCATAAATTTTGTGACTAAAAATAATCAAATACATATAAATATTTTTTAAATCCTGCTTTTGCTTAAAGATGTACCAAAAAAAATGCATAAACATATTTTTAAGTGTATATTAAAAGGCTAATTTAAAAACGCTTCAGTTGTTAATACTTATTTTGATCTGAAATAAAGTAGGTATGGTACTTATTGAAACTGTAAGCATCTTGGTGTCTTAGATAAGCGTCTCAAGTTTTATAAAATTTATATATTATTTTACATTTGAAAATTATTTTTATATATTTAGTGCATTAAAATAAGAAAATTTTTAAAACTTCAAATAAAAATTGAAATTCTTCTTTAAATTTTTATACATATATATTTTATTACTCATAAATGTTTATTTTTATATACAGTACAAAATATCGAAATGAACGAAAGCCTACAACATCCCTTTCATTTTCAGTATTTCCTGAAACGTTTCTTTTTTTAATATTTTATTTATCATTATATAATTATCATTCTGTCTTCAAAAGTAATGGTAAATAATCAGACGTAAACTTATGACGTTTTTTACGGGCAAGAAAAAAAAATTCTAAATCCTTAATATAATTCTTAGAAATAATGAGTTATAAATATTAAACCTTTTAAATTCTTGCTCGTTCTAAATTAAATCATTTTACATTTAAATCTTTGAATTTCAAAACATGACATTCTTTAGTGCATTATTTAAAATTAAAACAAGAAACATTTTAAAGCTGATACGTTACAGATAATTCAATTCAACACTTTCTTTGAATCCATACGACTCAAACGTGTTCAAAAATTCATGAACAATAGCATTGAAAAATCTGATTTCAAGAATATCTCTTATCTTAGAAATGGTTTGATCATGCGAGACGTAAAAGAAACAAACCTAACTTCAACGTTTTCTTCGACTCCATTCGAACAAAACTGGCTGAAAAATTCATGAAATATAGAAATGAAGTATTTCATTTCAGGAATATCAGTTAACCTAATGTGTATTTAAAGTCATTTTTCTTCAGAGAAGTATTCTTTTCTGAAATGTCTTTTTCTGTTTTCGGAAAGAGTTTCGAGACGGTCGTAACGGGGCCGTAGAAAGGGAATATATTTTTGTAACCAGACATAAATACCAGACAGACTTTTTCTTGCATGCTATGTATCCATTCTACAATGTTCAACGACACAAAGAAAGTATTATTTCTTTGTGCGTAGGAGAAATGAATGGACATACGGGAAGCTTACGTTTCGCAATAAATTTGTTTTAATTTTAATTTAAAAGTCAGTGGATATCAACATTTAGTGTTTTCCACAGATCACTTAGAAAAGTGTACTTAATTAGCGTAGTTTATACATAAATACTCGTAAATAAAATTGCTGTAGTAATATAACAGAAGAGACAAAATGAAATTTATATCTAAAACATGATGCAATTACTTCCCTATTGTCTTATACAACTTTCAGTAAAATATGGGGAACTTGAGTAAAATACGTTAAGAATTGTCACTATTTTTTTTTGTGTGTGTGTGAATGAAAATTGCCATGTTATGCTTAACCAGCACATACAAAGTTGGTGGGGAAATACCGAAATTGGATTTCGGATGTATAATGTACTTTGCCAATATGACTTTATATTGATAAATTTATGTATATAGGTAATTTTTCCACGGAAGAGTAGTGGTCATGGTTGCGAACATTCAGCCAGCAATATTTCAGTCGAGACTTGGGCTAGAGTCCTGCTAAAAACTCGTCGTATAACAGGGCTGATATGGCCGTGGTAGCCTAGTGGTCATGACATCGGATTCGTGGCCGGTGGTTTTCGTTCAGTTGCGAGTTCGTTTCTTGGCCGCTAAAGACCCGCCATGTATCCGGGGCTGATGCACGTTAAATTTTTCGGGGACCAAAGTCCTCCCTTGGTGTGGTGTGGAAGTTAGGAAAGCTCAGGTTTCGTCCTCGTCACTTGACCGAGGTTCAAAATTACGAGGTCCGTCGCTAATAGCCCTCGTGTTGCTTCTAGTGCGACGTTAATAAAAACTAAACTAAACAGGGCTGGTGCATATCAAATTATAGTGGGTTTAAGTTCTTGCGTGAGTAGGTTGTGGCTGTTTGAAGAGAGAGGTGCCAGCTCAGGTATCGTCCTGGTCACGTTGCCGATGTACAAAATTACGAGATCGGTCATCAATATCCCATCCAGTTGCTTCTAAGTGTGAAGTTTATTTCCAATCAATCAATCTAAAATGCATTTAGGTACTCAATGAAAAACTGTGGACTATTAGGCGGCCGAATTTGGCTTCCAGTACGTATTTAGAAAAAGCTATTGTATGAAAGCAGGAAGAATAGATATATAAATATATAAATATAATACTTATAAAGATCAAAGCAGTTGGAGTAAAAAATCACAAGAATCAAGATAAACAGAATAATTACAGTGAATATGAAACAGTCACATGGTATATCATCATACTTTTCAGTTCGTGGCGAGATCTAATGTATTTGAAACACAGTGTTGGTTTCATTAGATTTAAGTTAAATCATATATTACAATGTTTCTTGGAGGAAACCATGAGAGAGAATTGAGTAATCAATAAATTATGATGCTCTCCATATACTTGTCAACAATCATGTTAGTAAACTATTCAAGTCTTAATTAATGTACGTTTTCCCGAAACCAAACAAATATACATTAATAGCTGTAATTTACAGTATTATGTACATAAATATCAATTAATATGTAGAACAAATTTTATCCAGATTTTCGGTCGAGTCGTAATTGATTGATCAGTTTTTATGGGATTTAGAGCCCAAAAGGTATAATCCCTTTTAGTAAATGCTTTTCATTGAGTAGATATCAAAGTATTTCAACATCTTCAGAAATATTCTAATCAATTGTTTGCTAGTTACAATTTTTTACAAAACTTCTTTGAAAGTAATATTACGTTTTGGATCTATTTTGAGTCTATTCCTGAAGTGATTTCTGTAGAGGGTATATTTATTACAAGTCAAAAGAAGATGTTTCAAATCATTGATACGGTTACAGGTACAACACATTGTATTACCCTGTTATTAAGTAACAATCAAAACCTGTGGCCGTTGTAGTCTAATCACGGTCTTGAATTTGGGGCCAACGTTGTTCGGTCGAGTTGTGGTATCGTGCCCAAGTGCACTGAAGACTGATCCACATTAATTCTGTCGAGGTGCTGGATCCTCTTGTTGGCGAGGTGTGGAAGTTTAGATTAGAAGATTCTAGCTCAGTGTTGTCCTCGTCACTTGACTGAGGCTCATAATTATGAGGTCCGTCGCCTATAGCCCTCATGTTGGTTCTACGGATGACAACATAAATAACCAGTTAACCAATAATTATAACATTACGATAACCCTACGAACACATATGTGATTAATTCTACTTTCGAATAAAATTATTAAAAGAGGGAAATAGGAATTTCTTCAGAATTAATATAGGATTTAAATATACTACTCTAGTATGGTCAAAAGCTGACAAAGGAAAAATAAAGGAAAAATAAGTGTGGTATATATTTATGTAAACCCAAAAAAACCCTGATACAACCTTTTATAGAAACCTGACGTTTATTTTGAAAAGAGCAGTAGAAAACAGTAACAAACAATAACATTAATTATATTATCGATTTTTAACAGTAATTAGAACACAAATTTAGTATATGAAATTATTTTCTGATCTTATGATTTGTGGTTGATAACTGGGATGTAAAGTAAGTATAAAAAGAATTTGTACAAGAACGTTTTTGTAAAAGAAACTATGTTTTAGAATGCTAATTGGAATAATATTAATTCAAAAGGTAACATCCAATAATCCACTGTTTCGAAAATATGAGTGTGGAGTGAAACATTTTTATATATGATATTTATGGAATAGTTTTAAAAACTGAATTTTAGTGATTTTGAGGCGTGTAGAAAGTATTCATGCACTGAAATTAATGCCCATTTTTGTAGGTGTTTTGCTATTTCATCAGTGAGTTCTATATATAAGAGGGACATCACTTCCCTTGAGATATATATATACGATGACATAATGAAATTTAATATTTATCAATAACGCGGAAATTTCGATATGGCTCCTAAGTCAAAAGAAACCAGCTATCTGAAAGAAAATTGAATATAAAGCATGCAAAACATATAATGAATTTTCATTATTAGTTGTTAGTCCACGTTCTATACCGCAGTCAATTATTCAGAGGTTTTTATGTGGGTTCTGAAATACTACATAACGTTCGTTGCCCAGGTCAATCATCTCTACTTATCAATGTCGACAGGAAAAAAATTGATGAAAAAAAAATGTTTGAAAAAAAAATCCGACACAACTAGGCTTAAAGTATCATAAGAGAAATAGTTGCGTCTATAGGTACAGTATGTGTGTGTGTTCTGAAGAATGTATTCAACAAGGTTTCTAAAGCCGTGTTGTTCGAAAAAAAATTATTTGTTAATTAAAATATTCGGAAAATATGTAAGGAAGCCCAGAGTTCTGGAACAAAGTTGTATTTCGTAACAATAGTAAGTTTAACGTTTTTGGATCGGACGGTAGACAAATAGTGTGGAGAAATTGAAACATAGAAAGACATCCAAGAAATTTACTCTCGAAAATTAAAACATGGAAGTAAGAGATAACTTATTTGGGGTTGTATGAGTATCTTGGTTGTTGGCAATTGATTAACAATTGATGGAATTATGAATCACAAGCTTCATGAAGACATTTTGAAAAATAATTTGCAATCTGATTTGATAAAAGTGGATCTTAACGGTGATTCCGATAATGATTCCAAATCAGCTAGCCTTAAATACCAGTTTTGTACCTTATATAACACTCCTCAATTTATGAAATTTCCCCCTTCGTCACCAAACATCAATCCCATTGAACAACAAGGATGGTAAATTTTTGATCAGAATGTAACTTGGAAACTGGTAAATTTATAACAAATATGACTTGATAAAGGCTTTTGAACAAAAACAGGACCATATTTTTAATTAAATGACATAAAATTAGGCCGAATTTATGTAAACAAGGTTCAGAGCAATTATTCAAGCTAAAGGATATCCTACAAGGTATTCATCATAAAATCCTAATTTAATCATTTGAGATTATGTGCTTCACACAAATTCTTTCTACACCACAATATCATACATTATTTATATTTTGTAATTTTTTTTTATTTTTATACGTTCTTTTTTCATGTAGATTTTACACGGAAATAGCAAGATGTATTTTATTACGTATATCTAATAACCTATTCCATAATTTAAGGATGTATTTTTTTATATAGTGAAGCTTCTTTACATTATGACTATCAATGTACGAATACTTTTTAAACTCGCTGTATACTTAAAAGATATTAAAAGTAAGCCACGAATTTTTTTTATTGAAACATTTGTTATTTAGAACAAACCTCAAAAAATTCACTATGAACCTTGAGTTAAACATATTCGATATTATAACCTAATTCTGTTTATGTCAAACTTTGAACTGAAACGAATACTTAATTGAATTTTGAAACGCCAAGAAAAAATTTTAAAAAAACGTTTTGAAAGTTTATGCGTAAATAATCACGTTGCCGGTTATTATATATACCAATTTTAAATTTAAAATACTTTAAACAATAAAATATTTGGAAAAATTCTAAGTTTTTGTTTATTTAAATGTTAAAATATCATAATGAATTTTATATAATCAATAGTTTTGCTTACAAGTATATCTTCGTTGATATTAATGTATGTGTGTGTCTATATAAATAAATAAATAAATTTACAGTTATATTCTCACTCGTTGATAGTTTCTTTAATTTGTTAATAGAGAAAACACATACATATATATATTTATATCTTAGTTTAAATAACCTTGAATTGTGTGAAATTAAAACAGCCACATTTCTAACTGATAATTTAATTGAAACTTTATAATTAAAAAGGTTTATAGAAGATGTAACATTATATTTCCTGTTTGAACTCTAAAGTATATGCTTTCATTTTATAACCGTAATAATTCGAAGTTGTAGCGTTCTTAACAACGTCTTTAAGAAGCCATTCCATGGATTCTGACTTCAATCCGGTGAAGCATACTAAAGTGTTTGAGGAAATTCATTAATATCTGATATTTTCATCCCATGTTCTCAAGGATTTTATGAAGCAATTATTAAAGGAAGGTACTCAACCCTTTCTCGTGCTCATTGAAATGAGCTAAGCAACCTGTTATTTTTCCCTACAAAGCTGTTCACTCTCCTTACACAGATTAATTCCTTGTTTCGATATTCAGGTCTTAAGTCAAGATACTTGGTCAAGTATATAATTTTAGGGAGTGCAGTGTTTAATGGTGCTTAAAACTTATTTGACTGTGCTATACTAAACTATTGTTATTGTATATAATATAAATGATAATAATAAAAACTGGAAAATTAATAATCTCATTCTGGTTTTTAATCATAGTTCAGTCAATTCCTTATGTAACAGTTTCTCAGAAGCATTTACCTCTAGTTAACTCTTTGGGACTATTACGTTTATTTGAATTGAAAATCTCTCCCTGCGATGAAACTTTGACTTATGTAAGTAAACATTGCTATATAAGAAATGTAGTGTGTCAGAAATAGAGATTTTTGAGATATTAAAGATAAAAAGTGATAAAGAAACCTGCAAAATTAATCAGCATCTTATATAGGTGCAAGTAAGCATGAAATAATCTTGTAAAAGTCCATACTTGATTCGGATCCAGTTATTAAAAGTATATCGTAATGGGATCCAGTTTACCCAACCCTACTATTTGCTGCAATTACTATAAGTAAAAGTCTTATTTATAATTTTTGGTTAAGGCACGTGATTAGATGGACTTTACACATTATTAAATTATTTTGATGTTATTCACTCAAATTCTATTGTATTTAAGTGTTTATTAATTAAATATTTTTGAGATGAACTTTATTGAGTGATTATGATTCTTAATATACATAACAACGATGTTTCCTTGCATTAAATTTTAAATTTAAGCTTTTTCATTGGAATTAATAGGATATTCTTACAATTTTACTTTCTTTGGCTCTTAAGTTGGGACTGAGGTTGTCTAATGGGTGAAATAGTGATGCATCTAGCCGGAAATAGGGAATCGAATTAAGATTGAGGCCCTGATTCTTTCTAAGAACCACTGTGTGAAATAATGTTTGGTGAATGTTACATCTAACATGGTTTCAAAGTTTATTAAGGCATTATGTTCTTCTAGGTATATGTGTACCACTGTTTGAGATTGATAGATTGATTGCTTATTAACGTCGCATTGAGAAGCAACACGATAGCTTTTGGCAATGGACTTCGTAATTCTGAACCTCGATTAAGTGATGAGAATAACACTTGAGCTGACACATCCGTCTCCAAGCTTCAGCACCAGGCAAGCAAGAGGACTTGGGACCTCAACCATTAGAAAAACAAATACTGTTATAAAGCTTAGTTAATATTTTTTTCTTTATTCATCCTTCTTTCTTTTGTTATTCATGCTATAGTCTAATGGTCATGGTAACGAACTATCGATGAGTGTTGTTTTCACCAAATCCTGATGCCACTATAGACCTATCATGCAGCAAGTAGTGCACATAAAATCTGGTCGAGGATACAATTCTCCTAATTGGCGTGATGGGGAATTTAGGCGATGGAGGGATCAGTTTAGGTGTAATCTTCGTCACTTTATCGAGGGTCACAGTTATGAAGTTCTTCATTAGCCCTTGTGTTGCTTCTCAATTGATAAAGAATCATGTCTTTTGCAAATCGATTTGGTTTCCTGATAGCAATATCACTTGCTCTTGGCACTGTTTTGGGAGTCAAATGGAGAAAGAATTTGTCTGAAAATCTTGTTCGTAAGTTGATTTGTTCGAGAACAAAGTCATTCATGAACCTAGGTAAGACTGAAACCTCTTTTTCTGCTTATCCGAGTGAGGACTGTTCGTTTTGTTTCGTAATATCCGGAAAATAACTACCTACTGTGGCGGCGCTCCTTGAAATGTTTACCATCCTCTTACTTTCCCATGCATTGCTTGCTTGTTATATAATTACTTGCATCTTTTCACTCTAACATGTAATGGCTCATTAAAATAATTTATTTCTGAATGAACTCAAATATGCAAATTGCGAGTGCGTGTGCACCTGTATTTACATCTCGGTTTTGTATTTATATTCACGAAGCCATCAGAAGAACACTGAAGAAGAGGAAAACGAGAATTTGTCTTGTGATTCCGGTACTGTTCACCGCCAGCTATCCAATGTGAGTTTTCTTCCTGGACTTATCCAGATTTCCTTCAATTATCCCATTACCTATTAATTTTTATAAATATTTAAAACAAAACATTATTCCTTTTTGTTCTAGTGATATTCTCATGAGAAATTTTATACTGAATGACAAATAAATGATGATATTTTAAAATATTAAATTGTTTTGGATCATTCGTAACTACTGATCTGAGTCAGCTGAATTGTAGTATTAGCCATAGTATATATATGTCCTGTTAGAATGAGGAAATTGTAGTACCTCTCCACTGTATAGAAGAAGGGTTGCCAGTGTATTGAAAGAGATGCAATTTGGACTCCCATGTGAGAGATAGGGGAGAAATGAGCTACGAGATATATAAAATAAAAGTTTTTATTTAAAGACCCGGAGTCGCCTAATGCCCATATGAACATTCATTGAAATCTCTAGCAGCAAGAAAATAGATGAAAACTCCCTCACAAATGCTTACGCTTCTAATTACCCCTTCACTACACCGTTATTACAGCTTCTGGATGTTCTAAGAGCTCTCGTGCTGACGATTCTTGAATTTATTACTCAAAAACTACAAATTCTATAATAATTATTTTTATGCTAAGGGTGAAATGCTTTTCTATCATGAGCCTGTATTTAAAACAAATGTTTGAAATGTCTGTCAGTTTCTTGGAGGCAAAGCTGAACTGTTATGCGAATATTTTGAGAAGCACATTTTCAGATATTGGGAGGGACTTCTTGTTTTCAGATAACTGTTTATAGGGGACTATTTTCATAAGATTTATTTTTTAAATATATCCACAGATAATGTAATGGAATGCTTAGATCAGGGGATCGAGGTGGCCAAAACTTTTTTGAGATGAGTTGATTGTCAAAAATCCCTTGAAACATTTTCATAGTTTCATTATTTGAAAGTCGTATTGATCCGCCTTCTTTGAACCAAGAGCTCCTTATTCGATCCTCCCCTAACTTTTTCTAAGGGGATATTTTAAGAAAGTTTATGAAAATAATTTCCAAGCAATAGATGATCTGAAAATTGTCATAAGCCAAAAGATGTAAGAAATCATCATCAGTATCTTGAAAAGCGCTTCTCAAAATATGTACAAATAAGTTCAGCTTTTCTCTAAGAAAGAGGAGCCCTTTTTGTACATTTGCTGAAAATATAAACTCTAAATATTTTTCTAAGTTGGAAGTTTTTTCACATTTAGTATAAAAACAATTGTCTTAAGGTTTATTGTTCTTATTTTTAAGGTTAATTGATAAGGCTATGCTCTCTCTTGAATGATTATATAACAATTTTACGAATCATCAATACGGGAACTTTGAGAACACCCGTTGTAAATATAAACACACACAAACTTAGTTCCAGAATAATCCCCGACCAATAGATGATCTGAAAATTTGCCATTACTCAAAAGATGCGTGTAGCCATTGGCGTGATGAGATTGCTCATCACAAATCTACAATGGTTTGCTCTTACGCAAAGGGACAGTTGTCTTGCGGGGTAATTCCCTTTCCAGATTTCATTATGTTGTTTTTGTAGAAATTCAATGATGAGGCTCAACTTATTGTACTTCGTTTATTAGAAGAGATGATGAAGAGTGAAAAGTATTTACAATAGATGAAGACGAACTGACCAGTTCATCGGATCAAAATAGATGATTGCCTCACGTAACCCTTATTGGCGAAGGGCGCTGGAACGCACTCAGGCGTTTAGAGTTTACTTCTGAAGCGGTAATGCGAAGGAGAAGAGAAGCGGAAAGTGGGGGGAAAGAGAGAACGAGAACGTAATGTCCCTTAGTTTTATTCTGTAATAGGTGGCGCTACATGAGCTATCACATAACGCTGATTCATGGTGCCATCTATCGAGTATCGGAGGAACTGGTTTTACAGTACATAGGAAAATAAAATTAATTCTTTATTAATTAGCTGGAAAATCCTACATACATAAGATGTTACTCCCAATATTTTGAAATGCATTTCTTAAAGTAATACCAAAAAGTTCAGCTTTGCCACCGAGAAATGCAAATGTAAGTTCAAAAATTATATTTCTACGTTACAAGTGCTTCTCACTAAAAGAATAAAAATAATTGTTGTCAAGTTTGTTGTTTTTGTATAGTAAATTCTCGATTCGTTAGTACTGGAACTTTTACAAAACCCGGTATGTTATCCCTTTGACAAGTTATTTGTTTAGAATACTAATAAAGTAGAATTGGTATTCAAAATATAATACATTATTTTTTTAATCTTGTTAGATGTCAAATTTAATTAGATTATTTCGTTACCCAGCCTAGAATCTGGTCACACAACGTTCGTCAAGAACGCACCTATTTGTTGTAATGTTCGAAATCGCTCATTAATGCATTCTCTTAAGTTGCTTTTATTTTGATTCACTAATAAGATTCTGTTTCGTTAGATTTTTGTGATACTTGTTGCGTGATGTTTTCATATTTAAATTACTACATTTAAAATGAGGAATTTCCAATTATCGATAACTCACTGTGGCCACGTTTGTTTAATAGCCATGGTCGCGGACTCGCGGCCGGCTCTGTTTTCGTAGTGTCGTGGATTCGATTCCTGAATAATTCCTCTAAAGATCTTCTATTTGGTTGAGGTCCCAAGTCTTCCCGTTGGCGTAGTGCGGAAAATGTCATCCTCGTCAATTGACCAAGGTTCGTCGCCAATAGCCCTCGTGTTGATTCTTAAAAGCAATGTTATATATAATAAGCAATCGCAATCCCACTTCGAAAATCAATAGCATTAGAGTTCTTTTGCCGTACTTTTGTGTATTCATACAACCTTAAGCAACCTATGCATAAGCGTACCTCATACATGTTTGAATATACACTCATGGACAAAAAAATTAGAGCACCAAGAAGGAGTCGTCAAAATTAAATGAAATTTTACATACGTAATGACTACTTTATATAAGTAAATGATTAGAAAATCAAAGAAAAAAGGATCATTTATTTCAGAGAAAAAGGCAAAAAAAAACGAAGGATTTAATACCCTGTTGAACCCCCTGTAGCGCGAATGCACGATGCGATACGATTGGGCATTGATGCATACAAAATCTGTATGATGTCTTGAGACATTTTGTTCCATATTTGCTGTAACCTTTCCTCTAGTTCGTTCAAACTCGTGGGATGCCCAACTAGCCGTCCCAAATGATCCCAGACATGCTCGATTGGAGGCAAATCAGGGGATTGGGCAGGCCAACGAAGGGTAGTAACAGTGCGGAGACAGTCTTGTGACACCCTTGCCGTGGGAGGCCGAGCATTGTCTTGTTAAAAAATGGCTCCTGGGAACCATTCCATGAGTGGCAACACATGTGATTGCAGGATGTCGTAGACATACCACTGGGCTGTCATGGTGCTACGGATCAATACTAGGTGTGAGCATGTATTGTAAGCAATGGCACCCCATACCATCACGCCAACTGTGGGAGTGGTGTGTCGCTGTAAAGAAAAGGCAGGATTGAGGCGTTCACCACGGGGTCTTTACACACGAACACGATTGTCATCACTGCTGAGATTGAATCTGGATTCGTCTCTAAAGACGACCTGGTTCCATTCCGCTGCAGTCCAGTTTCCTCCAGCGCGGCACCACTTCAAACGGAGGCGTCAAGGGCAGCATACGTAATGGACGCCGCTATCCAAATGTCCTTCAGCCAGGCGCCTTCGTATGGTTCGAGAAGACACATGGGGCCCCTAGTGAAGGTGCTACTTGTGCCTGGATGGCGGCCGATAAAGCAGTTGGCTGTACACATGCATTTCTTACCATTTGGCGGTCTTCTCGACGACTGGTCTGTCGAGGGCGTCCTGAGCCTGGTCTTCGTGTAAATGACAAGGCTCTGATCCACTGGTCTCAACACCTCCTCACAACACAATCAGAGTGGCCTAATTGACGAGCTACTCACCTAGTTGACCACCCAGCTTCCATCATACCGATCATTCTCCCCCTCTCAAACTGCGGCAATATTGTCTTCGAAAACGGCGTAATTGCATGTCTACCTCAGCTCTTCCTTTGTAAACGATTCAGCACACTCAAACAAGCTTTGGTTACCTGTTTTATACTCCATGGAGAACGGCGTTAAACGCCCTCTATTGGCTATACGTAATGCGCAATCACGCTGTATTTCTAATCATTTACATATCTTCCCAACTTGTAACTTCATGCCAAGTTTCGTTACGATCCCGCAATTATTTCTTGGTGCGCTAATTTTTTTGTCCATGAGTGTATTTAAATTTATATCTTTTAAATTTAACTATTATTTCATATGTCAATGCTTTTTTTCCCTCAATCGCGTATTATTTTAAGAGGGGGTGATGATTTTTGAGGGTTTATAAAATTGTGTATGTAATATGTAAATATTAGGCTCACATATACGAGGATTTTTGTTCTTTCTCTAAAATTTTCTTGCTTTTTAAAGTTTTTTTATTCTACTATTATTTATTAGAAAAAGTATGTATGGACTATGAAGTAGCCAATTAAACATTTTTCACTATTTTCCAAAATAATTAATAATTTAATGAGGTGCAAATATTTATAAAATACCATAATATTATTTTTTAAAATAAAAACATCAATTAATTTTGGTCATTTCTAGCGATTGATATGAAGGGCTTGAAAACCCATAACCGCAAGTGAGAATAATATTTTCTTTATTTCTTAAATAACTAAGCAAGTTATTACTATCAAATGTCAATGACCCCTTAAACTATACTCTGCAACCTAAATTGTTTAATTCAATTATTCTGTTTACTATACTGGACTATGAATCCAAGAAAATTTTAAGACTTGATAACCACCATGCCAAACATAATTAATTAATTTAAACGTGTCTGCAATATTATTGAAACAACCTAATGTAATAATCCAGTGTCAATGTCCAAGACTTCTTTATATTATGAAGTGCAAAATTAGAGAATATGATGTCTATGTTCATATATAGAGACCTTCAGAAAATTCCCAAGGGGTTAGTAAACTGAAGGGAACTGTGTTGATCAATCAAGAATTTATGCCTGATTTATTACTCTCTTGAAAGATATTTAAGTTGCTGTAAAAGAAATTTCAAATTTAATTTATACAATGATATTTTATGATCTTAATTCTTTAGTACTCTTGACTCATTAAACATTCAAAAATAATTTTAATTAAATATTTTTTATATATTATCACTTTATTTTTTACTACATAACAGTGCAGCAAACAGAACGAATTTTTAAAATTTAAATTTAAAACACGTATTTTGTTTTAAAATAATTAATTATAAGCAGACTGATTCTTATAACTAACAACCTATGATTACCGTAAATAAAGTGGTGAATACCTTTTTAGTTGAAAAGGAAGAGCGTATCTTTATACTTTATCATATTTGTTCCAGTTGTTCGGGTCAGAGCAAATTTAATCAAAATTACTGGTGATTAAAACGGGTTATGCCAACATTCCCTCGCTCATTTTTCTTAACAATCTGTCAGTTACCGACATATATTCACACACGTCAACTACAACTACTCATTATGTATCACTATCCTCTCACCACTAACTTCCAAATTATTACTTCGAACTTTCAAATGTCTCGAAAAGCAGTTTGGCTTGATTTATATATTATACTTCTATTAAATTCAATACATTTCTTTAGTTCACATAATTTCCGTAGATAACAATTCATTCGGTTGGGTAAAGTTCTTATTTTATACAATTCAAGTTTAAATATTCCTCAGTTTTAATTAAGAGAAAATCACGGATAACTCGATGTTACAAATTGTACAATTAAACTGTATTTTGTAACACCGTAATTTAGCACTACCTTCTATGTACTATTAAACTGTAGCCAGATGGCGCCTCATGTTCTTTTTGGCTAGAAGCGCAGGCACGATGAAAAAGGAAAGCGCAAGCACAATGAAAGAGAGAGACTTGGTTAACTCCCTCTTTCTCTATGATGGAGTGATGTTCGTGAATCTATGTTTTATATCCTGTCTTGTGCTGTGGAACGTGTCAAGAGTTAAATAATATTTGTTCCTGAAACCATCCCGGCTGTTCATTATTTTGTCCTGAAATAAGAACGATATTGAAGGGATACGATTTAAGTTTGTTTTCGCCAAATAATTTCATGCGATTTTAACAACATGAACCATTTTCTCAGAGTATTTTTAAAATTCAAAAATGTAATAATAAAATAGAAACTTTTTGTATATGACAATTCATTCGTTTCATGATAGTAACGCTATAACAGTGAAATTTTTTTCTTAAAAGTCTTTTTAGACAAAAGAAAACTCACATACAAATTAAGTATTTTTTTATCAACAAATGAATCAATTATCTTTATTTATAAATAATCGAAAATCAAAGAAATATCTGAAATTAGGTATAGACTATATATTCAGAATCTCAAGAAAATTAAGAGCAGCAGTATTGACTCCCGGTCTGTAAACTGTTTCTTTTCTTAATTTAGTTCTTTTCTTGGTATGTTGTAAGAATAAGCGATTCTGACACAGAAAGCAGTAAATTGCCATTTTATTTTTATTTTTTAGATTATTTTTTGATTCCATACAAAAATTTTGTATACGATTAAATCTGTGCATGAACTGAACATATTCTGTACCAGGAATTTTAGTGTAACTTTTTTTTCGTTTCTGAAAAAATATGATAATAGGCTGAACTAAATATTTTAATTCATGTCTGAAATAAGAAAAGTCTTTAAATTCAATCTATATTTCTTATAGTTACAAAATATTTATTCTTAATAATAAATAATTTTTAATATTTTAATTAATTATGGTTGATTTCAGTAATTAGTTATAAAATTTACAATAAACAGTTTATAATAATAAACAAAATTTTATAAGCATATCGAAGTCTAATATTAATACCGAATCATTATTTTACATAGAAAAATGTTCCAATCTTCGGTTTTATTCTTTTCTATAAAGGGAAAGATTATTTTAATTTTACAAACAATCTGGCAAAATTATGACTTGATAATAAGATGGATCTGGATTCGAACCTTTTAATAGGGTATTTAATATGTGTTATGAGGTTTGATTGAAAAATATTGCTTGTATGTCTATTACTTTTGGTATCCAATCTTCAAAATTTTTGTTGTATCTGAAAGCATATATCTGCAGAATATATATTATTTGTGTAAAACATTTGTTTTTCGTCCCTAAATGCCATTGATGTAATAAAAACTGAAGAAATGCGCAACCTACGTGGAGATTTGGTTGAAGCAACAAGGTGTCTTCACACGCGATCTTGCATATTACGACAATCATCTCTTCCAAAACATGATAGAACACCGTAAAGGAAATCACTTTCGCTGTGACGACGAGTTGAGAGTTACTGCATGGAAATTCGGACTCTGTTGTCTGCCCTTCAGAACGACTTTTGGGATCAGAATATAGCTTAAAAGTCAACGAGAAAATACATCAGGCAGATGCGGAATAGATAGGAGTGACCTCGGCGACAAATTTGATCACCAAATGTCGCCAAATTTGGTTAAAAAAAACTAGATACTCTTGTGAAGTCGGGAAGGTTCTTGATGGTATTTTGAGAAGTTTTTCGCAAAAAAACCACTGTCTGTATCAGTTAGTGTATGTAGAAATAGTATATGACATTATGAAATATCGTAGTTATACATTTCGAATCGCTGTATTCAGCGATTGGGCTTACTTTGAATTAGTGCTATCATGTTTCACATGTTTGTGTGTTAATTGCTTCTAGTTAAAAGGGAAAAAATATTGTATTTGTTATAGAGATTCTCAGAATTAAAATTAAGATGTATTCCAAAAGAACTGCTTTTTGATTGCGAGGACCATTCCTACATTTGAAAGTCAACCAATTAATAGTGCTATAAAAGAAAAGTGTTTACAGCAACCCCCAGAGTTCACCGACTGGTTTGCCCGTCTGGTCCAGCATTGGAACAAATACGTGAAAATAATGGAGATTAACTCAAAATGTGAATAATGCATCTCATAGAGGATACACGTAGCTTTCAGTTACGAGAAGAATTGTGAAAATCGGGAACAAATAAAAAATTTAAGGCTGCAAAGTCATTTTTTTTCGAGCATATCTCGTAATATACATGCAGGTATTTTATAAAGAAATATCCCAACTTTGAAGGCCTACAATTACAAAACTAAAATAGTTACAACCTACTTGTGAAATTTAAAAATAATACTTTAAAATTTATAAAATCAAATAAGTAGAATTTGACCACCTCTTGAAACACAAATGAATTCCAGTGGTATGCGACGGTGGACTAGTCGCGGAGTATACAACGATCTTTCTCTTAATCACTGGCACGCAAAAAACCATCATTTAACTTCCATGAATTTTTTTCCTTGGGTTACTTAAAAGATAAAGTGTTTTCTTTAACCATTATGGTGAACATTGATGAACTAAAAACACGAATAACTACAGTCATTCGAACTATAACACCGAATATGCTGAAATAGTGCGGGATGAATTCTATTTTCGACTGGATTTCGAATGTTTCTGGTGGTTAAGTTGAATATTTATGATTTTATGAAAGTTATAACCTTTAAAATATCATTTTTATTTTAATTTGATCAAAACGGTTAAAATTTAGTTTTGTAATAGTGGCTCTTCAAAGTTGAATTATTCTTTTGAAAACACATTCTATTTTTAAAAAGGTTTAGTCTTAAAGATGTCCATAGAATAGAAAGACTCGTTTTTCAAAATTAAGCTCTACTCAAACTGTGAAGTGATATCTATTGTTTCAAGCAGTGGCGTATCCAGAAAATAATTTTCCGGGCTGTATATCTTCATTACTATGACAGAAATATTTTTTTAGTTTAGATCTACCACTTGATATAAAGTATATAATACTCTATATCAATATTATTTAGCCTATTTAAAACTGTTCAACTATTGATATAATTTTATCAAGTTATAAAATTTAAAATGTAAAGATCATATTTAAGAAAAATAATTAAAAGATACCATGTTAATGACATTAGCATTTTAGGAAGGTGTATTGATTTAGGGATGTACCCATTCTTCATCTACAAATACCAAACCAGAGGCACTCTT
Source organism: Nephila pilipes (assembly GCA_019974015.1). Classification (NCBI taxonomy): domain Eukaryota; kingdom Metazoa; phylum Arthropoda; class Arachnida; order Araneae; family Nephilidae; genus Nephila; species Nephila pilipes. The sequence goes on along the minus strand of BMAW01027666.1, from coordinate 78,824 downwards.
TCAGAGACAGCAGGGATTTTTCTATTCTTTTCTCGGGAATTGGCTTAGTTGAAATCCTTTTTTTAGTACATCAAGAGGAAAAAAATATTATTATGTTTAAAATTTAGAATATTTATATAGTAGTGTAATAGAAGAATTATCCTGAAGTATTTCAATTTTCAGAAACTTTTTAGGGGGTGGCATATAGCTTTTGCAATTCTCCTGGGTACGCTACTAGTTTAAAGTGTATTTTTTAAGTTAGAAAAAAATTAAACGGCTATGAAAATTTTGAATTCACAATAAGTTTCCAATTTATTTCTCTTAAATTTTAATATTTAGGTTTAAAAGGGTTTTAATTGGTAATTAATCATTTTACTGAGGATGTCTTGAATATAATGCGATTTGTTTTTATAGAAACTACAAAAATAAATTAAAGTTTGAGGAAATCTAACAAATATTTCTTTATGATAAGCTAGAATACTACATTCTCTTATAATAATATTTTTTTAATAAAGTATAAATAAAATGTGATATTGTTTTCGAAGAGTTTTTAATCACCTATCCATTGCTTACACAAAACTAAAAATTAGAAATACAGGATATATTCTTCTTCAACAAACACTGACCATTTCTGTAAAATTTGAAGCTATTTTAAATCGAGTATAATTTAAAGTATCTTGATGTAATTAAGTTCTGTGATCTTTATGCCTTTCATTACCTTTTTATCGCAGAATTCCTTTCCAAATACAGAATAAACTATTGACAACCACGGATAAACAGTTTAAATAAAAATTCCATGGATAAAATCCTTTATGTTATTAAATTAATAACAAATGTAGTTAAAGTGGAAAACTTTATGCTAGAACAGCACCTCTATTTATAATTAAAACATTAGTACAGCAGGATAATTATTTTCTCTTATATATGGAAACTTTAGCGCATCAAAGAACCGACATGGGTTTAATAATGTGGAATATAGTCTCAAAAGGTAAAGCTTAGAACTATTTAAATTTTCAATTAAGGACCTTCTTGTTGTAAAAGGTCAATGAACTAAGACTTTATTTCAATTAGCAATCTTGTCGGTTCCTAACAGTTTTAATGACAGTTTTCAACGCAGAACACGACTGAAAAGACAAAAGCCACCGAAATGTGTCGTTTAGAGGCACAATGCTTAAAGGAAGAGTGTCAAACTCATTTCCGGTCACGGGTTAATTACTAACAAATAAAAATATCGTGAACCAAATAATATATGTAATAACGATGTCATTTTTTTCTTATCCCTTTTTACCTTCGTAACAGAAATACTATGTATTTCTCGTATTTTTAATTGTATATGTAATTAAATTAGTATTTTTTTTCTTTTCTCGTTTTATCTTTACAGCAAAAATAAAATGTATTCCTTGTATTTTGGCTTGTATACTTAGTTATGATGGTAGTTTTTGTTTTATCCGTTTACCTTCAGAGCAAGAATTCTACGTAATCCTTGTATTTTGAATTCTATCAAAGTGTGCTTTTGGTCTTAATAGTGACGTTTTATATTAAACGACTTTGGCTCACTAACAAAGTTATTACATTTCTAGCAGCTTGTGTCTCAGCAAAATATTCCAATTTCTACTTTTTTTTTATAAAACAGGTGTTAGTCAACAATTTTTCGTTCAGTTTTACTAACATTCGGTTTCTATAAAGGCAATATGAATGCAAAGGTCTAAATGGATGAATATAATCGTTAATACAAAGTAATTAAGAATAATAAAAAAAATTCTTAAAAATTAATAGTTATTTTAATTTTTTTTAAAAAAATAAAGAGTACAGAATTACTGACTACACAAATTAATAATCATAATGTAAGTAAACATATTTTTCTTGTTCTCTGAAAGTTGAAAATTTAATGGTAACAGGGCACTCAAAAGAAACATAAGGTAAAGACATTTTGCTTTTTGACAAACATATCTTAAAATTATTAGAAGAAATTAAATTTTGTGTATCGTAATAATGAAATTTAAATAATTTATGGAACTATAAAATCATTGGTTTTAGTCAAAAAGTTTCTTTTCTTATTAATTGAATATGGAAATCACTTTTGAGACTTACACTCTATAACAAAAAAAAAAAAAAAAAAAAAAAAAAAAAAAAAAAACGGGGCACCAAGATGGAGTTGTCCGATGGAGGGGAAAATGAGCGGATAAGAAAATTATGAACAGAATGGAAAAAATTTCAGGAAAATTGAAAGATTTATTTCAGATTTACATAGTTACAAATTAACGAGCTAAATAAGGTGTTGATCCACCTCTAGCCTGGGTACAAGCTTCCACACCACGTGGCATGGAGTGAAAAAGCTCCCTAATGAGCTCCTGCGGTATTTCTTGCCAAAGTTGCTTCAATTGTCGTGCAAAGTCATCAACGTTTCCTAGTAGATGCAGTCGCCTTCCCATCATATTCCAGAAATGCTCTATTGGAGCGAGATCTAGCTGGCCAAGGAAGTGTTTGACAAGCTGTAAGACAGTTCATAGCAGCACGTGCAGTATGTGATCTGGCATTATCTTGCTGATAAATAAGGTCAGGGTACTACAAAAGGAACGGTAGCAAAATAGGTCTCAGAATGTCGTCGACGTCCCGCTGTGCTGTAAGTGTGCCTCGAATGTCAACCAAAAGGGGCCGGCTATCAAGGGAATTGGCAACCCAGACCCTAACTCCTGGCGGAGAGCCTGTGTGACGTGCAATAGCGAAATAAGGTTCGGCACGCTGCACTGAGCGTCTCCAGACACTTCGATGATTGTTAGGTCACTGTTGGAAGCGGGATTCATCGCTAAACATTATACGTCCCCAGTCAGCATCATTCCAACCCAATCGAGTCAAGCATCACTGTAATCTGTCTCGATAGTATGTAGGCGTGAGGGGTGTAGAGGTCAGTATGAGCATAGATTTCGCTCAATCAGCAGTCTGTGAAGTGTCATGGTGGACACTTGTGTGTGATTCACACGTCTAATGGTTGATAACGATGAATCAGGCACTATGATAGCTGATCTGACAATCACTCTGTCCTCCCAATCTGCTGTAGCCCTAGATCGACCGCTACCATCCTGGCACTGAAATCTGCCATTGTCCATCACTTTTTGCCAGCATTTTCTAATCGCCACATCGCTTCGACCCATATGGCGAGAGAGATTCTCCGGTTTGTCCAACCTGCCTCTTTCAATCCAATGTTAAGAGGTCTTTCAAACTCGGACAGTTGTTCGTAATGAGCTCTAATCCTACAACAAGGCGTTTTTTTCTGTTGTTGAAAGGTATCCTAAATAGCAATGCAACAGAAAATTTGATCATCATATTGAGAATCGCTTCTTATATACACTTGCTGAGTGCGCAGTTCCGATGCTTTGTAGCTCCCGCTATTTACTCATTGGATTTCACCGCTCACCAAATTTTAGTCAGTTACATGTTCGGTCCAAATGTCTTTGCATACGAAATTTCATTACGATCGGGAACCTCCTTCTTGGTGCGTAATTTTTTTATTATGAAATACAATATATATCACTGTCCTTTCATAAGGCGAGGTTCTCATACCGTAATAAAGTATTACAGAGGTTACTTTGAGCTTAAATATGCGTGAAAACCCGTTACACTGACTAATTTTTATCAATGATGAAGATATAGTATTGAGAAATAGAAACATTAAGAGATATCAAAAGGGATAAGTGATAATTTCATTTTAAAAAGTTTGCCTTCTTAAAATATAAACAAAAAAAATACATCTGGTGGATTTACTCAAAACTTTTTGTTTTATACCCCACAATACTACAATACATTTTGTTTTAAATCCTTTCATATGCAAGGAAAAAATATTCTTGAACATGACTTTTGCTAATTAATGTTTAATTCAGCTTTCAAATTAAAACCCCATTTATCTAAATTAGTTACATTCCTCACAGCTCATGTTGCATCTGTTGCGTGAGTCTCCACTATTGCTGTGATGCCTTACAAAATATTTAAACGTGGTGCATGAGTCTTAACGGCCTTGCCTTAATGTATAGCATGGAATTTGATTTTTTTTTTTTTTTTTTTATATCCATTAAGCAAATTTTTATTAAAGAAATGAAAGGAAATATTAGAATAATTAGATGACAACCGGGGGTTGTACAAATACTTTGTTTATAATTCATAGTTTTAGTAGCCTAAAATGGAAAAAAAAATCCTAAAAATGTGGAGAGCTCCTTTAAGCTCTACCTCCATGTTTTATTTTCTTCAATATAAGTCTTTAAACAGTTGCTTTTATGGAATTTTATAAAAGAAAATCGAGAAGAACGTACCATCGACTGTTTTCGCGTAATATCATACCAAATTAAAAAATATTTTTAAATAGAAAAAAATTTTCAGTATTAAAAATAGTCTGTTTAGTAACAACATGTATGTGTATTTATCATACTGAGTCCTTAAGATTTTAAAACAATTTTACACTTTAAACGTTAAATATCAATTAAGCATTACAATTATAGGAGACGAAATATGGGATATATTTTATACACAAAAGGAGTGATTTAAACAGAAATAATGTAGTATAATAAAATATGCTGCTTTCTATAGAATAGTGAATTTACTTTTGTTTTTATCAATCACTGTCTATCCTCTTGAGACCTAATGTTCATTCTATTGGACATTTTTATTTTACATGCAGAGAAAGAATTTAAAGTTTTATATCTTAAAATCAAGTATTCCATTATAATGGACGATGCAGTGCAGTCCAAATTTGCAGTGCAAATTTTATCTATTCAATAAAATTTGAAATTATTTGGAGGGATCCTTGTTCCAGAAGCTTTTGAAAAGGGCATACAAGGAGAAAGAATAAATTGAAGGTATGTCAGTATTGAAGTATGTGTTGAATTTGGTTTTGTTATATTTTTACGCATATTTTGAATTAAAAATAGCTATTATGCAATTTTAAATGTGTGAACAGTGAAATTAAGTTGTATATTTAACCATTATAACCATATGTTTTATAAGACTAAGTTCCATTGAACATTATCATGGACTGTCCAAAAATTATACTTTTCTTAATTCTTTTAGTAAAAAGGCTATATATACTGTATTACTTTTTAGATTATTTATCTCAAATTAGGGGGAGATTGCTCCAAGAATATAGTCTTGGGTCTCAAGACTATATAACGAGTTACACTGCCTGTAGAAGTTTGAATTTCAAAAGGAAATATTTGAAAGATACGTTTATTTAGCGTCCTCAGGTAGAAAATGTAAGTTTTCCCCGGATTACACCTCATTTCTCCCTAAAATGATATTGTTTTGTGAATGTTTGCCCAATATAAAACGGTCGCTCAACTGCTGAGTTTTGGAAACAGATTCCCGAACAAAAGTATCTCAAAATCAAAGAGAGAAATCCACTGAGACGAATCTCGGGTACTTAGTGCATGAGGACAGCGACTAAAACATTTTGCATAAAGGCATAGTTTCATCTTCAATAGATCATTCTCCACAAATTGTTTCAAAGAAATTTAACTATATTTACATCTTGCGAATCATGCTCAAATTTGGATTGATCGGTTTTATTGACGTCCCACACGAAGCAACCTCCAAACTTCCCCACCACGCGAAGAAAGGACTTTGAACCTTAACAGATTTAACGTGCCTGAGTCATTCTATGGTTGATCTGAAAGGAATCGAGGCTCGAACCCACAACTCGACGAAAACCACCTGCTGCGAGTCCGCGACCATGATTACTAATCTACAGTGGTCACTTTAACTTTTGAACACTAGTGTTTATCAACCGAAACAATAATATCAAGACTACTTTAAATTTCGCAAGTTTTATAATTAGAAAAAGTATTTAAAAAATCATATTAATGAAAACACTTCTTTAAAAAAATCTGTGAGACTAAGTTTTAGATAAGTACTCCACATAATTAAATGATTTCAAATGCATTTCGTGAAATTTTAGGTGCTAGAAGTTTTTCTAGTTAAATATATCGTCACGTGGTTTTTCAACTTTCAGATATCCACTCAATTGATAAGCAAATTCTTTGAAAGCAAGCTTATATTTTATTTTAAAACTGGTAAATACAGCATATTTCCTCTTAACATAAAGCAATTAACACACATATGAATACACGTTAGCTATCAATTCACAATAATATTTTAATACAATATCGCATTTGGCACATATTTTTGATATACCTGATATACATAATCGCTCATGTATATATATATATATATATTCTTCGAAGATTCTTCTAGAGACTTCTACGTTTGTCCAGAATCATGTATTCCGAAATTTATCGATCATATTTGTAAGCTATTCACACTTACCTATTCAGCGTTATTGCCAGATGCATTCTCTCCTTGACTGTAAAACAATCTTTTCATCTACAATAGTTCTTTTGCAGGGAAGAAAAAAAGTCGAAGCTTTTCGCGTAACAATACTAATATTTGATTTGCCGGTTTAAAAAATGAGAAATACGAGAATTTTGAAAGCTGAGGGTTTAAATTTAAAGTGTGTACCCAATTTCATGTTAAGCATGTTGCTCTTTATAACTGCATAAGGAAAATATTGGTTAAAACTCTCTGAAATTCCTTCATTCACACATATTACTCTAAATCCATTTATGCTATACGATAAAGTTTAATTTAATAACTTCTACGAGAAGCTCCTTTTGAGTTCCTTTCAAAGAGAAAGCTTTGAAATATCTAGATTCTAAAAGCCATTTAAACTAATGGAAAATGGAGTGCAACAAATTTTTAACGGAAGAGACTAAATATTACGTTTTCATTATAATATAAATAATAATAAATCTCATAGAGTTGAGAAATGAGGGAGGAGAATATTTGAAAATTTTACACTTTACCCGAATGGCAATTTCAGATTAATGTATTATGAGATGGAGAGATGATCATACAAAAATAATTTCTAGCTTTAACTTATTTTTCTTCATTTGCAGGGAAATTTTATCATTTTGCACTCTTATAGCCCTTATTTTTTTATTTTTAGAGGAAAAAATATGGATAAAAATGGAATAAATATTTATTTAATTGTAAATATATTACAGATGTTGATCATTGCGTTAGGACTCAAATAATTTCACAAGTGTCTTATAGATGTTAGGTTATCTGCTTTAAGAATTCCTTCAAATGTAAAAAGCGATACGCTGAAAATCATTTTATTTCATGCAGTTAATACTTAAATAAAGATGATATAATATACGTAAACAGAAATCGCACTCAAAACTATATTTTATTATAACAAATATTTTAAAAGTAATATCGAAAATATGTTTAATGTTATGAGAAAAAAGTAATAAAGATCTTATTTGAGATACTTTTGAATTACCTTTAACCTCACGTATAGTTTTCCTCACTTTTACTCGAAATATATGTTATGTATAGTTTTCATAAATGTATAGTTTTAAAAACTCATTTTTATTTGGCTATGTTTACAATAATTGTTCTGACAAAATAACTTTTGAACTTTTTTTAGTAATTGCATAATTTTGGAACTTTTTAAACATTTTTTTTCCTATGAAAACTTCATTGTCTTTGACCGTATGGTAGAATTAAAGATATTTCTAAGCATACCTTAAGTAGTAACTACTGTAAACGAGATTTTAACATATAAAAAACGCATTACATTACCAAACAATATCAGAAACAGAGGAATATATTATATCATCAAAGGATTTTATAAAATGCGGTATATGTTTTATTAAGTGGTGTTTTTTAAATTGTTAGTACGTTAACTAAATATCATTAATTATAAGAACCATTTTATGGTTATTTATACAATGGCTTCAGGAATGGTGTTTATTCCTTTCGTTCTTTTTCTGAAAATCTAGAAACTATATTATTAAATATTCATTAAAGTTTAATATTTATAGGAACGATAAAATGTACATTACGAAATGTATTATATTAAGAGATAAAAATGAAGAATCAGTAGTATTTTAATTAAAAAAATATTTACGTCAAAACCGCGAATTTAGGCCTCGAAAATTCAGTTCACATTCAATAAAATTGTGATTTTGCTACCATAATTATTTTAGTAAGGTTTTCGAATAATAATTTTGAAATAAATTGAGCCTGAATTGTCATTATTATGTCTAAGGGAGGTAAATTTCTGCTTCATATTGTGCGCAGGAAATTCTATGCAGTCAGGGATAGGTAGGAAAGTTGCCCAGAAGTATAAAAAAATTGGGCTAAAAAACCAGTTAATCGCAAATAAACCAGAAAAGGAATAAATGTATCCTTAAGTACGATGACCAAGAGAAACATCATTCGAGAAATAGAAACAAATCTTAAGGTGAATGCTGTAAAAATTTCCTCATTTATTTCTGCAACAATATGAAGATATGTTATGTTTCTTCAGAAACATACCGAAGGTTACTCTGAAATGGACACTATAATGGAAGAAAATCTTTCATTTCCAACGCAAATAAAGAGAAAAGGATTGCATTTGTTAATAATCATATTTCAAAGCTTGAGTTTTTTTGGAATAATGTAGTACGAGGTGTAGCAATTAAATAACGAGACTGACGCTATAAAACAATTTATTTTGATGTCACATATTTTAATGTATAAATAAATAAAGCCCCAAAAGGTTTTATATAAAATGTATTAAATAATATAAATAAATGAAAATACATACCTATTGATTAATCCTTATTTATTTGGATTTCTGCGAAAAGAAATCTGAAAATTTTCTTTTTGTATTAGTATTCATAGACAATCTCGTACAAAAAAAAGAACGAAGTTCATCTAAAGAATGAAAGTAATTAATTGAGTTCACTGCTTCTCTAGGACATAAATTTGGCTTTACCGCAGTCGAATAATCTCCTTTTCATTTACTGCATCATCTTTTTTTAACTCTTCTACTTCAGTTTTATTACTTCTTATTCCAGAAAGAATGTCTTCATCTATTAGGGTCAAAAAGATCCGTACTTCATTATGGACATTTAAATAATCATGAAAAGGTATTCGAAAAAATTTTCCAGATTTATTTTCGTAGTCAGTCAAGGAATTTTGATGACCTGAATTATTATTTTCTTCCATAGAATATCCGCAAGAAGCACCACTATGAATCTCTTCGTCATTTTGAATATTTCCAACAATTGGATATGGACTGTACATGGCTTCATTTTCCACCAACTCCCAGACACCCATTCACAAGAATAATTCTCGATTCGAATTACTGTAATTGACACAATTTATCGGAGGTTAAAATCCTTAAGATACTCAAGTGTAAACAAAAGAACTTATCACAAAATTTACTCCCAGACGATACGAGATTTTATCTATCACTTCCGGTGCAAGGAATCCTTCATTATTTTTTGAAGAAGAGAGATTGAAGTAAAGTTCAACGTTGTGTTTGCCAGGAAATATTCCTCCTTAGAAGAAATGCACTTTCTTGTTATCATAGTTACATCAACAAGAGCAATGCAAAACTTCGGTGAAGTTTTTCGACAGCGAATGTAAGTTGAGAAGATCGTGCAACGGTCCAACCTCATTTTATCTGAACTTTCTTTGTATAACATTTAATTCGTAGACATCAGTTGGACTTTGAAAAAAATATCGTAATTGAGAGAATTTTTGTGATGAAAGGGAAAATATTATCATCGTTGTAGAAAGAATTATTGTTGTATAAAATATCGTAATATAGAAAACTGCTTTACATTATAACCTGAAGAAAACTAAACCAGGACTATGAAAAAATATCATAATAAAGAGAATTATCATTAAAGAGGATATCGTTGAGCTACAATAAACTGTAATGTATTACATTGAAGGTATATAGGGTGTTTCTAAACTCATAGGTAAATATTTATGGAGTGATAGAAAGCATCGAAACAAGCAATTTTCAAACTGCAACGCTCAGATGGAGAGGAAGCGGTAAATTACTAGACAGCGCTGTACATGAAAGTATAAAGCGCGAGTTTTCTTACACATCGTCATTTCTGCAGTCGTTTTTAAGAGGCATGGTGACGTACTGTAACCAGAAAAAGTCCACACTGTCGTTAGCGTAGCGTAGATGTTAGGAGAGACATGTGCAATCTCAGGTATCGTCCTTGTCACTTGACCGAAGCTCAAAATTACGAGGTCCGTTACCAATAGCCTTCGTGTTCCTTCTAATGAAACGTGAATTAAACAAAACCAAATTAAGCTATTTTTAAAATTTTGTTTGGTACCAAATGCATTTTTCAAAATTAAATATTGATCTTTCAACATTGTTTTAAGTAACATTTACGTCCTTTTCACCAATATAAATCAGGCTTCTTAGGAAACTGAAAATAATTATTGAAAAAGTTTCTTTGTCATACTTTATAATTATCCAGTTTCATTTATTTTTTCACTAAACCTGATTAATCGCGGCAAAAAAGAACAATATTTCAATATTTTAAATTTCAATACAAAATTTATCTACACTGGTGTTCAAAGTTAAGAAAATTTTCATTTTTGATTTATTTTCACCGGAAGTACTGGATAAATTTCAATTTAAGGTATCAGCGTACCTTCGAAGAGGATTTTTTTAAAAAATTGAAAAAATAACTTTTTATATGCATTATACTATAATATATGATTAAAAACATAAAATACAATGTAAAATTTGCATAAGTTAAAAATTATTTTAATATTTCAGCTCAAAAAATACATAAAAATCGCAGTAAAATGCCACTTGTGCAAAACACCAAAACTGAAATTAAATAAAGATATTTTAATTCTGTAAATTTTATTATGATGAATTGAATCTAATTTAGGACTTGTGCCTCTATCACAATTATAGCCCTAATAATTGAATATTTATAGGATGTCGTACTTTAACATACAGAAAAATCGTAAAAATTAGCGATAAGTTATGATTTTTATCATCAATAAAATGCAAAGTAATCCCATTATAACAATAGGAGAGATTCAAATAATAAATTCACTTTCATAGAGTATTCCATGAAAGTTTCATAACATTATACATATGTATAACTTTTTTCAATACGATATTTTACGCTGAAGCAAAATACGAAAATCTCTTATTTTTAGAAAAAGCTAAAAACACATTTCAACCCAGAAACTTACCTAATTAAGAAAAATGTAACATTAAAAGGACCCTGATTTGTAAGGATCACTACCTATATTACTTAAATAAGTAATTATTTTCTTCCTGGTAGTCTTTAAAACTTTCATACGCTTACGTGTAAACGGTGTTGTATAAAGCTTCAAATCCTTGATCCGATTGTAATCCAACTTTTCGTATCCCTTTACAGTGAAGTAATCCGGATTTTCAATGTTCAGCTTAATTAAGACTTTTAAGCAGCATTAATGTCCTTCGTTAAATTGTATAATTGCCATCACTGACACCCAATTTCACAGTTTTCAAACAAACAAAAGCTTCCTTTGGTATTCTTTACCATATTACACTATTAAAAGATTCATTTGGATTTTGGGTCTTGGGAAATTCATCTTGCATGTTGGAAGATATTTTGATGGCGATATTATGCAAAATATCAATGAAAAACAAATATTAAAGTTCCATTTCCAGTAGAAGAATGCTACTTCCAAGCCTAAAAAATTGACACAGACTATTATTTAAAGGCTTATAACTCACGTTTTATGTAAGATAGAAACACAATTGAAATGTTCTAGAAAGCTAAGATCTCAGGCTTTAATAATAGACTGTAAATAAAAAAAATCGACTTTTTGACAGAAAATCGCATTTTAAAGGTAGGCGTATACCTTAAGTATGCATATAGAGTGATATAGTACAAAAAATACCACATAATAATTTAAATAAAATCCTGTGTTATAAATTCCAAAGCCTGCATTACATTCACTCTAATTTATGTCAATATTAGAAATACATTATTATTTAAGCAAGAGTTCCGATAATTTTTGCATTGTTCTTGAATATTAAGGAAATGCTGCCTTAAATAAAACACATACAAAATCATACAAGCACACTTTCAAGCAAATATGTTTTGTTTCTGAAATATTGTACTACAGCTCTTTTACATTAAGAAAAGTTCATTGTTTTGTAAGTTTATGAAACATGATTTCATCTTGATCTTTCTTTCATAGATAAATTACTGAAATTACGTAATATGATGGAATGTGTTTCCTTTCTTTCACTGTTTATGAATGCAGACAATTGAAAAATACAAACAATGGTACCTATAAATAGTTTAATTTCATTTAGTGTTTTTGTTTTATTCCCTTGTTGTTTTCTTAATGGAAATCAGGTTTACTTAAATTTTTCTTTTGAACATTCTTAAGGAGTTTACATTACTTTTTAGTGCATACAGTTTGAGTCAAAAGTAACGACAACGATTTTATAAATATGCTTTCGTGCGACAGTGAATTTACAATTAATGTACTTAAAACCTAATTAATGCCGCCCCCTTTCATAGCAGCTGAGCATAGTATTTAGAACCAGCTTCAGGTCTCTATTCTATTTTTAAAATATCAATTGATTTCTCCTGTGGTGGATATTTCTGTTTGGGAAATGTAATGAAAAATGATGGAACCGAACAGGAAGTCGTATCTTGAGTGTGGAGACAATTAGATGAAGTTAAGAACTAAAAATGTTGATACAGCTGATAAAGTCTGACTTCATGAGATTCTGTTCAGAGCAGATATCTTTCAGAGATTCTATGAACATACGTTTTCCACACTAATGCTCCCTTTGCAACCAAATATTTCTTTCCAAACAGTAAAAGAAGCGCAATGATCATGTCGTTATGTCCAAGGATATTCTGCACGCTTATTATTCTCAATGCTCCCGGATGTTCTGGAAAGTCCGGAACTTCTTGAAAAATTGATTCGAAGACAAAACAATTTGCGAATGGATGGCTTTTTAATTCCAAAAGGGATGAAATATTTATTTGATGACATAACTTTCCCACTTTAACTATCTTCAATCACTGCATATTTCAAAGATCTGTATTCTCCTATTATTTTTTCAAAATTTAATTCTGTTAATTCTTCTTCAGATTTCTCGGCGATTTTGTTCTGTGACAGGATAGTTCTCCAGTAAGTGCTGCTGGTTATGTATACAACTATGAAAATGCTCTTTTATTGAGGTATAAATTCTAATTACATCTCTATGTTCCCCTTTCACACGAGATCCGTTTCCCCATTTTCTCTCCAATCCCTGTCTAAATCGCGTATTTTAAAATCATTCTCGTTGCTTTTAAAGCAAACTATATACATGATGGGTTTTTTTTTAAAACCTCAAAAATTTGTACTTTTCCGTTACTATTTTAATTTTATGAGATTTTCTTCGTTTGAATCTGTTTTGACGAGAAAACCTAAAGAGATACAAAAAAGAAAAGAAAAAACAGTTAAAATATATCATATTTATATATAAAGACTACTAAAAGCTATTATTATATTAAAAATTATACAAAGTTTTTGAATTAAAAAATTATTAAAATCTATTAAACATTTAAGTTATCAAAGATCATTATTACATTAAAAAATAATTACTATATCTAACGTTATTAAGAGCTATTATTGCATCAAAAGTGATTTAACTCTAGAAAGAAGGCTGTCGTCATTTTAAGGGTTTCGCAATTTGTATTATTTGCTACATTTTTAAATTTGTTCACAGAATTTTAAAATTTTAAGACTTATATTAGTTTTACAAGAAAAATACGCACACGTGTAACAAAAGTTTACTCTGCGATAAAGAGAGGACGAAATTTTTTATATAATTAAAAAGACAGAAAGCCCCATTTTGACGGCAGTACGTAAATGTGTACAAGAATGCCTACCAAGAGCAAATCTGAATGCTTTCAAAGCCAAAATATACTATCGGCGTCCAGTGGAGTGTCTTCCTGTGCAAAGGGACACGTAGAAAGTGGAAGAATATCTAGTACTTTTCAGCTGTTAATAGATAACTCTATGAGGAAAATAATATTGGAATATACTGAAACAGAAGCTCAATGGCAACTCCAAAATTAAAATTGGTTGATGTCGATGGAAGAGCTAGAAGCCTTTTTAGCTCTGTTGTATACCCGAGAGCAAATTGAGGCAAAGGAATCTCTGTCGGTAATTTATAGAATAAAACGTAGGAGCCTACTTTTTTTCGTGATACTATGCCAAGGGATAGGTTCAAGAAAATATTGATGTTCATGAGATTTGATAGAAAATCTACAAAATCTTAAAGATTAAAAAAAGTTAAATTGCTTTAATATCCTCGATTTGATATTGATTCGTTAAAAACTCAATTACATGCTCCCAGCTTGAAGAAAATGTAACAATTGATGAATATTTATTTCCGTCTAAGATTACATACCCATTCTTATAATACATACCAAGTAAGGCGGATAAATTTGTTATTAAATATTGCATTGCCGCAAATGTAGAGCCAAAATACATGCTTAACTCCCATCCACATTTAGGAAAAGATAATACCAGACAGGACAACCTTATCATTTTCAGACTATGTCGTTTGACGTCTGATGAAAACATTATTGATCAAAGGAAAGGACGTCACTGATGATAATTTTTTTTATTTCCCTTACACTTGCTAAGAAATTGAAACCAAAAACTTTTAGCATTCTCGGCACAATGAAGCAATCGAGGCGAGGAATACCAGACGCCGCAAAATATTCAAAGCATCCAATTTATTCTGCATCATGTTATAAACAATGATTCCACCGTGACTGTGCATCAATGAAGGAAGAACAAGAATATTTGATCCTAAACACTCTACCCTGAATTGGTAGCATAACAGATAGTGAAAATAAAGTACCCGAAACTGTGGTATTTTATAAATCTGTAAAGTATGGTGCAGAAATTCTTAACCAAATAGCGCGTAATTATTCAGTAAAAGCAAGAATTCGAAAATGTCCAATGCTTGTTTATTACAATATTTTAGATTTAGCTTCAATAAACGCAAGGATTGTATACAAAGAAACTAAAGGAAATAAAATTCCTTGGAGAGATTCTTTGCTTCAACTTTCTGAAGAACATTGACAAAATCATGAAATAATCAAAGCCTCCCCACACTTCTTTCGCAAATTTCCGGTCAGATATCGAACTCAAAAACTCTTTTCAATGCCAAATTGGGCTGTGATATAAAAACAGGACTGCACATACATGTTGCAAATGTAATCGATATGTGTGAGGTAAATGTTGTGCAGATCTAAAATGTATGACTTGTGTTGAATGCAACAGATAATTATGATATCTCACTTATTTAGTCATTTACTGAAGGTAAAAAAAAATGGTCATTGTAGCCATTATATTATTAATTTACCAACACTAAATATAATATTCCCTATTTCAAAAGATTTTTATTTATTTCTATGCTTGATTTTTGGAAAAGAATTAATTTAATAAGATTTTATTTTATATGTATTTAGTAATTTCTTCCTTAAATTAATGTGTTCTTATTGACTTCGATTTATACAAATACTCAAAAATAAATTCAGTAAAATACAAAAAATGCTATTTCTTATTTTGAAATATTTATATTTTTGATAATTTTTAATTAAAAAATGCATTTAATATATTTTACTTTTGTTTTTATTTCTACTAGTCATTTTGACGATCTTCCGTCTTTTAAGTAAAAGAAAAATTCCCATCTTTCCAGTGTTAAAACTGTTATTACTTTAAAATAATGCTAAAAAGCATTATTTTACAATACAAAAACTAAACTTTCCTTGAATTGCTCTTGGAATATTGTAATTCTTCGCCATGTATTAAATTCCTCTTTTCTTTTCTATGAAAATGATGCTTAAATGAAAGACGGTTTAAAATGTTTAGACATTTCTCAATAATTATCCTGAATTATTTTTAAACAGATGAAAGATCTTCATCTGCTAACTAAAATTCTTGAAAGTTTTAAATTTCTCTTATATAAGTTAAAATATGTATACTTCTATTTCTTAAATGTGTCTATCTACACTTTCGAAATTCAAAATAGTATTATATCCCTTTTTTTGCTTAAAGGTCGATTGCTAAAATATAAAGTTGCTTTCGTTATGCAATAATAATTTTAATCCTAAATGCATATAGATAATTCATAGAATCTATGAAACACTTTTAGAATTTCTCATGATTTTTGAGCTTTTCTTTCACGACATTTAACGTTTTATATAGAGTGTTTTATTTGGTCTTCTACGTATCCCAATGTATTTAAAATACTCTTAATTTGTTTGTTTACTACTACCCCGTGTATGAGAATGAATCAAAAGTTATACATCTTTAGAATATATTTCAAGTTATCATAAGAAAAACTCTAAAAGTACCTGCTTTGATTTCAAATCCATTAATCATTTTCTTTGCTTTTTTCAGTTCTAATCGTTTACCTCCCGAAGTGCAGAACTCGAGTGCAGTGTTATCATCATCTCTGCGTCTCGGATCCGAATCCTTTTCCTCGACCAGCACGACGCCTTTAAAGTCCGAAGGGCTTTAAAAGTGTAATCATTTTTCGATTATTTCCGCCTCTTTGATTCGTATCTTGTGATTCACTGAGTGCGTGAGAATATCCTTTCCTCTCCAAAATCCAAGCCATACTTATTTAGAGTTATATATTCTTTAAAAAGCGTCATGTTCTTTCAGCAATGTTGTCATGCCTTACCGACACCAAGAGAAATATTCAGATTTATAGCCTGAGAATTGTGCATGATTGATATTTAGAAAAAGGGTGTGAGACTCATAATTCAGTCAATTCACTTTTTCTTTCCATTAGTGGATAACTATACAGCTTTATAATTCTAATAGTATGTAATTAGTTGAAGTCTTGCCGTAAAAATGCTGTTATTAAAACGGGAAAACGGATACTTTTTCGTATCATTTGCGGCAAAAAAGAAACAAGTAAACTAGAACAGTGCAGTCAGAAATCTCGCTCTAATTTTCTTTCACAGGAATACATATTCTTAGATACACAACAAGTACTTTATACAAAAATTTCTATATTTACAGACATATTCACAGTACCAGGAAGACTCCATAAAAAGAACATTCATTATTTATTTACTGTATCAATATGATTCTACTAAAGATATATCTGTATCAGAAAAGAAACTTACCTCTATTTGGATAGAAAATTTAAGACTCACGATGACCACAGATAACTGTCCGAAAATTTCATACTTTCTTTTGTTTACCTTCGCTCCTTAAACTCGGATTCGGGACCAAATTGTTCGTGCTTTAAGTCAACCAGTATCAATTTCCTCGATGGCCACATTCGGATACTCTTAGAAGACGCTCGTTCAGGAAAAAAACGTCATATTTTATTGTGATTCGTCGTTCATATTTCATCAATACGATTTACAATTTTCAGCAATAAATTGATAGGCAAAATGTACCGTTTTTAGTTCAAAAAGTCTTTCATATCATTTTAGAGTTTTTGTTCAATTCTGTACTTTCAACATTTGTAAGAGTAATAGGTACTCGAAATAAAGTTTTCAAGGATACATTCAAATATTCTTCGATATATCCGAAGTCTTAGCAGTATAGCGTTTGAGGTGTAAAGAAGTTTACGAAAACAAAGTACTACAAATCCGATAGTGATTCATTTTCCACTCCCGTCAGTATCTGATTCTTCATCACATATTTATAGCTCAAGTGTACATATTTGAAAGAAACCTTTTGATCTAAGTGTTTATTTAGTTCTGCTTAGTGAAGCTCCGTAAGAAAATAGATCTGATTCGCATCTTGTCCTTCAAAAAATAATAAGATTCAAAGCAGGAACGTTATCTTCAAAACTTTTGAAATTAAAAAAATGAATTAATGAATGAAGTTGACCCAAGCATATTCTATAATATTTTAAAATTCAATACTTTTTATCCTTCGTGGGGTTGATATTTATATCATTATATACATATACGTATTTGATCGAGTGATTTTTCTTAGATCTCTATATTCTGAACAGAAATATATTGAGCTTCGATTAAATTCCATTTATAGAGACCCTATTGCAGATAATTCAAATGATAACTTGGAATACCTCTCTGAGATATAAATCTCCTTTTTTCACTGATCATTTCATACTCTTATATAATCACTTAAGACTTTTAAACTGGAAAACTCTAATGAAATTTTCATTTATATCTCAAATTTTCAAAACACTTTTACTAACGTTCTACGATTATCTTTTCTTGGAAGAGGAATAAGAGCATGGCGCATAATCCATTGAGAAAGGAATAAAAACTCAACTGAATTCCTAAAATAAAATGAAACTCTTGAAAGAAATTTTCGTTTATGTGTCTTCTTCTTGAAAAAAAACCATAACGTTCTTTTAGTAGTATCATACCTTAGAATAAAAATAAAAGTACCCCGCATAAT
Source organism: Nephila pilipes (assembly GCA_019974015.1). Classification (NCBI taxonomy): domain Eukaryota; kingdom Metazoa; phylum Arthropoda; class Arachnida; order Araneae; family Nephilidae; genus Nephila; species Nephila pilipes. Next base: position 60,569 of record BMAW01027666.1, on the reverse strand, counting down.
CGTTTAAACAAGGAATAAGACAATGTAACTGAATTCCATAAATAAGATGGAAACTTTTTCAAGAAACTTTCATTTCTGTATCTTATTTTCAAAAAAAACTTAATGTTCTTCTTTCAATATCATTTCTTGGGATAGAAATAAAAGCATCTCGCCTAATCATTTAAGAAAAGAATAAGAAAGAATATAACTGAATTACCCAGAAATGTTCGGTTTCTGTGCCTGGTTTAAAAATAATGTCCTTAACGTTCTTTTAGCAATAACTTTTCTTGTCATGGAAAAAAACAATCCCGCATAATCGTGCAAGCTAAGAATATGAGAATGTAACAGAATTCCTCAAAAAGGGTTAAATATTTTAAAGAATTCTAAAAGAGTTTCTTTGTATCATTTTCAAAAAAAAATTATCTTAGTTCATCTTGCATTATTCATTTTTGTAATAGAGGTCAAAGAATCCCACGAGAATATATACTCCATTCACAGTCTTTCTTTATTTCAGTGTTTTGGAACTCTTTTCTTTTTGTATCAAGTATTTTGTTCCTCTGTTGGGGATACTCAAGTGAATCTGCAAAAATACTGCAAATATTTGGAACTGAATAATGATAATACTTTACGCACGCACACGCACAAATCTACATGAGTAAAAGAAACTCACCTTAACTTTGACAGAGCAGTTAAAACTCTGAATCCACGGCTAATTGTCAGTAAACTAAGCATTTTTGTGCTCAAATATTTCAATTTTTATTTTATCAGAGGTCCTTATTGAATTTTATCTCCATCATCTTAATATTTCTAACAATTTCTTTTTCATACATGTCAAGTGATTTGTGCAAATTTTCAGTAATACGATCGATTTGATATAGAGGTTACACTGTAAAAGAATAAAATTATTTTTACTAGTTGATACAAACAAAATAATACACAATTCATATAAAATTTACTTAAAATAAAACGAAACTTTCCTCTTTTTCAGTAGCCCATTTGAAATTCGTATATTTGTAAGTCTTTATTTCCTTTTAAAAGTCTTTTTATTTGTAAGTCTTTAATTCCTTTGCAAGAATATTAATTGACATATTTTTCAGTAAATTATCAATTTACTGATACATCTTATAGTTAAAGATCAAATGGTTGTCCTCGCCTTTTTATATTTCCTTAATTACGCCATTTTAATTTCATAATTCAAAGACAATATTGTTACTTTTCGATCAATCAAATATCACTATCATCAACATTGTTTCTTAATTAGTATTCAGCGATAATATTCTTTTCTTAATTATACAAAACATGCATGCACTTTTTATGTTTATTCAAGCTTGAACAATATTTTTCGGATGTTAAGTGACTATCTTACCTTTTCAATGAGGTATCGTCGTTCCCCACTGTTGAGGCGTCATTTAAGAAATCTCACTCTCAGGGTTCAAGTGAATCATTTATTATAGGGCTCTCTGTTACATTATTCCTGTGTCATTCCACTGTCATTTCTGCCAGTAGGCGCCACTTGGGCTGAGTGGTTCAATGGCAGGCAAGAAGAAAACATTAAGTTGTGAAAGGCAGAGACAACCTAATAATTTATCCATAACCTTTGCTAATTTAATACATTCGTTTTGTTAAGTTGTTAAGTTTTATGGATGTCTTTTGGCATATCTAACCTAAACTGGAATAATTTACAACATTACATACGCATGCCGGAAAAAAATAATCGAAGGAATTAGGCCGTTACATGGATTTAATTCTGTAAAGAATAATGGTCGGATATTCTTGAATTTCGTTGCTTTGGATTGTTTAGGTAAGTGTTTGCGAACTTATAAATTCTGAATTGATTTAGATTGGCTATCGAAATTTTAATTGAAAAACGAAATGATGTTCTTATTAATATTACTAAACTGGTTAAAAGGGCAGAAAAACTCGATGAAGCTAACGAGGATTTAAACTCCTTATCAGAGTTATTACAACATTTAGATACCAAAGAACAATTTTCGATAAACCTTGATTCAGAAGTAGAACTAATTAATAATCCAGATAAATTAAAAAGCAAAATTAAAAATTCAATTTGCTGAATGTTCAGCGGACTCTTTCGAAAGTGTTATCTAGTGTTACAGGAGCAAACTGCTTCTGCTTTAAATGTGCCAAACTTTGAAATTACTGGTTTTTCTGTTGATTTTGGCTAATTTCTGGAATTCTTAGCTTGTTTTGATAACACAAAAGGATGAAATGGTTACCTTATAAAAATTTAAAAATTCATGCACTAAATCTCTTCTTACAGGCCCAACTTATAATGTTGTTGATAGATTTGAATTGCATTAAATGAGCAAAACTGTAACTCATGTCGTGAACTGTTATAACAACGATTTGATACAATTGATTATATTATAAATTGTTACATGACAAAATATTAAACTTGGAAACTGTTAGAAATTCTTCTTATGTAATAGGTTTATGTAGATTATATATGATGAAATAGAAGTTAATGTAAGAAATATTAAATATTACGGTAGGTTCAAGAGAGTATTTATTGAATCCGATGTTGTTGAAACTGTTACCACAAGAGTTCGAGTTTAAGTTCGACAGAAAAAGATACAAAGAGAGAAATATTGGGAAATATCACATTTTTGAGAAGTGATATAAAATCTAGGGAAATTGTTGAATATAGGAGTGTAAAAAAAGTTATGAAACAAACCGTACCGTTTTTCAAAAGTATCAAAGCAATCAAATGTATCAAAGAAATTATTCGTATCATAAAAATTTAGTAACCACTTCAGTATCAAATTTTCAAATAAAAAAGGTATGCTTATTTTGTGCTTACTGGAAATAATGATTGCATAAATTATAGAAAATATGATACAGAAAAAATAAATAAACTTAAATTTGAAAGCAGGTTGCTTTTAAAAAAAAGTATCATATATTTCGCGAATGTTGGGCTAAAATAACATTTAAAAATATCTCTGCGGTTTTCCACAAGTCAGTTCACCTGAAAAATAACTCTCACAATGCAGTGGTGAAAGATTCCAAAATTGCTTCCGTTGACTCAGAGTCTGGCTCAAATAAAAATGATAAAAATATTTCTGTCAACCATAATAATATTAAAACAAAAAATTACTCTTTCTTATACAGACATTACTTCAAACATTTGCAGTTTTTGTGAGTACAAATACAAAATCGGTATTAATTAAATTTACTTTGGATTCTGGTTCCCACAGAAATATTGTTTCTTCTGAATTGGTTAACAAATCGAAATTAAATTCAGTAGGGAACGAATATTTAGTTAACTTTGCTTTTGGAAAAAAAAAACCAACGCATGAAAGAAAGTATCTAAAATTTTCACTATTATAACGTAATAAGGTAAAAAGTTCAAGAGTTAAGTAATAGAAGCTCTGGAAAGGGAATTTATAACTTATTTGTCTTTGAACTCATCACCGATATTAGGCATCAAGGGAAAAGGTGTTACAGACGGCTGTTTCACATAGAAGTGACACTCGAATAGAAATCTATCCACGTTAGTTGTGATTCATTTTGGAACATTCTTTATGATGAAAGAGAACACATTAGCACGATCATTGTTCAGCAGTCAGATCTTGTTTTGGCTGGTTTCTGGCGAGTATGGAAGGAATTAAAAAAGGGCTAATATTTATGAAAATGTGTATTTTGTTGTGCATTTTTCTCCCATCTTGTACGATTCAAAAAATATTGGGATATGGAAGAATTTCACTTAAACAAAGTCCAATCCGTTGAAACCTCTGAAGCAACTTTTTAAAGTACACTCTATAACAAAAAAAAAAGGACGCACCAAGAAGTAGTTGCCCGATAGTAATGAAATTTCGTATGCAAAGACATTTGGACCGAACATGTAACTGATTAAAATTTGGTGAGTGGTGAAATCCTATGAATAAATAACTGGAGCTACAGCGCATCGGAACTGCTCGCTCAGCAGGTGTATATAAGAAACGATTCTCAATCTGATGGTCACATTTTCTACTCCATTTAAATTTAGAATACCTTTCAACGACTAAAAAATGCCTCGCCGCAGAATTCGAGCCCATGACAAGCAACTGTCAGAGTTATGTGCAGTGGGACATTATCCTGTTAAAAGTAAGTCCATAGTGTTGTTCATAATAGAGAGGAGAACATAATTGAAGAATAGCCTCGCTGTAAATGCGACATAGATAAAAAAAAAATTAAACAGTACCGATCATCAAATAAGATGGTACTTATAACTCTCAGTTTGAGGTTGTGTGATGCGCAGCAGTCAGATTGATATCACAGTGTGGTCCTGCAAGGCTCCAGACTTGTCTACACATCATCAAAACTCAATCAGAAACAAGATTCGTCGTTAATTCCACTTCAGAATTCCACTCAGCTAAATAAGACTCTATATTAAACGAACCAGAACCACTTTTAATGCGCTTGTCAATGTGCACAAGGGGCAATAATTGACCCCGTGAGCTTCAACCCCGTTTTTGCTTGCTTTATGAATATGTGTTGCAGTCTGTAGGTTTCTCTTAAGCTGTAGTTTCCTAGAAAAACAAAGCCGCTATCTGGCGACGCAGTATTGCGGTCTATGATGTCACTAAAACGGTTATCTATGTAAGTCAGGTGGTGTAGTTTCCTGAAAAGCGCTGAATACTAGGAAATCATATCACTGGTTTACATAAACAAAATTTCGGTGATGTCATACATCCTAATATTACGGCCTCTAGGTAACGGAACTGGTTTGTTAGGGAAACGTAGTTTTATGTGTGAAATTATTGATAATGATGAATCAGACGCTGTGAGAGCCACTCTGTCGATCGTTTTGTTCTCATGTTCTGCCGTCTTTCTAGGTCATGCTCTGCATTCTTGTTGCGGTGTTCTTCCACAGTTATACCATTCGTTACAACATCGTCGAACGTAATCATCATTCAAACCCAGATGTCGTATGATCCTTCACTTTTGAATATCTTGCTACCCTATGCCCAATTACGCAGCTCAGATAGTGATATTTGCTCATATCATGCTTGAACCCGTATGCGAGGAATTGGTACAGTAAAAGTGTGCAGACAAAACCAAATGGGAATGGAAACTATTCTAGTTATTGTTATTATATATAAATGGAATCTTTTTCTATTTTAAACATCATTCGGGTGCTTGATTACGATGATCTGGAGCTTCAACTATCATTGAGTTCCCGTCAACAGATAACTATTTACATGTTGAATGGAACGCAATCTGAGTACAACATTTCGTTACGATAAGATAACCCCTTCTCGGAGTTTTTCTTAACCTTAAGAATATACGATTTATTATTTGTAAACGTCGCACTCAGAAGCCTCACAAGGGCAATTGGCGACTGATCCCATAATTTTGAGTCTCCGGCAAATGACGAAAACAGCTTTTGAGCTGGCACTCCCTTTTTAAACGTCCACACTATGCCACTGGAGAACTTCGAGCCTCGACTGATTTAACGTGTATCAGCTCTGCCTTATGGCGGATCTTTAGTGACATCATGACTTGAGCCCACGACTCAAAGGAAACTATGTAGCAATGCAGTAGAGTGTTTTTGGCCATCTTAGAGAGTATATATGAACAAATAATTCAACTATCTTAAAGAAGTGTACTCTAAAAGCTTTAAAATCAATTTCTTGACTTTACTATAATTAAATAAGGATATATTCTCTAATTAGCTGCTAAATCATGTGAACAATATGTGGCACTATTATATTCCTTATATTTGTAAGTAGAAATAATTTCCGAATATTATTTTCAATTAATGGATTTTATATACTTCTGGACTAAATGGGATAGCGACTGTTATATTAATCAATCGTGATTTAAAACAATAACAATGATTTAAATGATTACTCTGATTTAACCAAAGAATAAAACATGAGCAATAAAATTAAAAACAGATATTAAGTTTTCATACTGATTTAAATAGAAACATAATCTTACATATTTAGTACGCAGACGTAGATTTATTTGTAAAATAAGTTAGAAATCTAACAGAATTTGCCTTGAATTTCTTACTGATATATACCTTTTGTGTGAAAACTCTTAACGTTATGAGAGATTTTTGTATGCATTTTTGTGAAGAGAGAGACAAACTTAAATTATCAAGTAATAAGTTTCAATATATTTTTTTCTGCCAAAAAACAAGTTTAATATCCTATTATTTTAGAAAAAGGTGATTTCATTCTGATTTTTACATTTACATTTTCGAATAAAATTATTACCATAATCTCCCTACTTTAGACAAACTCGTTGAATTAGTTATTCTCAAAAGATTTAACACCTTTGATATTAACTTAATTAATTCCTACCAATATAGATTTACAAAACAATTATCCTCTATTCTACTAATAACAAACAATTAAACAACGATCACAATTGATACATGGCCTCCAAGTAACAGCTTAAATAAGCGACAAATTGTGACTCCTGTTATACAAACAAGTTATGATGTCCTATCATTTATATATATTTTATACCATGAAATAATACCCTTATCCAATTTCGATACATACCACGTTCCCATTGATACAAATACTTCGTCGCCACCCGAACAAACTTCTCTAATCCCGGCGGTAACCACCTTATTTATCTCCTTTCCTGCCACTTACCTACCATACTTCTCGTCTTCCTTTCATCAACTCACTTCATCAATAGAGCAATCACACGTCCTGACTCAGAAGCTCATTTCCGTATCGCCTGGGGATTTAGGCATCATCCATCAACTCTGGCAGAGCCAATTATCCCTTCGTTTCGGCCGATGCTCCTTTTTATTTGTTGCTTCTTTTACCTATGACACACTCCTTAAGGAGCAACAAGTCTCTTGTGCGATCGTGTCTGGACTTGTTCGATCAATAACGATCTTGATGGAGAGGTATTGACATTTTCTAGCGAGTCGTTTTGTCGTGCGTGAATGACGAATGAGGTCATTGGAAGTTGTTTGGAATAATATTTTTCGAAAATGATGAGGTTCTGAAAATATTTGGATTAGCTGGACGCTGGGAAATGAATTTCCGTGAAATGTTTTGACGCTGAGGTGACAGTTTTTACATTTGTTTTACACACTGTTATACAATAGGTTATTTTTACTCCTCAAAGAAATTATTAGAAATGTTTATTAATTAGTATACTTATATTTAGTATACAAAAAAAAGAAATATTTCCAATAATTATAATAATGATAACCCCTTTCTTAATAAAGAATTCTTTTTCGCGAATGGGGTCTGTCACTTTGACACTTAAACCTATTTTGTATGTTTACATATTTTCATTCGCATTAGAATTACATTACAATACTAATGCTAATCTTTAAGGTTTTAACGTATCGAAATAAACCAGTTGTCTTTAAAAAAATACGATTGAAACAATAAAAAAGGTTTTAAGTAAATTTCAAAATATTTTTTATGTTCCAAAATATAAGGAATCAAATTTCATTCGAGAAATGTGTTGCCGATTCCAAACTACAAGGAATCGAATTAAGTTTATTAATAAATAATTCTTTTAAATGCTCGATGACAAAATAAGCTCCAACAATAGAATAAAATTCTTTCTTACCCTGTATCGGAAGTTAGCTCGCAAATACAAAGAAGTAGTAACTAAGCATTCAATTTGATTCGAAATAAACAGAGAAGAACAAATTTATCACGAAGCTATAACATTGACAATCGTACAAAATATACTTACAGGTTATCGTAAAACAGATTTCTACTCACTAGCTATTGTCTGTACAAAAGGCTTGAAGTTATTTGCACTTATCATAACTTTATCTGTGATCTAGTCATTTCAACAATCAAGCGGTAAATTCAGTTTCTCCTTTTCAATTAGATAATAAAAAATAAGGCATCTACGCATTAATATTGTATATACTTGTAAAGAACAGAATAAAAAAATCCTGCGATGTTCATCCTATTTCCATACGATAATTCCAGCAAAAGTCATTAAAACTCAAAGCTGGCTGAAATTTTTACGCAACTCACGTTAGTGACGTCACCTATAGCGTCACAAGATGACTGTCGTTATGGGGTTATAAGTTGCAGAAAACAATACCTTGCTATTGGAGTTCGTCGAATGTATTCAAATGCCAGTTTTTCGTGATATATCTAAAGAAAATGAGTTCTGACTAAAATGATAAAAGTCTAGATTTGAATATGTTGTGTGAAAGAACTTGTGCTAACTAGACTATATTGAAGAAAAGATGAAAAAGTTCAGTGTGATCTATCTAAAGAGGCATACGTTTAAATCTTGGTTTCTGTGAGTTCTTTACTTGCAACTATGATCTAAGTACATAGCACCCCCTGTATTTTTGTGTCTGTTTATTGACTTTTTACTTAATCAAGTCAACAAACAGCAACGAGACCATTCTTTCTGCATGTTCGTGGCTAAATTTGATTTATTTAATTAATATCCCTATGCAGCTGAAACTGCTTAACAAAAAAAGAGAAAAAAAAACAATACAAAAATATTTCAGTAAAAAAAACTAATGACTAAAGCATTCTATATGATTTGCTATATCTGCTATAAAGCTCGAAAACGGTTTCAAAATAACGCTTGTTTACGATGTCGACTAATAGAACTCGTTAAACCAATTTCATATATAGAGTTTTGTTTATATTCGGTTCTACATAACAAATACTTCTTTTTTAAATGATTAGAAGACAGAGAAAAATACGTCCCACATTTAAATTTGTCATTAACGATAAGTCGTTTAATGCACGGATGTAGATTAATTATAAGCAATATTTTTTTAAAAGATCTTTACTGCAGTACTACTTACTAAAATTACACCAATGTTTTTTTTTCGTACATCCTTCTTTAAGATCTACACGTTTTTTCCAACCTATTGGGAGGTTTTTTTTTTTTTTTTTTTTCCTTCATAATAAAAAAGAATCGGGGGGACTAAATCGGGGGAAAATGCACTAAAGTTCTTCTATTTCTTCTTTCGACGAAAACTTTTCTAACGCTTCTGTTAGGGGTCCAAATAAATAGTAGTCTAGACATAGTCCGAAAATACTATGTTCCAGACAAAAGCAGAAAATTCGTGTATTGACCCTAGAGAAGTTTACATAATTGTTTTTTATGTTACATCAGGTAGTATGGGGTGTTGTAATATCTTTAAAAAGATGAACATATTCATATTAAATTTTATCCATATATTTCGATTGTTTCTTAGTAATAATTAAAAAATATTTTCTTAGTAATAATTATAAAATTTTACTATACTTTCTCGTACAGTGGGTTATTACATTCCTGGCACCTCATATTTCCAAACACTAATACGTTTTTTTAACCATCTTCGAATGTCCAACTAACCATTAATATAGTATTTTAATAACAAATATATGAGTAAAACAACTATCAGGTAACATCGACTTTGTTAATATAAAAGCACCTATTAAAAATTAAAAAATTATAAATGCTTTTTTTTTAACCGTAACAATTTTAGAAACTCTAAAACTACACTCATGGACAAAAAAATTAGCGCACCAAGAAGGAGTCGTCAAAATGAAACGAAATTTTACATACGTAATGACTACTTTGATATAAGTAAATGATTAGAAAATCAAAGAAAAAAGGATCATTTATTTCAGAGAAAAAAGCAAAAGAACGGAGGATTTAATACCCTGTTGAACCCCCTGTAGCGCAAATGCACGATGCGATACGATCGGGCATTGATGCACACAAGTTCTGTATGATGTCTTGAGACATTTCGTTCTATACTTGCTGTAACCTTGCCTCTAGTTCGTTCAAACTCGTGGGATGCCTAACTCGCCGTCCCAAATGATTCCAGATATGCTCGATTGAAGACAAATCTGGGGATCGGGCAGGCCAAGGAAGGGCAGTAACAATGCGGAGACAATCTTGTGACACCCTTGCCGTGTGAGGCCGAGCATTGTCTTGTTGAAAAATGGCTCCTGGGAGCCGTTGCATGTGTGGCAACACATGCGGTTGCAGGATGTCATAGACATTCCGCTGGGCTGTCATGGTGCAACGGATCAATACTAGGGGTGACCGTGTATTGTAGGCAATGGCACCCCATACCATCACACCAACTGTGGGAGCGGTGTGTCGCTATAAAGCAAAGGCAGGATTGAGGCGTTCACCACGGGGTCTCCACACACGAACACGATTGTCATCACTGCTGAGATTGAATCTGGATTCGTCGCTAAAGACGACCTGGTTCCATTCCGCTGCAGTCCAGTTTCCTCGTGAGCGGCACCACTCCAAACGGAGGCGTCGATGGGTGGGTGTCAAGGGCAGCATACGTAATGGACGCCGCTATCCAAATGTCCTTCAGCCAGGCGCCTTCGTATGGTTCGAGAAGACACATAGGGCCCCTAGTGAAGGTGCTACTTGTGCCTGGATGGCGGCCGATAAAGCAGTTGGCTGTTCGCGTGCATTTCTTACGAGGTGGTGGTCTTCTCGACGACTGGTCTGTCGAGGGCATCGTGAGCCTGATCTACGTGTAAATGACATCTCTCTCGGATCCACTGATCCCAACACCTACTCACAACACAATCAGAGCGGCCTAATTGACGAGCTACTCGCCTAGCTGACCACCCAGCTTCCATCATGCCGATGATTCTCCCCCCCCCCTCACACTGCGACAGCTGCTCATATTGTCTTCGAAAACGACGTAATGGCATATCTACCTCAGCTCTTCCTTTGTAAATGATTCAGCACACTCAAACAAGCTTTTATTACCTGTTTTATACTCCACGGAGAATGACGTTAAATGTCCTCTACCGGCTATACGTAACGCGTAATCACGCTGCATTTCTACTCTCCGACTTGTACCTTCATGCCAAGTTTCGTTACGATCCCGCAATTATTTCTTGGTGCGCTAATTTTTTTTGACTATGAGTGTATATACATAAGATTTTTAATCATGATAAAATCTCTACTTCCAGCACCTCATAAACCATCGGGCGTAATAAAAGGAACTGTTTCCTAATAGGTGGTCTCCAATTCCACGAATAGTGGTGTGAAAATTACAAGAGTGAGGTATAATTTCAGAAGTCATCCTTGTTATTTCACCGAGGTTCAAAAACAAAAAAAAAAAAACAGTTTGTCGATAGTCTTGGTGTATGTCTTCTTCGAGTATAGTAGTAAAATATCCCGTCATAATAACTATAAAAGGATAATATGGTTACGAGGTCACTTAATTACGTTATATGAGACACCTCACAGAGCTCTAACTAAAGAAACAGAATTAAATAATTTAGGACGTGAAATTCTGCAAAGCCTCTTGTTGACTAACATTGGTACATGGAAGTATAAAAATCATCAATAAGAGCAAAAAAAAACAATTTCGAATTAAGGCAGCCATCTAGTTAAGCCAACTAAATGTATTTTAAAATCAAACTACAAAAAAAGTAAAAATTGCAAGTGCCAATCCTCTTCCAAAGACTAAGTTTCGATTGATTCTTCGAGAGCTCGCTGTGGATTGTACTCTCTTTGCCCATAGAGTTTTGGGTATAGATATACCGGCTCCATCTAATTGTTTCAGAAACACAGCTTACGCATCTTAGCTAGGTAAGATTTTGAATAGATGTGCCTAAGGAAGCTTTCATGCTCCTGAGGAGTCCCAAGAAGGGAATTAGTTCAACTTTTTAGAATCTTAAGATAAGAGTAATTTAAACTTTTGAATACTCAAACCGTCGATAAGCTTATTATCATCGTTTAAGCTACATAGGATTTAGAGCACTTAGGGCTGAGGAATTGGTCATTCTTGGAGTCTCAAAGAAGGAACGATTTCAAATTTTAATACGTAAACCTTCGATAAACTTATAGTCATCCCCTTAGCTATGTTAGATAGTACTTAGTACAGATTCACCTGGGGAACCGGTCATTGTTAGAGTTTCAAGACGGAAATAATTTCAATTTTTTAATATTCAAACCGTCGATAACCTTGTAAATAGTCCGTATTGTGTGTAATTCAAGAAATAGTCCTTAGTTGATATTTTTGTATTTATTGACACACATAATTATAACTGGACGAAGAACACATATAATATTTACGAAATTAATACATATAAAACATAATAATGATTTGTCGCTAACAACGAGCGAGCTGTGCCTATTTGCACAAGTTAAAAAAGAACACTTAAGAGGAGCACATAGCAACATGATTGCACATATCAACTGACTCAAACTTACTCTCTCGTTCTTCTTACATAAAGGTACGTTATTATTACATAAAGGCCATCTATAGGAGGTGATAATTAAAACATTTAGAATACGAATAAGAAAATAATTATAAACATAAGAGTTACATGAACATTGGTTGTAGTCTTCTTAACTAGACAGGATTTGGAATAGATGTGTCTGAGGAAGCAGACCTTGTTAGTCATAAGATGAGAATAATTTCAACTTTTGAATACCTAAGTTCTCAGTAAAAAGTGATCCGTATCTATTGAATTTCCTTGAGTCAGTTCCAATCCAAAACTTGACTTGTTGGGTATTAACGTCATACTATAAGTCTCTATGTCCTCAAGTTCGAGGGGCATGGAAGTTAGGTGAGAGGGATGATTGCTCTATTGTCATCCTAGCCTCTTGGTCGAAGTTTAAAATTGCAAGGTCCATCACCAATAGCCCGCGTGTTCCCTTTAAGTGCAACATACATTATCTATCGTATCACACTAGAAGCTCCAGATTATTCTGAACTCACAGTCAAGTAATTAAAGTAACGCTAGCGCTGGTATCTCATTCTCATAATTACTACTTCAAACCACGAGAAAACTTTCAGATTTAGTTCCAGTTCACGACCTTAGTTTCCTTTATTTCACGCAATGTGTATTTAATAGAACCAGGAATCTAATCCTACGTAATGATCATCGCCAATCACGTAGCTCGTGACCTTATCTATGGTGTGAACATCCAAAACTATTCAAATCAAAATTAGATTTATCACACTAAATGTGAATATATAAAAGATGTTAGTTATTCATTCTAAAAGAGCATACGTTAGATAGCGTAGCTAATGTGTCGTATTGTGTAATTATTTATGTACAATGTAGGTGATACTTGTTAAAAATGAATAACATTACGTTGTTTCCAAATTTATTCTTTTCGCAGAATGGCAACAAAAAGATTGTTTGTTTATTGGAATCTCATATTTATTTTAACTGGTTCTAAAGGTTGAATAATATGATGCAATATAGGAGTTAGTTTTAGGTATTTCAATAACCAGCCCCGACATAATAAAAATGCCATAAATCATGTGAAATAGCTTAAGACTTAAAACATTTTAGCACGTGAATTAAAAATAAGAAATGAATTCAAATCTTATAATATCTTAGTTGGTAATTAAATAATTTTTGTTTCGTAAAAGAAAACAAATTCCAAACGGTTTCCTAAATTTCATTCCCCGTGTTTTCTATCTGTAAACACTCGAAAAAAAATATTCTTCTCAACTTTCCACCTAATTTTTTTTATTAACCTTCGAAGGAACTTAACGCAAGCGATATTTTAAAATATAAAAGAACTTTAAAGTTCTTATTTATAGAATGCTTTGACATTATATCTTAATTCAATGAAAAGTCTTTGAATTTTTTGGATATTTTGTTTATTTATAAAAATAGTCTTTCCTTCATTTTTTCCTATAAATAAATTTTAAAAGACCTACACTTCAATGTATTCAAAACTTTTCCGGTTATTAATAACCATCGTTCTATTTTTATAATGCTTCAAAATAAAATGATTTCAAAAGATTCTGTAAAATATCTATTCACATACCTTTGGCGAAAGCTCTATAGCGAAGATATTGATGCTATTTTCGTACGCAATAAATTAGGATTAAAAAGACGATGCATTGATTTTGAATTCCAGCAAGATGAATTGCGAAGGTTGCTCCTTCAATATACAAATTCGGAAAAAAATGATTAATGAAAAAAGTTTTAAGACGTTATGGGGGTATAAGGCATTATAAAAGTAAAAATATTTATGTATTCAAGTCAAAAAAATAAAAAATGTAAAAATGATACTAGCGCGTGTGCTTTGCTTATTCATTTAAAAATAACTTGATTCTTAGAAGACGAGTTTTTGCTTTCGACTTATTAATTGATTACCCATTTATAAGATCAAGTTTCATAGAGTGGTTTTATATATGTATTGTTTATCTTCATGTCGCACTTTAGAAAAAATACGAAAGTTATAAGCAAAGAACGTCGGAATTTTGAACCATGGTCATGTAACGAATATGATGACCGGCTCTATAAAGCACTACGCCTTTCCTTCTTTGGGGTAAACACGGATGACGCGCCCCCGGAATCCCCTAGCGATCCTTATTTATTTTCGAATCTCCTCTTGTCAGCTAATTTTTGTCTTTTATTCTATTTTTTTCAAACTTCTAGACCACACTTCCACCTCATTTGGCAAAGCATAATCATATCTGGCATACCTGGCTATTGCTCCATTAAATTTCTCATCATGAGGATATCAAGCCTCGATATTTTAACGTTCTTCAGCCCTTTTTCTATGACACTTTAGTGGCTTCAAGACTCGAATCCTTCACTCAACCGAAGGAATGCTAGTCATGAGCTCGTGACCATAACCACTCGGCTACAGAAGCTTTAGATTTCATACATATGGAACGAATAAAATTTGTGTATCTCGTCTTGGTTCCTTAGTTATGACTCTTGTGTATAGTAAGCAGGGTTTTTTTTAAGAAATTTATATGAATTTGTTAGTTATTTTACCCGTGTGCTATGAAAATTAACCATTGTCTCTAATTATATTGTTTGTCGCCAACATTTTGAGCCCAACAAACAACTAAATTAATAATTTTAAATGCCCTGGACCATTTACTGTTTCTGAAAAGATAATAAATACTTTTGTATAATAATGATAAAAAAAAAACTTCCCAGTTTAAAAATCTGGAATACTTGTACACCTGTTTAAAATTATTCAGATTGTGTTTTCTATTGAGTTTACATTGTGAATTTAGATTTTCATTTTGTAACTTTGAAATAATGACTGCGAATAAAAAGGCGTCGCAAGATTTTCAAAATCTCGGTATAAACAACTCTTAAAATTCGAAAAAGTATTTAAAATAATAGATCTAACGAATTAAAATGCCCGAGTGGTATTTTTACTGTCTTTTCTGAATTCGCTATTTTCGTTCATAACTTTAATGTTTTTAAAAAAATTACGGTACATTTTTAAACAGTTGCATAAATGTACCACAATCTACAAACAAAATAATTTTTATTCATTTTATTTTTAGCAACTCAAGAGAGGAGTATAATTCATTCACATTTCAAACTAAAGTAAGTTACAAATATCAACAATTTTGTTACACATAAACATAAAACGTAAATAATACAAATTGTAATCTTGTACGCATAGAAGTAAAATCAAACTTACATATTCTGAAAAGTAGCTAACTTTATTTTACCTTTCAAAAATTAGTTAGAAGGTTTTACTCGGTTATAATCGTAGCCTTTAATCTATTTTAAAAAAATAAGTTTAAATAATTTTGTTGTTAAGCGTAAATGACGCAATAATTTCCTCTTTTATTCGAAATTTCAAATTCATTTTTTTTTTATATTTTTATTGCCTTAAACTGCTACTCATAACTAAATGTAAAATTACTATATCACCCAATTTTTATAAAATTAAAAAGTACAATGTTTGTCCAATAAGTTTTGGGGACTGAAGTAATAAAAACATTGATCGAACATGCATGTTCAACGAGTTAAAAATTTTCAAGATATGGCCTTTATATATTAGTACATAGCTTCCAGTGGTTTTCTTACATAGGAGGTATGGCTATATTAAATAACGAGACAAACGCTGTAAAATATTTTATTTTGACTTCATATATATTTACTTCTTGTCGCCTTCAATATACTTCTCCTCCTCTACCCTAATAAGGCTCCATGCGGAGCTTCCATTTTTCGAAACAGTTTTGGAAGTCTGCTATCAGCTCCTTCAGGATGTGGGCCGCTTGCTTTTTCACAGCTTCAACGGACTCAAATCTTGTTCTTTTTAATGCAGATTTCAGATTTCACCTTAGGAAACAGATAGAAGTCGCATGGTTAACTCTGGGATGCTATACTTGGCAAGAAACCTTTCAGACAGACAGTGTGGAATGAGCCCAGGGATTGTCTTGGTCGAAAAATTTGCGTACGTATTCTCTGCCAATCCCTACAGTCTCAGCAATCGCACGAATACTTAACTGACGGTCAGATCAAAACAGATTGCTGATTGTTTCGATATGGTCATCTGTTTTTAACGTGGGAGGGAATCATCTTCAACTTCTTCTCGGCCATCTTCAAAATGCTTAAACTACTCAAAAATACGAGCACACAAATAAACATTGATTGCCATAAACTTCTTGTAATGAATAATAAGTAGTTTCAGTAGCAGTTTATCCAAATTTCGAGGGAGATTTCACAAAAATTCTTTGTTCATTTATCATTTTTCCGGCGAAACACAAAAAAATAGCTCTAATGCGAAAGGGGGCTACGGGTATACGGATTTATTTACAAAAGCGAGAGGCTCTGCATTCGAAAAAGAAAGTTTTACGCTAAAGAGCTGTCGGTCGCTGTCGTTTTGGTAAATGTGCACTTCTTCTGTAGAAGTGCCAATTTCGTTATTTAATAGCCACATCTCGCACCATTGAAGTCGGCAACCGCAATGCTGTTCAGGATCCCGCCGTAGACCCTTTATTTCATCAATCGTCTCGAAACGTCTTGTAATGCCCATTCTTCCTCATTCAAAGAAACAGCCATCTCTCAGAATAATGTACTAGTCAATAAACACTGAATTCTAACTGAAGATACACTAGAGCACAAACTAAAATACTTTATTAATAATCTCTGATGAATGGACAAGTTCGGTCTCTCTCAAATCCCAATGAATTCGTCAATTCTATATTATGTTGTATAATAATGAAGGCTTAGCTTACCCAATCATGCTCTGATTTCAAAAATTTTGACAGACAGTAACTTCGTTGCTCGGTTCTATGGCTATGAATTATTCTCTTTAAAGAAATTATTTTGTCAAGAATTATTCCAAAAACTGTTTTCGTTTAAATTTCATTTGAATGGAGGATTTGTTTAAATTTCATGTTTAATTTTAATTCTTAAAAGGCATTCCAATCTTAACGGAGTTATTCTCCGATGCATAGCACACTAGACCAATTAGTGGAAAGCGAAGCCTTTATACTAGCGGTCGTAGTTTTGCGATAGATGACGTCATTAAAATGTTGTGTAAGTAAACCAGAAGGCGTGGTTTCCTATGAGCGTTGAATGAGCATAAATCAAACGGCAAGCTATGGTATCCTAGGAAAGACTTGACTAGGAAGAATGACATCAACCCATACAATATTGTGGCCACCATATAACGGCTGCGCTTTGCTAGGAATCCATAGCTTTGCTTACGTTCGTTCAAACCTTCAGTATTACTTGCAATGTGATGGTGAATGTCGTTTCCCTTTCTAGAGCCGGTTATGGTTGAGTACCTGCACTCTCTGAGACCATTCTCAAATTTCGCCTCAGAATGAGGGAGAGAGCTGTGCCATCCACCGACCACTGAGCAACTTGCTCAGACAATTAATCCCACTTTTAATTTAAAATTTTCTTTTAATTTTAATCCTTAAATTCCCTTAACTTAAGTCATTAATTATAAAACTTCAAAAGAATTTTGATTTTTTTTCACATGGTAAGAAGATATTTTCTTATAAGGAAAGGGAGTTCGTAACTTTAATACTCCTTCATCCTTCACCTCATGTATTTTATTTAACAAGAAATAAATGAGCTTTTCTAAACAAAAAAAATCTGTATTCTGCTATTCAAATTTAGTCTTGTAATGTGTTTTATAATTTAGTCTTATGAATTAGCATTCTCGCAATTTGCAAGCCTTGCAGTCCTCAAATCCTTTGATAATAGGATTTATTTGGATATAACATTCAAACTTATATATTTGCAAATTTCTTAAAGTTATATTTACTTTTAAAACATTTTCTCGTCGACCAAATTTTGAAATATAAAAAATTCGAGGTCTACAAATGAGAAATTTACGATAAATCTTTTTAAGGCAAATATAAAATAACTTTTGCGTTCTATATTCTGTAATTTTTTGTATCTCTTACGTGACCTTCAATATGGTTGGTTGTCAAATGCAAGAAAAACAAAAAACTTTTTATATCTTTTGTGCTTCACCGAAATCTATCGCTTGGCTCTTTAAGCCTTTTTTAATGAACCAAGAGGAAGACAGGTTTAATAGCATCTTGGGTCTCGGAAGGAAATCCTCAACATTCTGAAGAAAAAAAATCCTTTTTAATTAAATTCCGTGACATTACATAATATTTCTTTTAAAAATTCATTTTTCTGCTCTTGACATTTTAGCTGAAACACAAACAAAAGATAAAAAAAAGGGGAGAAAAATCCTATGTAAGTTTTAGTATATTGCAGGCAACTATCTGTTGCGTATTCTTTCATACGGTATTGATTCATAGCATCTATTAAGTGAAGTGAATAAATCCCACTTAGTTAATAAGGAATTAATTAAGAAAATGAGATATCCTTAATTGTAATTTTATGAAAACATCTTAGGATATTGCTTTAAGAAAATTGAATAGATTTGTGATGGGAAAATAAACATTTTGAAAGAAGTACTTTTGTTTCAAAATTTTTTTTATTTATTTTATTTTTTGTTAGAAAGAGAAAACACTAGTTCTGTTGGCTGAGAAATTGATCCGAATTCGTTGAGAAAAAGTTAAACATTTGTTCTAACAAATAGAAAATGACGGTGTAGAAAAAAATTAATTTTTGATAAATGTATCATAACTTTTGTATAACATTATAGGAAATTAATTTTTTTATTTCCTTTTATTTAAATATCGAATGAATTCTTCAACAAACAAACTTTAGAAAAGTTTTGGAGAATTTACTGAAGCTTTCCGCATGCCTTGTGATATTGGGTTGTCCACGATTTTTTTTTCACTAACCTCGGGGGCTTTTAGTAAATTTAATTGCATAAAATTTCAATTTCTTCTTTACCAAAATGAAACGTGATTATGTAAATTAAGTATAGAATGGAAATGCAGTGAATTAAATTAGAGATAATGATACATAAGTGAAACAGAATTAAAAGAAAACGAAAGGAAGATAAGGATAAGTGCTGATAGATATGTGTAAATTAGATTAAAGCATCGTTATTAATCATTTGGATTGAAGAGGCTTTTAATGAAAGTACTAATTGGCTCTTAACGCAAAGTGTTTGAATTAGAATGATTTTTTTGGTAAATTAATGTTTTGTTATTAAATCATAATCTAGGATTGACGAGTTAGAAGCGGCTCGAGAGAAAATGATCTTATCTATTCTTTAGTGGTTAATAAGGTACTTAAATTTGCTCTTACGTATCTCCAGTGAAGTCTAATAATTATTGACTATTTAATTAAGCTGAAAGATAGCGGTAGAATTAAATAATGTAGGAAGAACCTTTATAAATACCTTTATTATAAGAAAATACCTCTTCTAGTTTTTAAAAAAACTTACTAAATTTCTTAAAGATAACACAATAAAAAGACTAACTAATTAAG
>BMAW01027666.1:16950-41036 GCA_019974015.1 Nephila pilipes | reverse complement strand
CTAAATTTCTTAAAGATAACACAATAAAAAGACTAACTAATTAAGGTTTTAAAACTATTACAAATAATCATTTCGATGCATTAAAATAAAATTTTTACCGAATCATTTTTTAAACTATTAATAAGTGTTTTGTCTTGATTTATATATAAGTAAAAATCTGAAAAAGCATTTAAAGGAAGACCGAATTAATTAGATATTTAATATGCTTGTTAAGAATATCATATATGTCATAGAATTCAAAAAATGCTGGGGGTATTTTCCTCTTAACTCAACTTATTTCTGGATTTGATTATAGAAGAAAATCACTAAGTATTTATGACGTTTCGTAACTTAGACTTTTTAAAGATTTTTTGTTTACAGAAAGCAATCCTGACCAACCCTCTCGGTGTCAGCCGGTAGAACTGGTCATTTCAACAAAATTTTAATTTTAGTTGCTCATAAGAATACCAAATAACACTCCACTATGAGTTGTTCATATCATATCCCTATACTATGGAAATGTCTCAGTACATTGACACAACTAGTCTTCTGCTTTCTTGTTAAGAACCAATAAAAAAGTTGAGCTCATTTTAAAAAGCAAGCGGGCCGTCTAGAGTGAGTGGGTGATCCATAATGTATATCTAAACAGCAAACCTATTGAAGATCGTGGTTGTGCATTACTAGACGCGGGGATGCAAAGTGACGTGCGAATTATGCGAAATAGCAGCAGATAGTCTGTCTGCATCAAGCTATATATTTGACCCAGAAGCGTATGGTTCCAGACAGATTGACAGCTCGGTATCTTTTGATCGCTAACAATTTAGTACCAGCATTGTGTTGTTTGTACAGGACAGTTGTTTAAATTACATTTTGTTACAATTACATTTAATTCAATAAAATGTAATTTCCCTTAATTTATTGCAGAATATTCTCAATTCCTTAAACAGTCCTCTGGAGGAGGAAAAGGTCAAAGAAATAGTAGTTTTTAACGTGAGACTTTAATAAGCATTAAAAGAGTCAAAATTAAAGATGTGATGTCCGTAAGAAATTTGAATTAGCAACTCTGTGTAAAAATTTTAAAATATTTTTGTCAACTTTTATTTTTCTTTGTGTCAATAGAATAAATACCGTGTCGTTGGAAGTGTACAAAAAGATATAAGCTTCTCTATTGTTAAGAGAAATTTTACGGATCTATTATGTTTAAAGGCCACCAGCTCTCCGAAAAGAACGCCTTATGGAAAATATGAGTACCTTTTTATTTACCATGGTATAGGAATTTTTGGAATTTTTTATTACATAAGTAAGACATTTTTACTGGTGCTAAGTTGTCTTTCACGTGTCTCACCTTGGGTTATTTAGTTATTATGCAATCAGTTCTAGCTCATGTTTTCTTATTCCATTAAATTTTTAGTTATATAATTTAAATTAAATAGTTATAGTAGTTTTATAACAAATAAATATTTTCTAATTTTGTTTATTTAAATTACACTGACTCTTTTCTTATTATTGTGTTCATAATGTAACTAACAACAATAACAAACAAAATTAGTGTGGCATGGATTGATTTGATCCTGAAATGCTGACAGCAAAAGCTGTCAGTCGCCGACAGATCATAAATGGAAGAGGAATTATAAAAAACGCGCTGTCGGAATTCCGTTTTTGATAGAATGGCACGAAAGCTTGAAGAAAGCAACTGAATTAAATTTTGTGTAAAATTCGGCATTTCCACAGTAAAAAGAAAACCAACAAACCAATAGGAAAGGGAGTGTATTTCAATCCAGTGAGAGTACAACGCCATCTCAAAAGAGGCATTCCAGTGCTGCAGCTGACAATGACAGATTCGTCGGAAGAAGTGTGTGGCAGTCCAAGGGGTTACGAGATTTGATTGAAAAATAATACCTCCATAGCCATGAAGCTTTTATTTATCACCCGATTTTCAAAATTCTTATTGTACTTGAAAACTGCACGTATCATCTATATAATACATTCGTTTTCTTAGTTCCCGAGTGTCGTTGGTGTACTGAGAACTGAAGATGGGGAAGCATATGGAAAAGAGATTGCAGCAGTCAGCCGTTTTGACACCCGATCTTGTCACTTTCACCTCTTTTCAAAAATGAAATAATGCTTTAAAGAACAACAATTTCGAACTAACGATGAAGTAAATGCTACCATTAAAGACAATAACCACCATAATTTTCTGCGACTGGTTTGTCCGATTAGTCACACGTTGTGCAAGAGCGTGAAAAGGAATGAAGTTTATGCAGAAACGTGAACTTTGAATTACATGGAAGTACAAGTAATTTTCAAGTACGGCAAGAATTGTAAAACTCGGATGACAAATAAACAAGTTATAATAAAGAAAGCACTGCTTTTCACTCAAGCTTCGTATTTTGTAGGAAATAATATCAATGCATTTAAATGTGGATATTTTTTCACGGATAAAGTTAGAATTTTTTAACACAGTGGTACATTTCACAGCAATCCGATTAAAAGACTACGAATGTGACTAATTATCTTCGTCCCACTGAGAAACAACACGAGGGTTAAGGGCGATGGACCTCGTAATTTTTGACTTGATCGACCCGTACAAAATGAATCCTGGATCCGCTTTTGGGATGATCATACTCATTTTATCATAGGAAAAGAAACATTATTGAGGAGGGAAACGCATTTAAGGCTCCCGTCTACCAGTCATTTCAATATCATGGACGTAATGTTAATCATATGGAATCTCTATTCTCTCCTTTAGACTATTTAATCCATTTGAATGTAATAAAAAGAGCTTCCAAAAGAGCAAAAAATAACGAAGGTTTCTTCAGAATTGTATTATTTTCTCCTCAGTTGTTGAAAATATTTTAAAGACCTCTCTGAAAACTTATAAGCGATTCATTGAAATATACACAGAAATATTTGTACGAATCAGCGAAAAATTTGATTTATCAGAGACCATCATTGTTTTTTGTTCTATAGTATCCACTTTATTGCATTAAAATAAATATAATAGTCTGGGTAGAAACCCATTTAACCTATGTTGTTCTATGATAACCGAAAATCAGATAAAATGAAAGTCATATTCCATTGGACATAAACTGAGGCAAATATTTTATCGTGAGTGTCGATTTACGTGCGAGGGCCATTTTTTTCAACCTCCGATGCACCATAAAAAAAGACAAGAGTACAGAACAAGATTAATTAATTCCCAACAATTATGTACAAACAAAATTACATTTCAACATAATCACTGGGATAATTCAGGCATTTTCATATCGATGGACGAACTTTCTGATCACCTTTTAAAGGAAAGTTGCCGTCATTGATGGGAAATTAACTAGCTCTTTGTTTGGAAGTTCCATTCCTCTTCTTTTGTTTTAAATGGCTAATTACAATCGTCGTAAAGTCTGACAGTAAACAGCTACATTGATTGTAGTAGTCCCCAGTTCCATGCTTGAACAGATTTGCATTCGCGTCCTCCTAAATCGGGAGCGTTGGTTCACCCGTCTTTAAATTGTCTACACTATTAGGGCACAACAACTTCACTCATAAAGTTTTCATTATGTTCGGCTCATTTTTTAGTGAATTTTGGCTACGTTTTTCCTTTCTGCTTGAAAAAAGCGAATAATACTTCGCAACGCGGACTAGGTGAGAGCTTCAAATGTACCACCTATGTTTGCATGCGTACTGCTCAGCTTGAAATCATGAGATGACTTCGTAATAATATATGCTATAGTTAGGAGATCACCATGCATCCCCACTGCCTATCATTTGTCTGATTGTTAAGCAGCTAGATCCAAAAAGAAGTACCCTCGTATATAAAAGGATAAAAATGTGAAAATTTTGACACAAACTCGAATTGTCATCTCAAAATAGTCAAGTAATAAGCATTGCTAAAAAATCTATCTTAATTTTTCATAAATACTCCCTATGAACTTATGATAATAAGCTCAAATGCTGTTCGAAATATCAAAGCCACTTTTTCCTATAATTGGCTGATAATTTGATGGAGAAGAGGAGAGGGAGATAAGAAGAAAAAAGTGAAATTGGCATTGCTAATTTCATTTTAACATGAGTTAACATTTTTTCTCCTTCTTAAAATTTTCAAAAATGTATAATTATTCGAAATGAATATTAAATAGCGTAAAGTGAGCGTACTTTTGAGACACAGGCTCTGCAGAAATAATTACTATAAGGAAAAGAAGATATCTTCCTCAAATTCCTAAGGCTTTTTTATTCTCACAAACAAAACATTGTAAAGTACAAAAATGTTGCCAATCTTAACAAAAAAAATCAGACGATTCTGCTATAAAAATCATTTAAATGAAATGTTAAAATAAAAACTAATGATAAATTATTATAGTGGACTATAAATATTCTATTTGTACAATAAAATAAAAGCAGATGTTAAAATATTGAATTAAATATATGTTAGCAATGTAAATATACCTTAAAATAAGAAACTAAATGTAATTATTATCATAATGTAATATAATGTCAGTCTTTTGAGTCTAATACCATGTATCCTTTATTTTATACCTACATATTTTTATTGGTGCATTTTCTCAAAACAACAATATGTTAATGCATGTTTCAAAAAAAGAATTTTTTTTTTTTCTTTTTCTTTCAGTTTAAAAAATTGTGAACTCAAAGTTGCTTAATCCTCCCTCCTAACATTCTTAATCATAGTTGATTAAATCCAAAATGGCCTTATTTCACATTAACAAGACTAAAAGTAATAGTGGTATTTTTCTCCAAGACAAAATTAAAAATCGAAAAAAAAATCTACACGTATCATTTTCTGGAAAGAAGGCTTGAAAGACTTTGTAATATTTTATTAAATATTAAAAATAAGTATAGTTAAAAATATAAAGAAATTTCTTCAGAAAAAAAAAATAATATGTATGCATTATTTTCCTTATTAAAACGTTCACTGCAATTTTTAATTATGTACAATATTCAAGATACAGTTATTCTGACTACAGATATACAAGTATGGTTGTACTAGATATACTATATGAATATAACAATAGCTATAATTACAGTCATTAATTACAATTAATTGATGCTGGGTAAATACATAAAAGATTATTCAAGTTTTTTTAAGAACATGTGTAGATAATGTTTTGTGTGATAAAACAAAAGGCACGATCGTTGCAAAAGTATGAGAGAATTTGTTCAAATATATTCCATTTCTCCACTCCTAAAGGGTTTTTTTTTATCATAGAAGTATTACTGTCACAGTATTCACAGCTACTTCACAGCTACTTCATAAATTGCTCAATTTACACTTTGAAAAATACTGCTCTCTAGCAACAACATACTGTTCTCCAACAATTTCCCTCAGTAACGTTATATACCAGAATGGTTCCAAAATTACCCTTGTTAGGAATAGAAAATAAGAATGGAGTATATTACCAATTCATTATTTTTTTTTCAAAGAATTCCATTCGTTTTTTGCTTTTTGAATCCCAAAAGATCGTAGCTATAACGTTTCTGACCTATAAAACCTTTGTTGGAGAAGATTCTGGAAATAACTCATTGTTTTGATTTTTGTTTGATTTTTGTGTGTGTTATGATGAATCTATGTCTCCTCAACGCAAATAGTTGCCAAATCAAAACTAATCCATTAAAATATGAATCGATTTTTGGTGCTATTTAACAGATAGCAGCACACAATGGAAACACCAACTTGTTTTAGCAACGCCATCTGTTGTTAAAACAAATCCTTTTTTTTATTCACTTTCGTAGTTCTTCACGACTATTTTCACAACTCCAACTGTCTCCAGTCATCTTAGAGAAATCCGACGACTCGCTGAGTTCTAATTTTCTCTTTTCAATTACAGATAACTACCCTGAAGGAAAAACTTCACATTATTTGTTGCATTTCCTCCGAAATTGTAACATGCCCTAATAAAGATTGCAAAAGGTCTAACTCACAGAAATTGACAGCGAATTCTCCCAAGAAAGGTTGTTACTGAAAATATCTTCACATGTTTGTATTACAAGCATTGAGAAATCGAATGCAAATTACCACTGAATTTCCCAAGGTGTTTACATTTAAATCCAGACTCGACGCTCCTCATTCGACATCAGCGATCAAAATGGTAATGCAAAAGAAATTCTCTCGACTTAAAGTCAATCGTAAAGAAATATTTAATACCTGCTCTACTCTTCTTTTTAATGTCTTCTCCTGACTGCTTTTGAGAGGAATCTTATACATGAAAAGTAGATGATGAATTCTTAAAAATTCTTACATATTTACATAAATTAAAAATATGATGAAGAGTCCATCAGTTTAATAGAGTAACTTAATGCGCTAATGTTTTGAATTACCAAACTCGGCAAGAAAGACTAAGAACTATACAGTTTACTTTAAGTCAAGTATATTTTATAATCTCTCTATTACATAAATATAACAAAAGTAAGCATCTACTTGAGAAGAAATAAATAATCATTTGAACACACACATATATATATATATATTGTTACGAACATGAGATGACGCTTCCCTGAAAGGTTTCTCTTATGAAGGAAAAGAGACATTTGCAGAGATGTCACCAGTCAGTCAAGGAAAAATGTAAACAATAATCCCTTCACCTTGGCGATGAAATTGGTGATCATTTTGGTGACTTGGCGAGTTTGGGTAGAAATCGAAGATTCCAGGAAGGGCTGGAACTTAGGCGAAAATTCGATTGGGAAGAAAATTGCGAACTTCATCTGAATTTTCCGTGTGACATACCTGCTCGGAACAACTATAAATATGTCAAGAGCCTCAGTCAGTGACTCAGTCTGTCTTTGGAGCTGTATGCTTTCGTGATCGATCTCGAAATCGATTGGGAAGCGGTCGGTATTAAGACGAGTGGTTTTATTTAGGAGCTGTCGGTTGCATGGCCGAGTGAATTCAAGAAGCAGCGATGTGAATCTACCGGAAACTATAAAAGCTTGCCTTGGAAGTGCAGGTTTGTTAGTATTGAGAACTAATAAAATGATGAGCTTAATGTTGCTGATACAACTAAGGACTTCCTGAAAAGTGCTGTTTCGCTTCTTTATCTGTGTCACTAAACTGTACAAGTGCTGTATCTATTTGCGCTGTCACTGTCCAAGCTTTGCTACCTGTGTGTCACCCTGAAGATTTGCGAATAAAGCTTCTTCTGTCATTATCCTCTGTGTTAGATTTAAATTTCACTCCTATATAATACCGTGTATAAGCCTATCAATTTTGGAACTTTTTAAGATTTTTCGGAATAAAGTTATTGTCAAATTTCTATCTTGTTTTATTTTCTTAAGTAGTGCAACTAACTTTTCGACTGCCCCTCGTATAAGAGCATGTGCGACACTATTTCATGCTTTCGCCACAAATTCAAATAGTTTCTGTTCTCTTCTATAACATCTTCTCTCCGCTGCTTCTAAGAAATCCTTGTACATTAAATGTAGAAGTTCACTTCAGCCCTTGCTTATTAGCATAAGCAATTTCGGGAAATGAAAGTTATCTTCTTGGAAAAAGAAGAATCGATAGAACAGAATAAAATTAACAAAATGATTTCAAAAAAAATAATAATAAAAGTAAACCTCACATACTATTAAAAGTACACATACTGATATAAAAGAAATATTTTCATATTTATGTTTTTACGCTTTATATAATTATATTTAGAATGTTAAAATACTTCGGGCACAAAAAGAAAATAGCTAGTTAAATTAACATAAGGCTTTCAAATTTTTGATATATATTCTCAATATTTCTTTTAAAAATAGAGAATCTATCGTAAAAAAGCTCACTTCTATTGGCATAGTTACTGTTGTTTCTATGAAAAGCTTTAATTTCAATTTGACCTAAGCCAATAATAGTTTTGAGCGAGAAAAACATTTTTCTCCATTTCGTTCAAGCAATTTTTGCTTGCGATAACAACTAATCCATATCCACTATTGAAATGCGAGTTAATTGCTTATGACAATTCTTTTGAAATCCTTTTTATAATTTAAAAAACAATAATAATTGCTTTTTTTAATTTTACGAAATCACAATTTTTTATAGCATTTGTTAATTGAAATGCACTCTTTGAAATGTGCAAATGCCTTTCGCTCTAAATACGCGAGCTAAATCCTATTAAGCCCCTGAAAAAACGTCTGTGAAAATAATGTTGTTTGTACAAAAGATATTAAAACAATCGATTTCTGACAATACTTTTTTATTAAAAAAAATATGAGATAATCCTCTTATAAATTGGAAAGAGAGCGTCATACCCTTTAATCCTCTTAAATACACGTAACACTTTTCAGCAGACACAGTAAACCGATTTTCTTACTAAATTGAATCCGATATGTATTTCTTATGAAAACAAATAAAGATAAGAAATGAGCTAGCGATGTCATAGTTAAGTCGCTCTTTAACCACATTTCGCATGATGACTAATTCCATTTAATGACTGTTTTTTGCATGGGAAGAAAACAAATCGAAGCGAAAGATCTTTCAGGTTTTGTACAAAAAAGGCTGGAAATTAAATGTTCTCTTTTTTAATTTTAGGAAATTCAAATTAGAAATTGCAGTTAAGAGGGTGGTTCCAAGAGATGGCGCTCGTAGCATTGAAAATTGTTTGCTTTTAGTAAGCATCATGACTCCATAGAGAGCTGCACAAGTCTCAGTTACTCGTATTCGTGATCATGAACGCCTTTCACACCTCAAAAATTCTTCTTCAGAACTTTCCAGGCCGATGAGATCATCCTCACCTTCTTTGGAGTAGACTCATCGAAAGCAACCCATTGTTTTGATTTTTACGTGGTTTTCGGTTTTTTTTATGATGAATCAATTTGTCATCGACGGAGACAATTCGATGCAAAATAAAGTCGACAAATCAACGTGGCAGCTATCAAACGTTGATTTGGCAGCAAATGACTGCTAAACTTATGAATCAATATCAAATTTGTTTTGGATCCGTTTAACGTTTGATGGAGCTGAATGCTAACAATAATTTACCTTAATGATGCCATCTGTCTTGAAATGCCAGTACTTTCGTGACCTCCCCACTCGTATTTTCAAAATGTAGAATGTTATGTTTATAAGAGTATATATATATATTTATATATATATATATATATATATATATATATATACAAATTTCCAAAGTTATATAACTATTCATTATTAATTGTTCATACTTAACTATATATGATTCTAAATCTGACATTTTTTTGCATAAACAAATGCATCAATATACAGGAATCTCATTGTTAAAGTTTGATTTCGATTGCTTCTAACTTAAAGAATTAAGGATTATTTAAATTTGTTCACATTTTCTCTGATCGAAGACGGCTCAATTGACTTAAAGGAAAGAATGTTCAATCCTTGCGCTTTTGTCGTTCTTTTTGGAATAAGTGTAACTTTCATTTGCAGTGAGTGAAACCCTACAGAATTGCTTAAATAAACTTTCCTTAGTGATTTAAACAAATTCTAGTCGTGAATTTTAACTATACATCCTTGTACATTTCAACCTTTTTAAAGTTGTTACACAGAAAGCTTAACATTAGCTTAAAAAAGAACAAATAAAAAAGTTTTTCAAATCAGGATATTTTAAAGTTTAAAAAGTTAAATTCCGTCTTTTGCATCAATACGCAGAAAAAAAGAAAATGTTCTTCGAATTCCTAAAAAAATCAGGTATACACTCAAAAAAGAGAACCAGGCTAATACCCTCTCTTTGTGGAATCCTATTTATTTAAAGCAGAGTTCCAATAAAAAACTGTATTTACCTTTTGATGCCCAAGTATTTTTTTTTCTTTCCCGATAGAACATAAAATAAACGAAAAAATATATATAAGCACATGATGAGATGGAAAGAATTTGGTTTTTATCCTCTAGCGAAAAAGGTCATTGCTCCAAAATCTCTCCGAGGTTGAATATTTCGAATAAACATTGTTACATCCAAACTTTTGTAGTTTCTTATGTTCTTTGTTAGGTAGAGATCAATATATAATCACTTTTGTTGTCAGTAAATATAAAAATAAAAATATATAGTGTCCAGAAATTCCCGTCGGGTATTCGTTATCTCATAACTTTTGATTAAAGAACATAACGAAAAATATTTTTATTCTATCTAACATTCGTAAAATACAATTCAAAAGGTTTTTAAACACAAAGTTGAGTCATTCCCTCTTATTAGACTTTTGCATCAAGTAGCCTATCGAGACGGAACTAAGTTTCTTGTCAAATGTGCTGCAGTAAAATATTGTAAGGTTTCCGCTTTAGCTCAAAACGTTTTTTAACAAATTTACAGCTTTAAAAAACAACTTCACATTGTCACTCCATATGGTCTCGCATAAATCTTTTCATAATATAAATCTTTTAAAGGCCAGTATAAATATGTTGATGCCTAAATTACTAGCTTACTCTAGTGGGCAGCATAGGTTAACAAAACAAGTAAGGCTCTTTCTGAACCTGTTTTTGTAGCAATCGAACTTGTAAATTCAACAGCACAAATCAGTGGACATTCAGTTATTCTGTCCTTTGGGAGAGATGCAATACCAGAGAGAGAGAGAAAGAACTCTTTGAATTTATTATGCTCCGCCAATGTATGTAACAGTTCTTGCTGTCTCGCAATGTGGAACGCCGAGACATGAGAATTCAAAATGGCGAATGTGCAGGAGAAAGGTATGAGTGTAATGTGTAAAGCTATGAGTATATATTTAAAACAAACTCAGTTACTACCGCGCAATGTCACTTTACATGTACATACAGGAAAAATATGCCTTCAGAACTTCCTATACTTCGTTAGTTAAAGCAGTTTCGGTAATTGGTACACTCTATAATAAAATTCAGTCTCCGCAACACATTGTTACTTTAGCAGTACGTGTGCCACCTTCAGATCATTCTATAATTGCTATTCCGTTGGTTAACTGATGTTGATAAGCCATTGGTTCATTATCCGAAGTTGTTTGAGGCTATGTCAAGAACATTGTTAACAAAACTACCATATCCACATTGCATGAATTGAAACCTATTATTGTTGCCGAGATATCCTAAGGGTTACACAGCAAAAATGCTGGTAATAACACTTGGCGGGAATTCGAGTTCTGCCTCGATGTGCCACGAAAGGCAGCCATGTGGAAACTATCTAACTTTTTGATAAATTTTATTAAATTTTGGCAAATGCATCTCCTCTCGTTCATCATATTGATTCACTTGTTCATTCACTAATAATTAAAGTTCAGTCAAATAAATAGACGAATAAAGCTTTAACTGATAATCATAACACTATCATAATTGACTTATCATAACTTCCCGGGCTCGGGTAAAGCTGGGGAGGAGTTAATTAGAAATATAGAAGAACGGGATATATATATATATATATATTAAATGAGAAAATGATAAATATGTTACGTATTTGAATAAGAATAATTGAAGAATATATAAAAATTAAAATACAGAAAATAAAAGAAATCGTTACATGTTATGTAAGGAAAGCTGTTATAAATGTGTTACACGTTAATTAAGAAAGAACATGTTACACATTAATGAGGAAAAATGTTATATGTTAAGTAAGGAAAATATTGAAGAGCATGTTGTATGCAAAGAATATGTAATTTAATTAATGAGGGAAATGAAAGCACATGTTATATGTAAGGAAATTGTATATCTAAGTAATTCTCCTAAAGCACTTTTATATTTTAGTTCCTACAAGCACATTTAAGTATACTGGGACATTAAAAATAAATAAGGTAAGACTGAATTGAAGATTCCTACACAAAAAATAACTCCAGTATGTAACAAATTCTTATATTAATTTATTTCATTGATTCTCTTTTTATTTAAATTAGATATATATCACTCTTCGACGTTATTTATTAATTGTACATCATCGTTATTAGCTACTGCCAATCATTTGTCATTCCTTTAAGAAAAATACATGTAAAAATATTACACTGTATTCTCACGCCTTGCTCTTTTGAAGGACAAAACAAAAGGGAACATAATGCTTCATTACTATGTATTTGAAGAACGTAATACTTTGTGTGAATATTCGCTATATATTTTATCCCGCTAGCTATCACTTTCATGGATTCGATATGAATTCTAAGTTAGAATGCTTTCAATAAATAGTATTTCCTACCGCAGGGTGAAGGTAAGCGTCGAAAGTTTCATTAAAGTTTCCCCATTGAGTTGTTGGAATTCAATTAACATCCTTTTCGGTATGTTATGGAAGCAAATTAGGCCGTAATTACCGTCGAAATGGAATTTCAAGGGCAAATCACCTCTTTCAACATCAGCTCCAGACAGTTACGGAATAATGTAGAAGTGCTATTCAATGTCAACAATTAGGTAAGTTTATTGCATGAAATGAAAAGCGTATTTGAAGACGCATAAAACTTTCTCGTGCGTTATTAAGACTTCACATATTTCGCATTGATACCTCGTTTCTTAAAATATCAGTATCAGTGATAATGATTCGAAAATTTGTGCTGATTTATTCATGCCCCCCCCCAACATTCATTACCAAACACATCAAACATAGATTAGATTTTTAATAGGGTGTCAATTAAAGCCATCTCTCTCTCTCTCTCTCTCTCTCTCTCTATATATATATATATATATATGGGTTTTACGGAAGTCTTATCCAAAATGTAATTTTCATCCGTTGATCTACTCTTATCCATCGGTTATGTAATTTTTGCAGACTTTGTCGCCAAAAATGATATGACCGACGCCAAACGGATTATATTTTTTATATGTATACTGTGTATTGTCACCAATTAAGTTTACTTGGTGAGATTTGAGCATGCGAAATGGAAAAATACCAAATAATTTTATATTGAAGCGCTGATGGAGGATTGGCAAGATTTTGGCGAAGAGGCTTTTTATGTGAAATTTCGTGCATGTCGAAAATAAGAAACGTACATATTTAGCGATAGAAATAAATGAGTTTGGAAAGTGTAGTTTAGCTCCGAAACTTAGAGGGATCTTGAAAAATACTAAAATGGATACTTTTTACGGAGTTGCCCAAACGCAAGACAATCTTCGTTTACTGGAGAACCTCGCTACATGCATGAACGAACTCAAAACGCTATGATATACGTAAGACATTTCGGACGTCCCGTCTTGCATGACTTTTTTTTTAGGATTGCAGTCACTTGCAATAATTATACTATGCTTTTATTACGGTAATAATTATACTATGCTTTTACTACGGTAATAATTATACTATACTTTTACTACGGTAATAATTATACTATGCTTTTATCAGAGATATACTCTGGAAATCTACTTTTTCATTTTGATTGCTACCACGTCGAATAGTTATCATCATTTTGCGTGAAGTCATCACCGTCATTGACCTGTATTCATCATTATATACCAGAAACCAAGCAACTACGAAACAATAGATTGGTGAATCTGCTTTAAAGAAGGTTAATAAGGTCTCATTGGCCGAAAAAGTCATGAATAGGATTTGGGGGGGTACGAAGGACGTCATACTCATGGGCTTAGAAAAAGGAAAATCGATGAATTGACAATACTTACATGGATACTTAAACATAAAAAGAGAGGTTTAGGTTTGCAAAATTTAAAGAAATATACCTTTTATAATGATAAAAAAAATCTTTACGGAAGCAATTTGTTGCGAAGGGTTTCTGTATTAATGTAAATTAAATAGTTCCTACTTCAATGCTATTAAGTACCCTTACAAGAGAATATTTTCTATTTGACAGAATATCATCATCCTCTGAACTCTTTTCTGTGTTATCGAGTTCCGTGTGTGCTGTTTTTCTGAAATATCTGTTATTTTAGATTTCTCTATAATTTTGATTAACATTACAGTTCATATATAAATCGTGGAGACCTGAAATTCCTAAAAACAATAAAAAAAAGAGAAGTTCAGACATTAAAGACTTAGACAAACTTTGAATGTAGTTAAAATGATAAGCTACTATTTTAACCTATGGCTTGGCAACGGAAAACAAAATGGCGCCCAACCATGCTAAATTTCTTGCATTTTCTGTTTCGTTGTGATTGATGATTGAAAAACTAAAAATTTAGTACCAATAACACAAATAAAATGAGCATTTATGAAATCCATACTTATTTTTGATAATTATTTTTGATAATTTCAGAGTTCGCAATTAGTCAAATATCCACACAAAGCGAACTAAGGACTAAATACAGCACTCTCTCGGTAATCCGGCGGATATCGAGCCAGACACCACAGAATTACAGAAAAAGCTGGATTACTGAAAAACCACTAATAATAATGCGTTTGATCATCAGTAATTAATTATGATTGTATAAAATTTAATACAGTAAAAGAAAATAAAATGAAAAAAAAAATAACTAAAACTGCAAGACATGTGCTGTTTTGCAATGATAGCCTACATTATTCCATGAAATAATTTTCTTTTACTTATAATCCACTTGACCAGCGTCTGTAAAAAGGGCGAATTACTAGCAGGGCAAAAAAGGAAATTCTAGATTATAGAGAAAATGCTATAGTTCTTTTTAATTAATTAAATTCTAATTAATTAATTATCAACTTAAGAGGCTCTACAAAAAACAAGTAAAGTTTCTTAAAACCAAATTCGTTGTAATCGAAATTAAACCTTCATCAAAATGTAATGAATACATCTTTCTCCCAACATTTATTTCTCCTTTTGCCTGCGTCAATGGATGTCATTATATATTAAACAAAAAACTGCAAATCACGTTCTTAGTATACTTGCATAGACCCATCAAGAAATATATGTAGCCAACTGGAACACACGTAGGATAGAAATCTCATCTAATAAAGCGACTAAAATAAAAACCAATCTCAAAAATTTATAATCGAACACATCACACTTCAGTTAAATATTTATATCCCCCCCCCTTTATTTACTTACATTTTAGCTTATATTCACATTTAAAAAAATGCAGAATAGATTTTTGAAAAACAGTCTTATTTCCTTTATCAATGTAATGAGTTTATTTCGATACAGTTCACCTATTATGCATATCTGTTTTTCATGCTAATATTCCGGAAAAGAGCCTTTTGTCCGCTTAATGATTTCCTCATCAAATATTTATGATGTTAGGGTGTGAAAGTCTGAGCAGTGATGCATCATCTCAAATATCATACGGCTATTGTTCAGAAACATAAGTTCTTAGGTCAACAGCTCATTAAGCTTCTCTAGAATGATGTTATGTCAACTTGATTAGTATTATGTATTTTCAACTTGACGGTAATACTTTGGAAGGAGACTTTTCTTCTTTTTAATCGACACCACTGCCTCTTAAAATACTTAGAATTGGATTTTTTCAAAATTTTTAAACGTATTAATAATAATCTAAGATAATATTGAGCGTATTAAATGTTATTATAAATAACTGTGTTTTCAGGTTTTAGATAAATTTAATGTTTGGTTACGCTACATTACAAAAACGCTAGTTCAGCCCATCATCACGAAAAAATTTCAATTTAAGTATTAGATGTCGCATTTTTATGAAATCTAAAATAGCATTTCAAAGTTAATAAGATTGTTTTATTATTTTATTCATAAAATTTCGAAACCGTTGATATGACAGACATCGTAATTTTATTTAATTATTTATTAACTTATGTTTTTATATTATTTTTTTTAAGATTTCATATACTTTAACCAAACATCCCATGATTCATATGATAAAAGTTACAAAGAGAAGAATGAAACATTTTAATACACTGTGTTTCAATATTCCTAGACAACCTACGGATCTCGTAAATTTGAATTAATTTCAAGAAATATATATGAAATCCTGGACACATACCTCACTCTTCAAACTTCCTCATCAGGTCTAATTTCATTTAATGAACATCAACCTATCCCTCCAATTCTTCCCAATTAGGGAGGTAAAGATATTTAAGTTGTGAAGTTCCTATTCTCTTAAACACGCGAAGAATATATCTCCTCATCATCATAGATATTGAATTCAACTAAACATAATTGAAATTTTTTCTGAACTATACCTCAGAATTTAATAACTAAAATAAAAAAAACTAAACTAAATAAACTGAAATTAACTATTAAAAATTAGTAAGATGTCGTCTTCGTCACTTGACCGAGGCTCAAAATTACGAGGTCCGTCACCATTAGTCCTCTAGTTGCTTCTAGTGCAATGCTAATAAAATCAACCCACCAACCTAAAAAACAAATAATTTAAAAACTAAATCTCCTTATTTGAAAAATTGAATTTAAAGGGAAAAATTAAAACTAATACGATGAAATTTACTGAGCTAGGCTTCTCAATATTAAGGCTCCAGTCTACCCGTCATTTTGATTTCGTAGACGTAATGTTAATCCTATGGAATTTCTACTTTAATTCTTCCATTTTTATTATTTGATCTATTTGAATGCAATAAAGTGCATTTGAAAGAGCAAAAAATAATGA
The DNA here is from genome assembly GCA_019974015.1 of Nephila pilipes. Taxonomy (NCBI): domain Eukaryota; kingdom Metazoa; phylum Arthropoda; class Arachnida; order Araneae; family Nephilidae; genus Nephila; species Nephila pilipes. Next base: position 24,679 of record BMAW01027666.1, on the reverse strand, counting down.
ATGCTTCTGTGGAATTACTTTTTTCCTTTGATTCTTAAAAATATTTTATCCCTATTTTAATGATTTGTTTGCAAGTTTTCGGGTCTTTAAAAAATACTTTTAAATATTTTCATAAATTAGAGGAAAAAAGTAATTGACGCAAATTGACGCACCCCCCTCTTATTTGCTTAAATTTAGAATCAAAACTATGTTAAGTTTCCATCTAAATTTATTCAAAATATGTCATTTTGACTTATTGCGAATTGTAACACGCTTTTAAGTGATTCAAATAATCAACACTTTAAGAAGGAAAAAAATGAAACAGAAAACATATATTTTGAATCAGTATAGATATCACCGAATACATATACAACTTAATTAATGAATTTGTATATCATTAATTGAATTTCTTATTCATTCTGTCATTAGAACATAGAGTATAAATTAATAGTCAATAACATATAAAACTGCACACACAGAGATATTTTATTAATAACAACAAATTAGCCCTTCTTTTATACAAAAGATGCTTTAAATCCTTTATCCATACAATGTTCACTTGGCAGAGAAATATTAAACAAAAAATTATTAGAATAAATAGAAATTGTATTCAATAGAAAAACATTGAGATATATAAGCTTCTGTAGGTACTAACGATTAAAGCAAAACAAAAAAAAACCATTTCTTTCAATTTTAACTCAACAAAAAGTTTTTTTCGTTTATAACCTTTACGCAGAAGTTAGTTTGAGAGTATGTAGGGGATGCTGTTAACATATTTTGTCATCCTCTAAAATAACATGAAAATAAAATTTTAAGTTGTATTAAGTGTCCCGAGTTTCCCTCTACATTTATGAATCGACTTCCCACAAAAAAAAAGTTAAAAAGAGCTGTATAGACAAATAGTAAGCGTTCTTTTATCTGAAATTCGATGATTCGGCACATTCTACAATCAGATCGTTCGCGGTTGGATTTTTTTTTTTTTTTTTTTTGGCAGATTCGGGTTTAGTTCACTTAGTGGGTTCGTAAGGTTTTGTGAGCCCACAAGAAACCCAGGTTCAAGAGATAGAATCGTATGATAAAGTAGGAGTCGGGAAGAGAAAGCTAAAATCTGGTTAGATCGAGCTTCTAATGCATTTATAAAATTTGTCGAATCTAACAAAAAATACAGATCCGTAGAACTCACGAAATTGTGTATAAATCTTAATGATCCGAATCAAGGAAACAATACGATATTAGTTATCTTTAAAACAGTACCGCTCATTTTTTTTTAATTTAGAGTAGCACCTGTGTGGCAACCGGCGTAAAAAAATAGTCCCATTGTAGCTCATGCATGTCGTAAGAGGCGGCTAAAATGGGTACCCAGTGTCTGGGGGTATAACCGAGCACCCTGTCTCTGGGGATTATATCAGGAACTTACCTTCTTTAGATAGGTACGGGCATCATGACCCTGCGGCACCCTAGTGATTTTTTTTCCCTTACTCATGGGGTTTATTGTTTTTAGAAAACACGGGTGACGTAATCTTCTCCATTTTCGATCATCCTCCTTGTCAGCCATTTTTTATCTTTTTTTTTTCAATTCTTTCACACTTCTTGATCACACACTTTTGGGCGCAGAATGGCCACAATTGGCTATTGCGCCACTAAAAATACTATCACTCACTCTCTATAGAAAATACTGTAGAGAGAATCGCCACGGTTTGCTTTAACTATTATTGTGGAGCATTAATTTTCCTTTTGTATATGATTTTATCGATACGCATCAAATTAGTATTCAATGTTTGAATTTAATTTTGTTGTTGCTAGAATGAGACGGAATACTTTCTGGAATATTTATATCGTCTGCACACGTTCAGAATGTGCGTAAACACACTAAATATATCTTTTAGTAACGAAAATTTTTTTTGGATTTTCTTGAACTCACATTGTAACTTTGTCAAGGTCAATTGTAACTTTGTCTGGATCAAAACTTTAAAAGCTTTTTTTCTCACAATTTAAAGAGCTCAATTGAGCTAAAAATTTCCATACATGATTGTTTTGGATGACAATACGATAGTTTAATTATAATTTATAAATATTAATTTATTAAAACTAACTATTTAAGGAATTAAATATTTTACGCTAAGTTTCTTGCCAAGTTGCCAAATGGTCGCCAAATCTATCGTTTAATAATTAATAAATTGCCTTAACTTTAATTACATATAGCTTTAATGATTAATATAATGCTAAATTGAGCTAAAAAATTTCACGTATTTATTTTAGATGATAAATTAAATAAACGTCAAATAATAAAATAAATTATTAAAACTACTAATGGTACTTTCCATTTTAATCCCGCCAAGTAGGGGGTATTGACGGGGGGTATTTGAAGGGGTATTGACGACAAAACTCAATATACACGTATTTCTTTTGGCACCAGTTGTATCATTTTTGGCGATTTTATCGCTTGCGCCGGCGAAATAGAAAGTACTAAACTAATTATTGAATAAATTCAATTTGATTCGAAGTTTCCTTTTGCTCTTAAAATTTAAGTTGTAAAAAAATTATGTTACGCAAAGTGTTAAGTTTGAAAGAAAACCCATGTTCAAAAAATTCGTTTTTTACCGGTGTTATTTTCCAGACAGACTTATCTTTTGCATTCCCGTCAAAACTATACTAACGCTTGATTACTCGGTAAAATCGCTAATCCGACATGGCCATAATCCCAAACGTGGCGGATTAAAAAGCGTCTATTGTGAGTAGGAATATAAGGTATTTTACCACATTGCACCACATCAGATATATTTCTCAAATTTTTGGTAATGGTTAACATTACAAAATGGATATGTTCAGGTACCTTATTTACCGGCAAATACGAGTAAACGCTATTTTTTGAAGGGGTATTTTGCAACAATTGAGAAAAAAAATGTTTTGAAAAGTTTAAAGTTAAAAAATATACTTTCTTTAAATTTATTCATTATATCTTCAAAATTGATGAGCGGAATGAATGGCCTATTGCAAATATAAATATTTAAATACTCTAGAAACAGTGAATATATTTTATTATTCACAGAAAAAAAAATCCATTTGATTATTTTTTGCAGCTGTTGAAAATTCTCATAAAAACAGATTAACAATTTGTAATAAAAGTGACGATATCATATCTTGAATAAACTTTGGAAGCATTTTCCTTTTGCCTGAATTTCAACAAATAAGGTTTTTAGAATCAATTTCTTCTGCGTTCTTATTTTCCTTATAATTGTTATGACAGATGGCATCAAGAATTGACTCTAAAACGTTTGAATTTTGCATTGTTTGCATTAAAGAGTGCAATATAAAAGTAAAATTATCTGTAATATTTAAATAGTTTTAAAAATATCACAAATTCAGGTGAAAAATTATCACAATTGATTTTAGAATTGAAAGTATACCCCCTTTTCTAATACTGAATTTTTAAATTAAAATTTTATTTATATTTCATCGTATTCTAGTGAGTGTTAAGTATGTTGCTCATGAGGATCAAGTGTCCCACATAAACGGAAGACTTGGATCACATTTCCCTTTTATTTCTTTTTTATTAAAATAAAAAAAAGGATAGAACACTTTTGTTTCGGAATCTAGAAAATCAGATAGTGTTATATATAATAAGTAGGCAACAAAGCTTACTGTATATATTAGTTTTATTTTTTTAATTAATTCTTTAAAAAAAGTTACATTAAGTTTTGTATAAAAAAAACGATTAGTTCAACACTCCCTCTTCTGCCATATCCCTTAGGTTGCACAAAATTTTAGCATATCTTTTTCTATTAGCCACTTAAGGGGCTATTGTTTTAGGTGGATCACTTTTGGCGTACTAGATCACTTTTCAATTTCTTATCTATTGCTCCCCTTTTAGTTACATTTAGCTAAAATATGTTCACTGTAATAATTTATCGTGTGCTTTAATTTTGATACCGATAAAGTTTACTGTTGTCCATTTCTCGATATTTTAACGTTTACTTTAATTTTTATATTTAACTGTGAATAATTTAATAATAATTATAAAAAAAAGCGTACCTTAGGAAGCTAAATCTGTTCTTTGCAAAACTTTGCATGGAACTTTATTTATTTATTTATTACTTTTTTACCCGGATCTATTACTAGCTATTTTGTCTTCGCGTTCTTCGCACGGATGAATTGAAAAATACAACGCACCAGCTAGATGCATAAACAAATTTACGAAGACCAGTTTTTAAATATTAATTTGAGTAATTTTAAGTGAGCCGCAAGAGATTATTAATCTTATGATATTATTGGAATTGTTTCGTTCTTTCATTAAAAGAGGGCCAAATGTTCATACCGTATAACGTTTGAATACAGTTTCAGTTATTTGGATAAACTTTTGAATGAAATTATTTTAACAATTTTAAAAAAATCCTAAACTGAAACTTTTCAACGCTATTTTTTTTTAAAAAAAGTCACTTAAAATATTCTAAATTTATTTATATCTAATAAATACTGCAAGAATCTTAATTTTCTAAGGTTTCCTTCAAGAGCTCCGTGCAAAGTATACAAAAAATATCGCTTCAACATTACGAAAAAAAACTTGATGAAAATCATTAAGAAATAAAATTTATTAATTACAAAAAAATTAGTTAAAAGAGAAAAGAAATTTAAGTAAATCATTGCTGTTATCTGTTGGTGGTGAAAAAAGGTGAAAAATTGGTTTTTCCAAAGCAAAATCACCAAAAATGCGTTTGAGGGGGAAAGATTTTAGTTGGGAATATGCTTATAGCACTTTCAAAGCTCCCTAAAAATTTTGGAGCGATGCGATCGGTGGAGGGGATTTGCATAACGGGCAAACAAATAAATTTATATTAAAATGATAAATTTTATTGAATTTATTTGCTATTATCATTCCATATTTAAAATTAAATTTATATCTTATAAAATTAATATAACATTTTTGTTCTATGTTATTTTACTATCTTCCTTTTTACTTATTATCTCTTATCACAAACCTTGTCTTCGCTTCATGACACTAAAACTTTTCGATATTTTTAGTCTTAAGAATCTTGCATATGATTTTCATACCACCATGATTATGATATTTTTCCTAAGGTCATAATCATATCATTTTTTTCTAGCTTCTAAATTGAGTTGATGGTTACAAAAATTGCTTTAAATGTGTATGCACATCTAGTTTCCACAAAATCATTTCAAACCAATATTCAAAGACAAGGGTATTTTAATAATTTCAGAGATTTGCTACACTGGTTCTCATAATTATAAAGACAGCAGATATTTTATTTTAGCAAAATATTGTAAGCTATTAATGAGCTAAATATAATTTTTTATGAATTGTAATTACATGTATAGACATTATTTGTTAGTTTTTATTATTATTATTATTTATAAAATAAAAATACAGCCAAAAACACATTTTCGATAAGTTCACAATTATAAGGAAACACTCTCTTCAGTTTTTCATCACATTTTACTAATATTCTTCGATTTAATTTTTTTCGGGAGAGGGAAGGCTTTGTTCTCACAGTCAGACGATGTACTCTTCTTTATAGCATATTTGCAACAATTCTTTTTTCCAAATATTCAGGATCTGTGTCATCTCCTGCTGCATGGATGTTATCCTCTAGTTCTTCAAATACATTAAACTATAACTCATTTGCATAAACTTTTCTAACCAGGTCAACCCAAAAATTATTTTCCGGTCAGTTCCAAATTTTTATCTAGAAAGACCTCCATCTAGCTTAAAAATGAAATTATTACCCTCTAAAGGTAAATAATACGTTAAGCGATTGGTTAACGTCCCATAAAGAAAGAAGCAACACGAGGTCTACAGACAACGGGTCTAGTAAATTTTAACCTCAGCTGAGGATGACACCTCAACTGGTACTCCCTCTCCAAACTTCCACACCAAGTCTTTGGAAGACTTGGTTCCTCTACCAAATTTAATATGCATAAAACCGGTAATTAATTAAGTTTAATCTGCATCGGGAGGTCTTTAGTGGTGTTAAAGCTCGAACCCCGATTCGAAGAAAATAACTCCGACTGCGAGTCCGAGACTCTGACCAATAGTCTACTGCAGCCACATAATCTGAAAAGAGTTGAAAGTTAAAGCTTTGTAAATACTTCTCAGCTTTCATATAAGTAGCAACAACTACAAACGAGGAGGCTGCGTTGCAACAATGCACCTAATAATATATCACTAGATGACCGCGGAAGCCTAAATGTCATGGTCGCGAACTCGCGCCCGGCGGTTTTCGTATTGTCGGGGTTTCGAGCCCTGATGCCGCCAAAAACCCACAGTGTAGCCGGGGCCTAAGCACGTTAAATCTGTCAAGGCTTAAAATCCTCCCAGTGGCGTGGTGTGGAAGTTAGGAGAGGGATGCTAGGTATCATCCTCGTCACTTGTCCGAGGTTCAAAGTTACGAGCCAATAATGCTCCTGTTACTTCTAGTACGACGTTAATGAAACCAAACAAAACCACACATCACTAATTGTGACAGAGTGCTGGTCACATAAAGCATCGCAATGCTGCTGCAACCACTCTCAGTTCATATCTGGCTCTCGCCTGTCTTCTTTTTGATATTTTGAATTTAAAAATTCCTGAAAGGATTTTGGACAATTGATGTGCATAAAGTGGCTTTGACGGAATATCTGAACAGCATTGCGGTTAGCAATTTCTTGGGTACATATGAAAACGTTAAAAAGTGCTGGTATTTATGCAGGAGAGTCATTTTTAGAAAATCAATAACTTGTTGTACATATATTTTTAGTAAATTTCTTTTTATAACCTCGGTCCCTATGTGTTTTTGCGTGTTTTGTTAAAACCAAACTGTTTCTTCCACTTTTAAATTTATTGATTTACTCTTTGATATTGCGCGTTTATATCACGAATTCCTTTTAATTGGTGAATTATGATTATTATTTCTGGGTACCCCCTTTTCCCCCTAATAAATAAGCTCTCTGCCCAATTTAACATTTTTTTTTTTTTTTTTTTTTTTTTGACACTTGCTGTGTGAGCCTAGATATCTCGTGCACTTCATTTCGACATAGTCTGGAGTTATAAAAGCAAAAAATGCTTCAGAATCGCTCAGTAAAATCAAACATTCATTACTTAAAAAAACTGCCTTACTTTGCTGATTATCAACATCAATGATAACTTCGCAATGATGTGTCATTTGATGGCCATTCAATTTTCAAACAGACAAATATTTTTAGTAAAACAAACGTTTAAAGCAGGTAATTGAAACTTTTGTAAGTGTTAATTGGTGCCCTTGTGAATAGTGTTATTTAGCTAATCTATCAATATCTAAGTAAATATAAACTCTGAAGTCATAGATACTACGGCATGTGAAAAGATGCCAGAGGAAAGACGTGCTCTTTTGCAAAATAATGCTCGACCTCATAGGTCACAACTGACGCTGAACACTATTGGCAAAGGGGATTGGGAACTCCTACCTCATCCTCCTTACAGTCCTGACTTGGCCCCTTTAGAATTTTATATGTTTGCTCCGATAAAAAAAAAACTTTGTGGAGAGTCAGGTTCGACCACAATGAAGAAGTAACGGAAATAGAACAAAACTGGCATCGAGATCAAAGTAAAGAATTCTTCATTCCTAAAAAAATTGAACAAGTTCAGATAAATTGGTGAAGCTTGTCGAAAAATAAGCAAACAGTAACTTAACTACTTGTACTTACTTTTGCTGTAACACTATTTGTCTGTTTAAATATTGAATGAATGTGTGCGGTCCTCGTGTACACACACACACAC
>BMAW01027666.1:0-11950 GCA_019974015.1 Nephila pilipes | reverse complement strand
TCTTATGAGAAAGAACATTCCTGAACATTCATTAAAAATTAAAATATATAATGAATATATCTTAAAATTCTAATTTATTTAGAACATTCCTATCAGCAACTCGTGCTTTTACAATCTTTGTTTGATCCACGGATGTTCGGTACAAAAAAAAAATTGCTTTTTAGCATTTTTTTAAAAATAACTAAAAATAATTTTTAGTTTAATTACTTTCAATATTTGTTAATTAAATCGTAATTGAACTAATAAAAATGTTTTTAAATTACTTTTATTAATAATTATCTTCCGCTTTTTAATCCTTAATGTATTTTACAGTTTTTATTGTTATAATTTTTGGAAGTGTTGTAATCGATTTTTCATCGAAAACTTCTATGAGTTATTTCTTCAAAAGAAAATCGATATATTTAATGGACCTTACCGCGTTTTCTAATTACGATTTCAAAATTTCCTGCCAGATGACGCTCTTTTATGTATGGAATCAAAACTTAATTAAAATTGATCGCTTAATTTATAATTCAAATCTGAAAATATTTACATATTATATTGTTTTCGAAAACATTCCACTGTAAAAATTTCAGAATTCAATCACATTAGAAATTATCTGAAAAATTTGCAAAAATTCTTTGTCTACGAATACAAAATAAATATTAAATAAAAGTTTTAAGAAACACTTATTCAACATTTTTATTTAGTTAACAGCCAATTAGATTCAATTAACACTGATAACTCCAATATTATTGTAAGTTTATGCGTTTGTATAAGATATATTCCTAGTTATATATAATAGACACTTATTAAAATTTAGAAACATTTGATATTGCTCGCAATTTTTGATTTTAGTGTAGAAAAGTGACTAAATTTGTTTATGAAACACGAAACATATATTGTATACATAAAAATATTAACTGATTCAAACAAAAATGTATAATGTATCCAAACATACAACTTTTCTCGTGGTAACAAAGACAATAGAATATTTTTGCAGGGATATTTTTCAGTTCAAAAAATATTTTCGGTTGGAATCCCTTACTCTCTGATATTACTCGAAGGAAATTTTCACAAGCTCCCACTGGATCTTGATAGTTATGACAGGCAGCTGGTTTAGTTCCCTCAACATGTCGAGATCGTTGAGTAATTTTGCGGAAGTGTCCATTAGACTGTGATAAAGTCTTTGTTTATGGATTTAATAATTAGATCTCCATTCATGAGCTTAAATCTCCCAGTAGAATATTTTCCCAGGTGGTCTGTTGTTAGTTGTTTGCAGTATTATGATTATTTAATTCGAATTTTGTTGTGGAAGCACAAAGTTCATTTCATTCAGCTTTTGTCTAAATAAAAAATGAAATGTTTCTTCAAATTCAATTTAGTTATTACGTCAAAAATGGAATGATAAAGTGTGCTTTAAGAATGTATATATGTTGTTTAAGTGTGCTAATACAATTATAATACATAATAAATCTTACTTTTATCATATAATAATTCTCTATAATTAAATCTGTTATTATTTACGTAAGTTTATACTAATAACAATATTATTATTTAAGTATTAAATAAAGATAATTTGATAATAATATAACTAGGTATTATTTTAATGACATCTAATTAAGGAGACTTAGTACTCATGCGAGCAATCTTTTTTAATTAGATATTTATAAGAAAAAGTGTTTATTCATCATATTTAAACAAACATAAAATATACATTTCAGAAAAACTTCATTTTCAAGGAAATAATTAATTAAAAAAAAGTTTGGGAAATAGCTCAACATTTTATCATTCATACAGCTTCTGTAAATTTATTATTTATTTTTTATGCAATTTTTGTCTCATTTTTTAAAGTAATTCTCACAATTCTGCGCATGGCTCTATTTGCACTGTCGATATCTATAGATTGAATTTTTCCCCTATCAGGCTCTACGAAAGATTGTAAAAGACAGCTATATCTAACTTTGTAGATTTTTCAAAAGAATAACTATTTATCTGAATCCTAATTCCATGCACAGAGTTATTGAACATATTATGCAAAACAAACAGAAAAATATTTCAAAATCTTATATTGACTACAAAAATTCCTTAACGTTTTAAGCACACGACAGTCATAAGAAATGAAAGCTAAATATAGGAAGCTTAACGTTTTGAAGATGAACGAAATGATATGGCACACTTTAAAAAAAAATTAGATAAATCGCTAAATAGTATCACTACAGATATTAAATTTTGTACATATGTTTTGAAAAGTCATACTATTAAAATAAGATAAAATTGTTTTCAATATTTCGGTCACTTTTAACGTACTGTTTCCTCTTAAAATAATGTGAAGGTAATGATATACATGGTTTTTCGAAACTCATGGGCAAAAATTTAAGGAGTGATAGAAAACATCAAGACAAGCAATTTTCATCATAATCGTACAATGCAAAGGCTGAGAGTAAACGGTGAACCACTAGATGGCGCTGTAATAGAAAGGATAAAGGGCGAGTTTTATTACACATCGTCATTTCTCCCATGGATTTCAGCAGGCTATGGCCTTTTCCTGATCACTGCAAGTCGCCATGTCTTCTGAAACCCACGTTAGAAATGACGATGTGTATGAAACCCCTTGCTTTAAATTTTTCATTGCAGTGCCGTCTAGCGGCTCACCACTAGCTCTCTGCCTGTGCATCGTATGGTGAAAATTGCTTGTTTAAATGTTTTCTATCACTCCTTAAATTTTTGCCCTTGAGTTTCCTAACACCCAGTATAACATGCCCACATGAGACCAGTGAGAGAACCGGTGTTTCACCTATTACGAAAAGGCACATCATAATTACGTAGAAATAACTATACACAAATTCAAATTTAGTTTAACTGGCGTGGTTACACGTTCTACATAAGTGTAAGTGCTATGCGAAGTATATATACATAAGCAAATATAGTACTTAAGAGAAAGGAAATACAAGATTATCATATCAAAAATATTTTGTAAGTAAAATGAAATTCAATAAATATCTTAATATTTACAGATTACTTTGCATCTGTCAAATAGGCCCGCCATTTTGATTAGAAATTGCCGATGACATCAATTGAAATATTTTAAGGGATCCTCATTACAACAAGGGATGCATACGAAACAAAAATAACCTTATCTAAAAATCGTTAAGAAAAATACATGAACAGTTAAAAAGACTTTCTTCTTTTTGGAGTCACAGAGGAAAGAAGAGGATCATCTCCCTCAAGTTTCAACTAACAAAAAGAGAAATAAGAAAGCCTTATAATTGGCTGGCCATTCATTTATGGCTCATTGTTAAAGGCGCTGCTACAAAGATCTACTGAACAAGGTTTCTTCACATCGGAAAATGTTCTAACCATTCCCCGTTTCCAAAGTTAATCGGCCTACCGCCCAATAAGTACCGATTTGCCCAAAGCCGAAATGTCATTCATAATACGCAAATAAAAACTTTCATCTTCATATATGACTCCAATGGCTTGATTACTATAGCATTACTTTTTAATCCCAAAGCACATTTGCTCGTTTTGATCTTAGCGTAATATAGAAATTTTTTTTTACAAAATGAGAGTTTCAAAATAACTTTTAAGTTTTAACATTGTTGAAGAATAAAATTAGTTTGTTATTTTCAGTTGCGAATGCAAGATTCGTATTTTGTTTTATGATTGATATAAAAAAAAACTTTTTATTCCAATTTTTTTTTCGTAGTGATTCGTGATGTAAATTGTCTTGACATCAGACAAAGAGGGATTCTCTAAACCTAACAAGTAACAATTTATTGAATTTTGCACGTTACGTCGAATTCACCATCAAATTCTTCACTTGTTGAGTCACGGCAAGATTTGAAGATTTAGCGAATGCAGTACAGCTCAGCTTTATTCTTGTCATCTGAAAATGTGTCATGACCAATATTTTAGCGAATATCTGGTGATGGAATGCTAAAAGAATAATATAAATATGGAAGTTAAATAAAGAGATCCAAAGATTTTTGAATTTTGGAAAGTGGTCACAAGGTAATCAAAAGATTGAATCGGAAAAAGTAAATATGCTTTTAATATTCCTTTTTTCATTTAACATTTTCACAAAAATAATATCTGGCGTTTTTATTATTGTTTTATTTTTCAAATAATTAATTTGATTCTTTTGCTTTTAATAAATATTTTATATTCCTGAACACACACACAAAGTAAAACAAGAAGTGGAATACAACCTATATATATATGGAGGTGGAAGTGTATAAAGATATCTCAATGTTAAAATATTACTTACACATTGCTTGTAATTTTAAAAATTAAGGATAATTTAAATTTAGCATGAAATAAGCTGATTTTTCCTCGTCGAAGAAGTCTCAGTTGCTTAAAACCCTGATGATTATTTTGTAATCACCAGGTATAATATTTATGAATGAAATTTAGTTTCTTAACATATATTCGAGCGTGTATTAGAAGCAAAACAAGAATTTTCAATAATTTTGTAAAACTAAAAAACAGGATATTTGTTTCTTCGACATCCTTCGTGTTTTCTTCTGGTTTTTGCTTAGATATAGAATATGAAATATCCCCTCCATGAGTGTGTTGGCGTATGATGTATTCCGTTGACGCATGCCGTATAGCGTGGGTGATCACAGCTGAGATGATAGAACGAAAATATTAAAATGTTTGAAACATCTGCCAGAGAGTTCCTTCGTTTCGATATTGTGTGAATATATTTGTGTTGTTTTTTTTGTCTCCGTATTTGTTTTGCTCCTATAAGCATTTTTCATTGTATTCCGTTTTGTCAAATAAAAAATATTATTCTTTATTTCGAAAGATACTCAAAGTTATTTTTAGGATTCTTTTCACCATTTCAGAAAGTACTATCAAGCAAAATGCATAAGAATCGAAATAAGAATCAAGAGTTTTTTTTAAAAGTGCGAAGTACTCCTGAAAGTCTTCAAATTGTTTCTAAATATTTTTAAATAAACAAATTCAAGTTTGAGTTTCTTAAGACTTGATTGCAGACTCGCAGAATTTTTCTTGCATGCACATGAGCCCTTGAAATGCTAAAATTGGCGAATCTGAAAAATTCAGGGTGAATATTCCCTATTAGAGTCTAATATAATTGCAAAATCTACATTAAAAAATTATTTCACGACATCAGAATGAATGCAGAATGTCTCAGTTTATGAATTTGACATTGTGCTCCTTGCGTTTTTCTCTGCATTAAAATCGGGAATTTTTTGACAATTTGAATTGCACACAATAATAGCTCCTAACCAATCAAATGAAACATGATTCGGTAAATCAGCTTAAGGTAAAAAGTCTTGTGAACTGAATTAGAGATAGTGTTATATAAGCTAAATAGAATTGGAAGGAAAGAGAAGAGAGATAGAAGATAACGACAAGCCTATAGATATTCGTAAATTGGATTGAATCATCGTAATGAAAGAAGTTTGAAGTAACTCCTAATCAGAATGATAGGGGTCGAAGCTGCTTTAATGGAGAAGTGCTTGAAACGGAATGAATGAATGGTAACCTAAGATTTTATCATTTGAACGTAAACTAGAATTAATTGAGTTAAGGGGATTAGAGATAGCGCTTATGTATATTCTTTGATAGATAATTAATTGTTTTGTCCAGTTCTCACACATATTAAATTTGAGTTTTGAACTCTTTGTCAATTTAATTGTAATTTATAATACTTAAATATTGAAGAAAATACGTCACAAAAGTAACATATAAACTATGTTATAAAATTATAGGTGAATGAATGAAAGTTGAAGTTTCTGGCACCCAATCTGACTATGCTGCTCCAAACAATGTATATGTGATCTATACGCAAGAAAAAAATAATGTAGGGGGGGAAAGATAAAAATTGGTTGACAAAAAGAAAGGTAAAAAAAATAGAGAAGCATTGCTCGTATATCGGGGAGGGGGGACATCACTCGTGTTTACTAAGGACAATGTAAACCCCATGGGGAATGAAAAAGATCACTGGGATACCTAGGAGTCATAATGTTCGTAATTAATTTAAGAAGACAAGCCCCTGTTTCAATTAAAATTGTAGGAATTTATGAGTTATGGCAACTTTGACGAAAACTGTACTCTGCGAGCGCCAATGTACATCTCAAACACAATCGTAGAAGATTTCTATTTGATATAACAATTGATATGAATCGCTTTGTAAATGAAATATATTATTCCGCATTTTATTAAAAACTACTTAATTAAAATAATTACGTTTTACAGTACTTTTCAAGCTGTTTTATCATACCACTTGTAATGTTTATGGATGGCACAATTATTTTTCTTCCAAATCTTTCGATTGTTTTCATTATAAAATAATTGAATTTTGTTTAAATAAACTAAGTTAAATTACAACTCCACTTTATTACATTGATTAAGACATTTTCATGTAAAAAAAATTTTTTACAATTTTCTTATCGAGCATGGATTTAAAAAAAAAGACTAAATAGTAGCTTTCCCGCTTTTTTTCATAATTAATATGTTATTTTTTCTAAAACTCTTCTTAAGTAATTTGCATATTAAATAATGTTTAATTACGCCTTAATTAGAAAATTTCCAAATCACTGAACAGTTTGAAATTTTATCCCCAAGTGCAGGGTGATTTTTTAAAAAAATGCTATATATGAACCCTCTAGCGAGCTTTAAATTCGATAGAACTGAATAAAATTTGGAATGCAGATATTATAAGGTATTTGTTCAAAAATAAAGAGAAAATTAATCATCCTGCCCTCATAGTTAACGTAACAATGACGAAATTTTGAAAATCTCATAAGGTAACACCTATTCTTTGTCACTGAAACGTGATTCTCACAATAAAAAACTGAAATTGAAGCGGTTTTTTAACCACGAAAAATGTCAGTGTTAGTTACAGGTTAAGGGGTAAAAAAGACACAGAAGGGGGAAATTTTATGTTTCTCAATTTTGTAACGCGTCAGCCTTCACACACGATGATACTTTACATGTGACAGGCTTTGAACAACTCTGAGGCACGAATATATGCGGAGGAATCTGTAGAATCAGACTTGTGACGGCATCTTTCACATCAGGCAAAGCTTGTGTATTTGATGCGTATGGATTTCAGATATCCTCTCAACCAGAAATCAAATGTAGGAAGACATTGCGCCCACGGGGACATGAAATAGAGTGAGATAAATCTGTCACTAAAGTGCTATGTCAACAAATATTTTACGAACAACCCCCTACATGTGAAGTAGCATTTTCTTGCAGGCATACGACGTCAGAGAGAACATTTCATTATTGCACATCGAGAATGATGTAATAGGTCAATGCTGATTCATTGATTAACATTGATTGACCTGCAGTGCTTCTTCCATTCAGGTATTAAAGCTTTACCATTTCACAGCTCTGTTTCACTGTCAAAGGCATACTGCTTCAGTTCAAGATCAAGACAGTAAGACACAGCTCTCAAATCAAAATGCCTTTTGCTGCGTATAAGGCAATGACGTCAGTCATGACAGTATCCTACGCCAGACCTGGAAATGAGCAGATCTTCATATCTCCTCCTGGTTTTGTACGAGATTCGGAAGGTTAGGTTCAGAGCAGTAGAATATGGTAAAAACTGTAACATTCGAGGGAAAAGAAATTAGTATTCTATGGGGTTGTTTCCTTTTTTTTTTGGTCTAGCGCCGTCATGTTTCGTGCTACGAATACTGATCCAACTCAATTTTACGTTTCACGCTGTGAGGATCACGGTTCACTGACAAAAAAGTAGGTGTCATTTGACAATTTCGAAACTTTGTCTCTGTTTCAGTAACTGTGAGAACTGGATTATTTTTTATTACAATTTTCTTGAGTGCATACCTTATGATATCTGCGTTTCTAATTATATTCTGTTTCCTTGAACGTAACACTTACTACGTAAGAGGTCATATATTGGCAAAGTTTTTTTATCATCCTGTATGACAAACTCAGGTTTCGTCCTAGTCACTTGGCTGAAGTTCAAAATTACGTGGTCCGTCACCCATAGCCCTCGTGTTGCTTTTAGTGCAGCGTAAATAAAACCGTCCAATCAAGCAGCTTGTATGACAAGTCTTAAAATGCAAAATTCTTTTGCGAGATTTTCGTAAGAATTGTACTTTTAGAAATAGCAAAAAAAAAACTTGTTTATTAGTTTATTAAACTAATAAACAAGTTCTAAATAAATACTATGTACCTAATAAATACTATGTACCTAACTGTTGTAATGACTTACAACAATTAGGTACATGGTATTTAGAACACGCACAACCAATGCTTCAATAGCAATTTCTCCAAAGTCTTTTAAATTCTTGCCAAATACATTTCAATTTCGTGAAAGTCACTATAATGCGTAAGTACTGTTAACTGAATTAAATATACCTGCTTTGTTGTTTTTTTATTAAGCTTGCTTAAATAATGACAAAAATATAACTTTTATTTCAATATGGTTTGAAAGGAAAACTTTTTTTTTTTTGTAATATAATTTGATTCGGAAATGTTATGTGATATAACTAGTATAATAGAGGGGTTTTTATTTCTAATGACTAATTCTTGACAGATAAAACTAGTTTGAGCAAAATGTTAACAAGCTATGTGTTTTTAAACGTTTTTCTATTTTTCCCTCCATATTTGGATTCATGAGTTGTCAATAGGGGTGGAATTTGGAATCAAAGTGACCCATAAGAAGCTGTGAATATTGGATCATTGATTTCTCTTAAAGTTAATACATTTATTGTGGACCAAACTTTTACCGCAACCTTCAAAATATTCTCAAAAAACTTTCATTTAAGGTGGTCTTCGCTAAATGTCAAAAAGCTTGATCGAAACTTGAAACACATTTCCAGATAGAAAATTGTTCTAATTTTAATGAAAGTTTGCAATGTTATAACACAAACAACATGATGCAGTACTCTTAAAATTTAAGAACGTTCTAAACACTCGCCATTTTTTTTTCACTTGAACACAGAAATTTCACAACCTATTTAGCATTCCAAAATAGAAGATGAAAGAGGATACTCATTTTACACTAGAAGAAAGAGGTTGTTTGAAATAGAAATGTGCAATTTCGTAAGATATATTGCTCTCTAAAAGATAGAGAAGTCAGAATATTAAATAAATGTTCGAGTATTTTGTTACCAGAAAAAGTGTTCTCACTTCGGGTTCTAGCTTTAACTTTCTATCTGTCTCAGTCTTTTTCACACATATAACTGTTAATATACTTTTAATTTTACCACTTTATCGCAAAACTATGACCCAAAACTGTAGTACTTATAAATCAGATCACTAAATATTTTGTTTTGAGTTTTATTTCAGAATTTCATTAATTTCAAAGAAGTTTACATATTACTTAAACACTTTTCTCTCATTATCTGACCAAATGTTACATAATTTTCTATCGACTTTCTGAATATTCCTAAATTCGGCATATCTTTCATGTACCATTTCTGCATACTATTTTGTAAAAAATTATAAAAATTTAACAGTTTTATTAAAAATATTACATTTATCCCTTTAAGTATGTGCCTAGCTTGAATAAAATTGATGACCCGTACCATAGGCGCAGTGACGGTGAGGGGATGGAAGAATGGGTGTTTTACCCCCGCCTACATAAGGATTGCTGTATACTGAATTTTTTAAAAACTTTTATAAATAGTTTTTTAATGAAAAGATTAATTTTCAAAATCACGCACTTCACATAAATATTCTTTTCATCTTGATAATATAAAATGAAAGTTGAAATTAGTTCTGAGATATGAGTTGAAGAGGGAGATAACCCCATGAAAAATTTATCTCTACCCCCCTCCCGACCTGGATTGAATTTCTCCTTATAAGTATGAAGTTAAAAATATTTATTTATTTTTATAATTAAGTGCTTGGGATTTATTAATTATATAATTTTATCTAGGTTCGTTAATATCATGAATGAAATGCCTTTTTATTACTAAAGTCCTCATTAATTTATCTGTTATATAATAAGACGATATTCATAAACATTAATAAACTATATTTTAAAAATTATATTTTTTCTTTAAAATGTTAAAACTAGATTCATTAACTTCAAACTTTTTCAAATTTAATCAGCGCTGCTGGAGAGACGAGACAATTTCATTCGAAAAAGAAAAGGTAAATTATATTTTTGTATATTCAATATAGAGTCCTCAAAACATTTACAGTCTTAGAAACTATTGAAATTCCCATCGTAGCTGGACAAAACTGGCATCATTGTTAATAAAAATTTAGTAAATTAATCTATTTTAATGGTTTAATTAATTTATTAACATAACACAGTTAATGAACTTTTAAAAAAACCGTGAAAAAAATTAAAATGCTAAAAGAAAAGTAAATGGAAAAACGATTAAAAATGTGATCATATATTAAAAAATTTATTAAAGGAGATAACTGAATTGAGTTTCTGTATGGAGAATAAAATCGAGCCATTACATTCTTTATCAGTATAACGTAATTTTAGCCAGAATATTACTAACTATATAAAATTAAATATGAATTCCGTATAATGTATGTAAACTCCATATATTTATTTGTTACCAGTCGCCATGGAAACGGACAGGAAAATATCGTTTGGTAAATAAATTTTTCTACTTTTCATATAAATTGATATTAATTACCTTTTTCTTCGAAGAAAATAGTCTGCTTCATTTTGTTGCTTATGTATCAGTATCTTTATAAGAATTTGTTTTGGTTCTGAAGAATAACGATGTTATCTCTAGATTCTTGCTAAAAGCTCTAAGCCTAGTTTTTATATAGGTATCTTATAATAAATTTTACGTGAATAGGCTTCTACAACACTTATTCCCGATCTTTTAAAATGCTGAAAAACTGTTTATTTCTTTATAGTTACTACTTTCTTAAAATGGTTATCATTTTTATTCATTGGAAATAAAATCCTAAGTGATGTAATTTTTCCAATCATGATGATAAAATTAATCTTATGAAAAATATCATCTTTAAACTTCAGTATTTTATTCTTAATTTTAACATTCCTAGAACTCTTTTTACGCATGGACATATACCAAGACAGATGCCAAATTTTACAGGCCTAAAGATAAACAAAAATTTTATTTAGAATGTAACAATCTACTGATTTTAATTCGAATCTACTCAATGACAAACATGAAATTTTTTACCGAATATCCTACTTTCATTTTGTCAATAAAATAAATCCTCACTCGTATACATAAAAACAAATAAAAAAAAGTTTACTGCTAACAATAAAGAAAAACCAGATATGTTTGTACTGAACATAAAATATCGTTTAAACCATGAAATCATATGAATTAATGCTTGAAAAATATCATAAATTGGTTTTGAAAATATCAAGAAAAGAAAATTGTAAAAAAATAATAAAAGTTATGTCTACGGTTATAAAAGATTAATTTATCACTTACAATGTATCACTAGAAAAGTATACAATGTCTTTTAAATACTCGTATATAATAAAAGAACCTAAGAAAGCCTTACATATGTTTAAAATTGATTCTACTAAAAAAACTTACCATTCATTTTAAATTCCTATATTCAAAAATTCAATTTCTGCGTCGTCATATCGTCATGAAAGAAACCGCTCAACTCTTTACTCACAAAAGAAATCGTCAAATACATTTTCGTAGTTGCTAGGCAACGTACTGATTCGATAAATTTATTTTCGAATACTATCACGAACTCCTTTCATACAGTTACAGTTATTTTCACCATATTATACAAAGGCTAAATAAAATCGTCTGCCGGAATAAAAAAAAATTAACATCTGTTACTGATTTATAAACAAGATTTTCTATCGTTCGTATAATAAAATCATTGAAACCGTTTGTTGACTTAAACATAAATGGAAATATATGACTTATACATAAGCTAAGAATGCCATTCTCTGAAATCTGGTTGAGCATTGCGTTGTTTCGTGTGTTTTGTAATGTGAAGATTTTGAACTGCTTCATATACGGTGGTCTGTCACGCTGCCGATTAAACTTCG
>BMAW01027665.1:0-39153 GCA_019974015.1 Nephila pilipes | reverse complement strand
GTATAGTTGTTTCTCAAAGCGAAATAATTGCCGTTAAGAACAAAAAATTTTTTAATCGTCTGCGACGGAAAATGTCGTTTTCGATGCTGAAATTATAGCTAATGATTAAAATCGTTTGTTTTTTTCTCAAATTTTGATTGGATAAGG
The DNA here is from genome assembly GCA_019974015.1 of Nephila pilipes. Lineage (NCBI taxonomy): Eukaryota > Metazoa > Arthropoda > Arachnida > Araneae > Nephilidae > Nephila > Nephila pilipes. The sequence continues at coordinate 39,006 of BMAW01027665.1, read as the reverse complement.
AAATCCTTTATATTGGTTCTATGAATAATTTTTAAAATTATTACATATTTTTACCACGAAGTTTTTATATATTGGTGCTATTTGTATTTTTCAACAATTAAATGTTATTCTTCGATTATTGTTGGAAATGTCACAGCTGCATAAAAACTGAAATTTGTGAATGAATTAATTCTAACTCATTTTTTAAATAATATTGGGAAACATTTTTATGGTTTATTATAATGTGAACCCTTTTCTTACGTATATTTTCAATATAACCTATTATTTTTATATTTGAATGAAATAATATCAAATATTTTCTTTTAATTTTCAATGTTTTAAATATGAACCAGTTTCCATCAAAGGGGGGTTAATCCGTTTGTGTCAAAAAGTTAATGATAACAATGAATGCAATCTGCTATGATTTTTTTTCTGTAAGAAGGTCCCCCTTCCTCTAAAAAATCCTTGAAAAGTTTCATCATTTTGTCAATATAAATATACTTAATCAAGGAATTTCAAATATAATTACTTTGTAAGTGGTGTAAGTAGAATTTCTACAAAAACAAAAGTTTAGTTCAAAATTTATATTATATAACTTGTCTGCTTCATTTTTATATGTATGGCGATACTTTTAATTACAGAAAAAGCTTTGCTCGTTCTCCGGAATTTTTTACTTTCCCATTCTAAGAAGTCAAAAACACACTACGGATGAAGAGGTAAATTGTCCGAAGATAAGTTGGATAATGGTTTTAAAAAGTAAACCAAACATGCAAAGCTGTATAAAATTACATTTGATGAAAATGCGGAGTTTGAAATACTAATCCAGAGACGAGACGAAGTCCAAGAAAATTTGAAAATATAAAGCAAGCACCTTTATATTATCATGTCAAGCCCATTACATCCGAAAAATTCAACGATATGATGGGTCCATTATTTTATAAACTGCTGTTTGTAGAAAATGCAACACCATGAAGGAATCATCAGAATCAAATGAAATTCGCAGCAAATGTCAATTATAGGATATTATGCAAATTAATAAAGTTTCAGAGCCATCGCGCGTGCGCGGCGCGCGCAGCGCCCTCTGAATTGATGCTGAAAGCGTATAAATAAAGTGCTGTAGCGGGACGTTGAAAAAAGTCTATGATTATTTGTTAGTGGCAAACGTTTAGTGAGACCTGAGTATGCCTCCACGACGGAAGAATAAGAAATTCAAGCAACTTACGGAGTTTGAACGAGGGAGGATAATCGGCCTTCGAGAAGGAGGATTTTCCTATCGCGCAATAGCAGCTCGTATGCAGCGGAACAGTTCCACAGTGATGCGAGTTTGGAAGCAGTGGACCGACGAGCACCGAACAACTCGAAAAACAGGCACTGGACGACAGAAGGTGACGTCAGAGCGCGATGATCGACACCTGCTCCGCATGGCGGTGAATGATCGCACAGCTTCCTCCAGGCAGCTGGCAGCACGTTGGTCTACTGCTACAGGTGTACAATTGTCGGCTTCGTCAATTCGTCGTCGTCTGCTGCGCCGTGGATTGCGTGCAAGGGTGCCTTTATACAGGATTCCCCTCACGGCGAATCATCGACGGCTGCGTCGGCAGTGGGCTCTTGAGCACAGAGACAGGCGAGCTGATTGGCACCAAGTTGTCTTTTCAGATGAATCACGCTTCAATTTGTGGACCCATGATGGCCGTGTTCGTGTTAGACGTTATGCCGGTCAACGCTGCCTTCCTGAGTGTATTATTGAACGACATAGTGGTCGAACACCCGGAGTTATGGTCTGGGGTGCGATTTCGTATCATGGACGATCCAATTTGATACGAATTGAGGGTAATCTCAATAGCAACAGGTACGTCCGTGAAGTGCTACAGCCCGAAGTCGTTCCTTTCCTTCAAGGCATCCCTGGAGCTATCTTTCAGCAGGATAATGCACGCCCACATGTTGCGCGGACTGTTCGAGACTTCTGTTCAGCACAACGCATGCAACTTCTTCCTTGGCCTGCTTATTCACCGGATATGTCGCCTATTGAGCACGTGTGGGATATGGTTGGTCGGCGTCTCGCTCGTGATCCGCGTCCTGCAGTTTCCAAAGACGAACTTTGGTTGCGCATACAAGCGATATGGAATTCTCTTCCTCAAGCAGATATTCAACATCTGTTTGACTCCATGCCACGTCGTATAGCAGCACTTATTGCAGCGCATGGTGGCTGCACCAAATACTGATTTCGGACGCTTAATTTGTTTCTTTTGTTTTGAAAATTTCATCATTTATTTGTATCAGTACAAGTCGTTTCTGCATTAAATTTCATTTGATTCTGATGATTCTTTCATGGTGTTGCATTTTCTACAAACAGCAGTATATCTCTCTAATACATATAATGGCTATTTTCAATAACTTTCTCATTATAATAAAAATTAGAAATGGCATATATTAATTTGAAGTAATTAAAGTAATTTAAATGGTATTATCTAAAGAAATTTTGGAATAAAGCCATTTTTATTTTGTTTTTTTTCCCCGACATATTTAATACAAATTTCATAAAAAAATTGTTTGATTGGATTGAAATCCCATATTTTATATTTCATAATTGTATGTTTTTCATATTTTATTGACTTCAAAAGTGGTGCAAGTCCACTTGAGGTCATAAAAAGTATAAGTTTCTTTTAATTAAAATTTTAAAAACGACCACATTACAAACTTAAATCAATTTAAAATTTAAAAAACATAAAATGAGAGTATTAACATTTACCGATATTTTTAAAACCCTTAAAATAGAAACTCTCAAATATCTTCATACAGTTTAACATAGACTTATACCACTTTCAAACAAAGGATCTCTTAAACGAGTATTGTAGTGAATTGACATGTTCTTTCCGTGAGAATTTTTCAAAGGTTTCTTACAATACAAAATTGTCTTATTAGCCATCCAAAGGGCTATTGTTATAGTCGGAGCATTTTTGGCGTACCAGATTACTTTTTAATTTTTATCGTTTGCTTCAATTTTAATTACATTTAGCTTAAATATATTCAATTTAATAATTTATCACTTGCTTTAATTTTAATTAGATGTAACTGATATAATAGTTACTTCTAATAAAGAAATACATCAATGTAATATTTTATCGTTTGCTTTAATTTTAATTACATTTAGTTTAAATTTGTTGAATTTAATAATTTATCGTTTCCTTTAATTCTAATATCGGAAAAGTTTACTATTGTCCATTTCTCGATATTTCATCACTTACTTTAATTCTTATATTTAATTGAGTAATTTAATAATAATTATAAAAAAAAAAGCTCAACTTGGGTGGCTAAACACGTTCTTTGCAAAACTTTTCATAGAACTTTTTTATTCATTTTTATAATATCACATCTACCGTAATTTAGTCTTTGAGTTTCTTTCCTAATAGGAATGAAGGTAGATCTATATTTCAAACTGTATTTCAAATTTTTCTAAAGACATGTCTTCTAATTAGAAAATGAAATTTATGTTAATTGTTTTTCCGAGATATATATATTGTCAATATCAGAGATTGTTCTGACATTTAATAAAACGAATAAAATACATGATATCATCCAAAATTCCCTTTACAAATTTTTATTCACCTTTAAGTATGACATCATGGCAATTATTTTAATCTGTGTTGATTTTTCGAAATTGCTACAAAAGAAAAGAAATTGCTACCGAAGAAAATTGCTACAAAACCCACAGAATTAACACGAGAAAAATAAAACATTGTAAATGGTATTCGTTTCAGTTTTCACGCAATTCTGTTAGAAGTCGATTATTTTCCTTAATAACTGCGGCGGTTTGTCACGAAAAGGTTTGAATTTTACGTTGTCCTCTAACTGCTGAACATTTTGTGATTTATTTCAGAGTCCCTTTTCAAATAGCTGCATGAGAAGAAATTAGGTGCTATTAAACCTGGAGACCAGGCTGAAAATTCAATTTAAACTCGCTTCGAAATTAGTCATTCCACCGAAATTTCCTTGAACTGCTCTGTTGTTAACCTTGTGTTTCCACAGTTCCTTCCTGTTAGAACCACATTTCGTGAGCTACTTTGGATCGCAGTTCGGATCTGCATATTGTAATCATTAAGCAATTATTTTTAAATTATAAGTGCATAAACTTCGGGCTTTCATTCAAAATTCAAAGTATTTTTACGTTATAAATACGTCAAACTTATAGTTTTACATAAACTTGTATTAAAAAAACGGCACATACATACGTGTGCGAAAGTATACACACAGAGAGGGAATTAAATTCTAATGGTATTAATTAATTTCAGCAATACCTAATTTCTAAAAAGATATTAAGGTGACAGTTCGAATTCAAAACCCAATTTTTGGTCTGAATATTGATTTTTTTTATTTTTGGTCTCGTATTAAAATTCATTTTCTTAATTTTAAAAACCTGTTTGAATTTTGTTCCTACCTTATTTAGGTACTGAATTTTATAGCTGTTTTAATATAACTTGATCAGGAATTTCTCTAACAAGAAAATGTCTAAAAAGGACATTTTTCAATATTGCAAAACATAATATCGCAAAATGATATGCATCACTGAATTTTATGTAAGCGTTTTTAAAGTACTTATATATAGAATAAACTATCCTTGTGATCATATACTGAGTAGAATATTTCTTATATTGCAATCAAGTGAAAATTGCAATGACTTTGTAAAGAAAATTTCGGTATTCAGAACTGGGAACTACCATAACTTCCTTCGTAAAAGCTATATTATCGAATCATTGTTTATTCTTTAGATAAGATTATTTTCTTTGCTATTCAATTTACAAAATGTCAATGTATTTATTTTCTTTTGTTTTACATGTTTTGCGGAAAACATTTATTTTTGTTTGTATTAAATGTCCGTTTGACAGTAAAACTGTGCTCTAACAAAACTGTAAGTTTTTCTAATTTTGAGGCCCCACAAGGTCATTAAAATGTATTAGTAGGCAAAGTTAAGTTATTTCAAAAATTTTCTTCGAAGGTGTACTCTTACCTTAACTTATTACGTTTTTTTGCTGAAGCAAGCAGAAAGTGTCCTAAATATTCTATATTCCTAATTTTTCACACGAAAAACAATTCTAAGCATTAGTAATATTTAGGAAATGATTGGTCATTGGGCTTAGACCTAACGTACTTGAACATTTTTTAAAAAAATTAATTAATAATTCCCTCTTTAATTCTTCATAGCACTTGTTAGCCATTTCGCAGTTATAAGATGTTCATACAATTGTTTGTGACACACACACACACACACACACACACACACGCACACACACCCACACAGCCACACACACACACACACACACACACACACAAGTAAGCGGAGGTCAAATATCATGAACGGAAGTAACGTCATACCTCCCACCTTTTACTGGGATTTTGGAGCAGCCGATAATGTTAATCAGTCATGTTATGTTGTTTTACCTCCTACTGTTATCTCTGATAAGGCCTACCACCTCTATCTTATCTTTTACTTTTACCTTGATTGAAAGTATTGCCAATATCGATAAGTTAATTTGTGCCACTTCCAGTTAAATTATATGATATGAAAGTATAATAATGCGAATTAAGTTAAATTGATTTCGCAACGTGTTGCGTTCGGAAACGAACATAACCATTTCAATAAACTAACCGGAAGTTTTAATCTCCAAAGCCGTTTGGATGAACAGGCATTATCTCTGTTAGTGTGTGTAAAAAAATACATTAAAATGAAATATCCGGATAATTTTATATACATATTTTTTAATTAATGCGAAATTCAACTACAGTAACCTGAAGTATAGGTATAGAATACCAATCAAGTATAGGTAACTGAAGTATAGAATATCCAATCAAGTACAGGTAACTTGAAGTATAGGTATAGGAATACCAATCAAGTATAGTAACCCCAGCTATAGTATAGGAATATTCAATCAACAAGTATAGGTAACTTGGAAGTATGTATAGAATACCAATCATAAGTATAGGGTAAAACTTGAAGTATAGGTATAGGAATAATCAAGTATAGGTAACTTAGGCATAAACAATCTACTATCAAAATTTGTTCACACCAGACGAAAGTAACAGTTCCATTAATTAAAAAAACACACACGCATCGCACAAACGTACGCACACGCAGTGTTCTTTTACGTAACGGAGAGACTTTCAAAACGTTCTCAAAACACGCCTTTTTGATTTTGTTGTTTAAAATTAGAGTAAATTTCTTGATTCCATTGATGTGTTATTTATGAGAATTTTATATAATTACAAAGCAGAAAATCTTAATTTTGAATTATAAAGAAAACGATAAGGCCGCAGAGAGAAATTAACTTCATTTATTTTTTCTTCTCTTCTGTTTTTTTTTACGAATTCTGGTTCACTTTCTTTCCTCAGACCTACTCTTTCTATTGTAGCTAAGTTTCTTCAAGATTATAAAATGAGGTTCATTTCATACATAGAGTATCCATTTTTTTTAAATAAGCGCCCAGACATTTTAGGTAAAGTCCAATTTGTATAAAAATTTAAATGAATAAATGGTAAATTCTTAAGTAAAAATTTTACTTGAACTACCAAATTTGAAATTATAATCATATTCGCGCATAAGATGCTACACGGCGTAAGTACTCTGTAAATAGGAAGATGTGGACCTTAACGTATCATCTGATCAAAATGTAAATGCAGCCATTAAATTATTAATTGCCTTATTCATGGCCTTGTTTCGGTCACCAAACCTCGGTCATGGCGAAGTGGACACCTGTTTGTACCTCTTCTAACTTCCACGTAACGCCAACGGGAGATTTAACTCGAAAGATTTGAAAGCGCACTAGCAGTGTTCATACCGCCAGCTATATTCTGGCAAACGCGATGGCTGGAGTGAAGATTATTTTATGTCATATGAGTAGAATAAACTCAGCCATGCATACTGATTATTTCCTTTCTTTTTCTCTTGTTTTTTGATTTATGATTTTCTGCATTCAGCGTCAAAGCAACGAAAAGTTGATTAATATGCACATTTAATATCAACAGTGCCATTTTACGATTAAAAAAACTTTTCTTTATTATTCAATGTCAATGCTTACACTTGTATGCAATGCCAAAAAAAAAAAAAAAAAATTATGCTTAAACATGAAATTATAAAATGATATATATGAGCTCAGCTCAAGCCCACTGTTCTTTGTGCATTTTTGTTCTGGGATGTAAATCATTTTGAATCCAATGTTCTCTATTTTTTTGTCGAAATAAAGAAATTAACTGCAAGTTATTGTAATCAATCTGTATTATGAGTAAAATTGTTTATTTTGTATTGTTTGTATCCTGTTATCCGAATTATGTTAATGCAAACAAACTAAAAAAATTATTTATACAAAAGCCGCCATATCTGACAATGGAGCTGCAAATTAAGACTTGTTTTCTAAATTACTCATTGTTTTAAAAAATTAAATTTTGAACACCCAAGATAGTTATTTTATAATTGAATAAAATAACAAATCTGAACACTTTTTGAATCTTATCCTGTTTTATGTATATTTTGATGTCTGAAAGTTTCACCAGTACCACCTAATTTATAAAGCTCATAGTGCAAATTTCTCCTGAATTTTTTTATTGGACCTGAAACAAAATATATGCAATATATAACTGACAATATGCTCTTCTCCAATAATGAACTGAATTTTTCAAAAATATGTCGTAATAAATTTCTTTCCTAATTTTTTGCTGACAAAGCAAAACAATATGAAAGTTATGGTTTTGGTTTACTTATCATTTGCATAATAACTCAAACTGGAATTCGTATATAAATCTAAAAATAAAGATTTATCAGAATTCTTGCCAAGTGAGAAGCTTTTTTTTTCTCAATTCCCTCAAGAATTTCTAACCATGCCCTTTTTAGTTTTGGCCTCTTCTTCTTGAAACATCTTGGGTCGATTTTAATATTGATTTACTATTATTAATCACCTAAGGGCGAATGTTTTAGGTGATCACTTTAAAGTACCATATCACTTTTACTTTTTTTTATCGTTGCTTTGCCTTTTAATTATATTTAACTTAAATACATTTAATTTACAATTTATATTTACTTTTAATTTTAATTACATTTGTACTAGATATATTCAATTTAATAAATTTTATCATTTCCTATAATTATCGCAAAAAAGTTTACTTATTGTCCATTTCTCGATATTTCATCGTTTACTTTTAATTTATATTGAAAGTAATGGCACACACTATAAGAAAAGCGCACCTGTATAAAAAACTGGTTCTACAAACCTCATGTAGAGCTCTTTAATTTAATTTTTATTTTCCTCATTTTTCATTCCTTTTTTTCAGGTTATGTTCTATCATCCAAACTGAGGTTCACATAAACGAGGGATTAATGAACCATTTCTTTTCATTAAAAAAATAACAATATATCCGATGCAGCACTTCATAACAATAAACTTAGTACCAGAAAGCAACATTGTACGTATTAAAATAAATAAGGAAGACGTTTAGATACTTGGTATTCTATGAAGCTCGTAATGAATTGATAATTAAGTTTTTCAATTTAGTATATTGAAAAAACAAATATATATTAAAATGCATGTTGTTGTCTCTACCAAATTAAAATTGTTTAGTTTCATCCCTTCCACAGTTTTCATTCTGAAAAATGAAACAAAACTATGAAAAGTCTTCAGAATCGATGTAATAATTACTGAAAAAATTACATATATATATATGGTTATAACCTCCCGGCAATACACAAATCTTTCACCATTCACAGCATGCTTTTTTTAATTATTTGTACCACCTCTTAGTCTAAACTTGATTATTAAAATTTATTCCACAATGATTTTACCAAATGTTTGGTGTTTATTTTTGCTGAGATGATATTTATTGTGTTCAATTTTGTAAAATAGTTTTTAACTTTATGTTAACTATGTAATTTTTTCTTGAAAAAATCAGTTTGAGTAATACTATTTTCTTTAATTTTTGAGATTATCAGAATATATTCAAAATTTCTGAAGTGAAATCTACTATTTGGATCTGAACAGCTTAAAGTTGTATTCATTTTAAACAGTTCATTAAGCAGAAATAACTCAATTTTTTATATTCCTGCTCACCAGATGGCAGTGCACTCCTTTGAGTAGTAAAAAACGGGATAACCTTATCCCAACTTTGTTTGAGAATAGAAAAAAGAAGGTTTTTTTCGTTCTTTTATATCTTGAATATATTCTCCAGAATTTTTCACAGAAAATCTCCATTTAAAGAACTATTTTGTAAAATTATATTCAGCATATACTGTAATTTTTTTCACTGCAAGTAACCATTTTTTTTTTCTCGGTAAATCAGGCGAAAATAATAAATTTTTTAGATAAAGAGTTATAGTAAAACCAACTGAAATTATTAATTATTTTAACTCTTCAAGTGTTAGATGGCTTTTATTATTACTGTACAATGTAACCTTTTCTTTTTTTTTCTAACAATGAATGAGAGTAATAGCAATAAGATAACCGAGAAGAAAATGCACGAAAAAATTTAATTTAGTTAAAATAATAAAATTAATTCAACAAATCTATTTAATGTATGCAACAAATATTTTCCAAGTCTGAATCCTTACTGCCAGAGATCTGAAAAAAAAAAAAAAAAAAAAAAACTCTTTAATCTTAGAATAATAGTGCTGTTAAAATTCTCTAGACTTATATTAATAACAACTTTGTCTTGTGTTTTTTTGACTTTAATTCTGTTTAACAGTTAGATAAAATTGAGCTTTTGCTGAATCAAATGTAAATAAATATATTTGCATGTTATAAATGCTGCAAATATTATATGTAATAAAAACTGTACAAATTTTAAAATCTATTTTTGAAAGCTTAAGACAAAAATTATATAATGATCACGATCATTATTTTTCTATGTAATGATCTGCTCAAAACAATTTCATCATGCTATAATTAAGTGTGAACAAAGTAATATGACTATATGTAAATGATTTTCATTCTCACGATTTTGACTGTGCTTCATTAAATCGGTGCTATATGAGATTAGTCAAGTATAATATGAGCCGAGCAGAGGGAGAGGTAGAGTTAAGTGCTTCCAATGTTTCCATTGTTTCTTCCTCTTAAATTCATTTTTTTCAGGTTTTAAATCCATAGCAGAATCTTACATTTCTAGAAAGATAAGAAAAGTCTTCTAAAAATGCAATTTTCAAGAGGTAGACATATTCACTTTGTAACGAAAATCTCATCTAAAACCCTAAGTTCTTCTGTAGCAGTTACCTAATAATAAAAATCTATCTATTCTAAAACATTTGAGGTAATTTTAGCAGATAATTGATGTATTTGACATATTCCTTTAACTATTTATATTCTAAAACAATAAATATGAACAATAATTTAAGTATAAATATTAAGATAAATAAATAATAATTTTACTATATCTGAACCAGTTATTTCATTGGAAAATACGAAATAAAAATAAAAAGAGAAAACATTATCGATTTTTTTACAAACACCCTCACAATCTGTCTTTACACTTCCTGATTATTCTTCCTGGAATTATCTTTTATAAACATCTAGACTCCCATAACATGACAATTTTACTTCACTTTCTTCTTATGCTTTGCTTTTATGCGATCGCGCATCTAGTGAGGGCTTGTCGAAAGCCTGTATTCAGGTCATGGATAAAATTACTATTTATTTTAGCTATTTCTTTCATTGTGTGAGATAACAATAAACTCCAATCACTTGGTTTATAATATTCAAGTTATATCCGATCACTTAGTTTATAATATTCACACAACACCTTATTAGATAAGGCTACGTAAGTTTTCACGCAATATTTCAGTTCAAAAATTTTTGGTTGTAATTTATTAACGTCGTTCTAGGTAAGCCACGACGGGCTGTGGCACAGACCTCCAGATTTGACTTTCGGTCAAATCGGATGACAACCTTGAGCTGGCCTCCTCTCCTACTTCTGCCTACGAATGACTTTTTTTGGGCCGATAGATGTAACGTACAGTAGCCCTGGCTACATGGCAGATCTCGTGCAAGCTTTGAAACCAAGGCTTCTGATGTCACTGAACTTTGCGAATATCGAATGTGGGGATCGCATCCCTGACAGTTTCCTAAATGTAAGGCAAATACATGAATTACGAAGCTGAACAGGAATTAAGCCACGAAACTTGCCATGATAGGGCTACCTACCATGGAGCACTGGTATTGAATGATCATTTATTATTAATGCCGCTATTAGAAGCAACACCTTGAATGCTGCTGACGACGAACTCATATCTTGGCCAATCAAATGACGAAGACATCTCCTGTACTATAGCTTCTTCCCAACGACTTCCTCATGGCTACAACGAGATCTATGCAGTCTGTACTAGACATATATCATGCATCCATATTCCCCACGAAGAGTGCTTCAGTGGCATCAAGAATCGAGTTCACGACTCGACGAAAACAACGACGACCACGAGTGGACGACCATGACCACTCGACTACCGCAGCACCTTTGAATGTCAGTCTAACCGAAATATACTTATCGTTTGTTAGAAGTCTTGTTTAGGAACAGCGATGCTGCTGTGTGCTGAGTTGAGTAGACTATTTATAAAAACACAAAACGAAATGAAAGCAAATTTGTATCACTGTCTTCTCGAAAACTTCTTACGATAGATAATCATGTTAGCGCATTTTACATTTATATAGTATTCTCGATTTTATTCTTCAGGAATTTTGTGAATGAGACAGTAAAAAGGAAAGAGTTCGCATCCTTTTTATTTAATCATTTTGAAGGAAGCCCCTTAAAGGTCCTATCAATTATCAGCTAAACAATTTGACATCTTAGGCAGAATTCATTCAATGTAGAACACATGATATGCTGTATATTCAGAGAATGGAGAGCAATCGTCAAACTAAATTTTAAACAACAATACTAATACTCATGAAAAGTAAATCTGGAACTTTATCTTCTAAAGGGACGCAGTAAGATATATCTCTAATGAATAAAAGATTGGCTGGAACCTTCTGAGTTTATGACATTGTGATAAAGTAAAACAAAATAAACTAACTGAAAATATGTTATATGAAGGCAAGAAGTAAATATTTGTTAAGGACGTCCTTATCAAGGCTACTAAAATAAGTATTAGATAGCGGAGTTCATCAATAAGAATTCAGTAAGCAGGTGTACCAATTTTAATGCTCTATAAGGACAAAGAATGCATAGGTTAAGGGGTTTAATATTGACCTGATAATGTTCTATCCCTATCGGTAGTCAATATGATTCACGGTCATTCATATAGAAAAATTAACATAGGTAAATTAAAAGAACATTGAAAAGGTAAAAAATTGCCCTTATAACGGTGACCATAGTTTCAAGATATATGAGCGCCTTCGTATATAAGGCAGGTAGATATTAGGTTTTGTTTTTGGAAACTTTTTTTGGTCTGCTGTTGTATACCATTGCCAATGAAGGTCGTTAATCAAGAATTTAATAACCAAATAGATGATGAAATATAAGTTTTGCCTTATCTATTACTGAATTCGAATAATTTGTCAATAATAAAATTAATGTTCTTTCGTGAATCTTTGAACCATCCTTTTTATGATGTTGTGGAATTTTTATTCTACTTCACTTTTTTTTTTATTTTCTTAATGCTTTTAGAGAAGTTTTTTAATTTTATATGAAGGATTATTTCTCCACCAAAGAATTAACGTTATTAAAAAAGAAAATCGTATTAAATATTTTTCGAGACTATTTTTCTGTATTTGAAGTTGTAACTATTTTTATTTAAAAGTTTTTCTGTATATTTTGTTAGGTATATTTTTTAAGAAATGTGTTTTGGATTTTTTTTTTTTAGGTGAATTCTTGACCCCCTGTCTGATTTTCTAATTTCTGTGATCTAGGTTTGTTCTTTTGTAGTGCAACTGATTAGCGTAAGATATTCCCAACTCTAAATCTATCGAATTGGACCATTTTGGATAATGGAGAAAAACCTTATAATGCAGAATTTAAGGTCACTTAAAAGTATAATACAAAAGTATAATATGCTCTCAACTATTTACCTTATCATTGTTTCAACTAAACGCTTTTTCAGACACAAGAGGTGGCCTGAGTAGCCTATGGTCATGGTTTCAGACTCGTGGCCAGCTGGCTTCAGTGGTCAGTCAGGCGCAGCCGCACTCAAAGTCCTAGCTGAATGGTCACATTTAAATCGCTCAGGTCAAACCTCCAGCGTGGTGTGGAAGTTTGAGAGTGGTCGACTAGTGTCGTCCTCGTCATGATCGAAATTCAAAGTCACGAGATCCAGTCACCAATAGCCCCGTGCTTATGCGTTAATAACACAAACAATCTTCATGAATTCAAAATAGTAAGATTAGTTATAATTCGGATGATTGGTATTGTACTGTTTACTCAAAAGTACTGTATTTATGGCTTCGTAGAAATGTCGTTTTTGTGTCTTTATTGATTGATTTTACATTCAATTGCTAGCTACAAAGCGAGGACTCAGTACGGACCTCGTTATTGTTGACTCGTCAAATGCTAGAGGACGACACCTGAGCTACCTCCTTTCGAAACTTCCACACCATACCGAGAGGACCTTGAGCCCCAAAGATTAAGTACATCAGTCTCAGCTACACGTGTAGTATTTAGGGCATCGCGAGCATCGTACCGGAGCGAAGTCGTCCGCAAGTCCGCGACCACTAGACTACCGCGGCCACCTTGACTGATACGAGGGGATATCGTAAAGTTTTGATTATTACTAGAATAACCAATATGTTGTATAAAATTTATTTGCATATTAGACTTAACTCAAAATGTAAACATAAATTTACTAACGATACATGATTTGTTTGGTTAGGTCAAGTTGATTAGTAATCTGCAAGGTAGGAAGAAAAGTTCAACCTGAGTCTCTAAATGACTACCTTCGAAGCAGTCCAGAAACGCAGAAGAAATGTATAAAAGCAGGATGGAATTATGTGACGTCTTAAGAATAAAAGTTTCCCATTATTTTTAGTAATATCTCAAACTTCATGATATTGTGGGTTACTTCAATCTGCGTCTTCCTGAAAAAAAGATCACACAGAATCAATGTATACAGAATACATTTCTCCAGTATCTGGTTATTTTAATATCGATTAAAACTCATGATATCCCAGTAAAACTGAGTTTCGTAAGTTCAACGATTTCTAAGTCTAAGGTATTGAATAATAAAGACTTCTGAATGTTACAGTCAACTGGGCCTCGAAGTCTTCATGTGGAGTTAAGAACATTTGGTATATTCTCTAAAATAATGGTATAAAGTAATCCGAGTTGAAATTGATTTTGTCTTTTTCTGTATGGTACTTTTTATATTGGATCGCTATTAATGAAATTTTTTTTTTTTGCTGTTGGCTCGTTATCTGATTTAAGAACTTATCGAATAGTTCTTAGTTCTGAATTAAGAATAGCACTAAATTTTCTTCCCATCAATATATATTTTAACAAAATGAAATTTTACTAAATGATTTTTTTATTAAATTGTACAGCACCAGTTATTTGAATTAAAACGCAGATGCCGTCCTCTTCAATTAAACATAGTTCAGAAAAAAAAGGTCTAGTTATTGTCTATAACATACTGATAAATGTTAATTTAAAAAACCTTGGAGCAATAGGTTTGGCAAGTTCAATCGGTTAATTCATTATAATTGCATTAATCTTGAAAAATGCAAAGTTATATTTTACGCTTGTCTAAGAAATATAACGAAGAACATTTACCATTATGAGTTACCTATTCTTATTTGAAGAATAAACATTCATAAAATTTAATGAGATACGACCTTATAGTGAAGACATATTTATCAATAAAAGTCCAATATCAGATCTAACATCCCAGCGTTATCACTCAACTTCATCAGTATTTTATACAATATTTCTAACGAATATTCAGACTTTGTTCCGCCCCCGGATCGATCTGGTATATTCCCTCAAAATCAAAGCACTCGGAAGTCCGAGGAAAATACAACAGATCATCATTTTTCCTTCTGAGATCGAGAAACATCTTTCTCCCACATTCTCTGCTAATGCTAGCAAGGCTCCTCTTGAACTAAAAACAAAACAGCAACAAAAGTTCTTGGAAGTACTTGAATGCCAGTCAATCCCATATCTTCTTTCTGACAGAACACGCATGCGTGCGAAAACTTAGACCTGCAAAGAGCTGGGTTCAGTACTATCCGCGGCTCACCGGAAGGTGTTCGTGTATTTCCGCAGTATTTCTGCGTGACGAGGGTTCAGCAAGAGATGCCCTGACGATGTGTTCTTTCAATTTCTCTTTTTCCATGTTTTTGATGATTTCTTTCCTCGCACAGGGAAGATCATCATCTTAGGCTCTTTAGTGTGTTTGTTTGTTTGTGCGTTTATTCTTTCTCTCATCTCAGTCATGCCTTTTCTTTATTAATATATGTATATATATATATTATATATATACAAAAGTAAAACAGTTAAATCATTAAAATAAATAAAATTTCAAAACAACATAATAAGTAAAATAATTAAAAAGTTCTATGCAAAGTCTTGAAAATTATTATTAAATTACCCAGTTAAATGTAAGAATTAAAGAAAACGATGAAATATCGAGAAACAGACAATAGTAAACTTTTACAATATTAAAATTAAAGGAAATAATAAATTATTAAATTGAATATATTTAAGCTAAATGTGATTAAAATTAAAGCAAACGATAAATTATTAACCTGAATATATTTAAGCTAAATGTAATTAAAATTAAAGCAAACGGTAAATTATTAAGTTGAATATATCAAAGCTAAATGTAATAAAAATTGAAGCAAACTATAAAAAAATTTAAAAGTGATCTGATACGCCAAAAGTGATCCACCTAAAACAATAGCCCTTTAGGTGGCTACAAAATGGCCTCCTAACAGCTGTCTTAAATTTCTGCAAAATGTTATTTATTTTCAGTCGAATCTTGATTCCAGTTTACATATGATTTAAGGTAATACATAAATCTATAAGTAAATAAAATACTTAATTTTATTTTTTCACTTTGATACAATAAGAAAATTGAGAGATTTATGACATATTTTAAAAATGGTCTATTAATGGTGAAAGAAAGTCACCGATATATATTGCATATATTTTGTTTCAAGCCAATAAAGAATTCAGGATAAATTTATTATGACGTATTTTTGAAAATTAAGGTCGTTACTCGTGAAAGGAGACATCAAAAATATACTCAAAAACAAGATAAATTTTTGAAAAGTGGTCAGGTGCGATATTTTTGGGTTATCGATAACAATAGCCCCTTGGGTGGCTAATAGCAGAAGAAATAAAATACAAAATTCTAAGCAAGAGAAAAAAAAAAACATTTGAAATGATTAAATAATTAAATGATTGAATAAAAATTGAAACACATATAGAATAATCAACAAAAAAAAAATGCTTAAATGTGTGATTAAACATTTTCTATGGAACCAACCCTCCACCAGTGCAACTTACTAGGAAAAATTGGATCACTCCAAGATGTAAATTATAATAGTTGAAGCAACTGAAATAATAAAAGCAGGGGCAAGATATCCCAATCACAAAAATTCAAAACCAGATTTTAGATAAAAAAAAAGATTTAAAAATTTAAAACAAAAACATACCTAAATTCAATCTTACAAAAAGAATGAAGTCCATTTGAAATAGGTGTAAAAACCTAATTCAAAAACTCCTATGACATATATATATGTGAAAGAGATTTATTAGTAAAGGCCAGAAACTTTTAAATAACATCTCTGTTAAAATTCATGACGAAATAAATAATTACTAATTATAGAGTAAGAAAAAGTTTCAAATTTGAGAATACTTAATAGATATCTCAACAATAAAACAATTAATCAAAGTAAAATCCGAAAAGAACCCAAAAAGACACAAAAACCGAATTTTTGTCTAAACTTTTTCTTGAATATATGTCTGTAAATGTAAGCTATATAAAAACTCAGGATTGCTTAGAGACACTATGTCTCTTGTAATCCCAATGTGTGTGTAGTTTTTAATTTTTAGATTAGCTTTAAAACTCATGAAAATCCTGAAAGTAATCTTTTATCTTTAGGTGTTTAATTTCCAAAATCTCATAATCCAAAAGACGTCAGAAGATGGACTCCTTTTCAAGATGAGAATACTCGAAAATCATTTAAATCATTTTATAAATTAAAGTCTGTAGAAATTTTCAAAAATAAAAATTAAATGTATAATTTAAACTTAAAATCATATTCAATAATCTTCAGAATACATTAAAGAATTGAATAGAAATATTTTTCTGTTACAATTTACACTACAAATTATAATATAGGATTTTTTTAAAAAACTTAACGGTAATCTAATCTTTATAACAGTAACGAATTTTTAATATTTTAAACCTGTTATTCTTTTATAGGCAGGATTTTATTAGTGATAGAAAGTTAATATAATGTCCTTGATGGACTGATATCCATTACTTTTATATTACAATATATATATATATATGTATATATATATATATATATTAATATATTTAAGATTAATATATTATTTCTTTCTTTTTGTTTCGCCTTTTCAACTCTTTGATATTTTATTTATTTTCTACTTTTATGTTTACACACAACACACACAAATTTATAAATCTAATAAATTATAGATATGAGAATTTTGAAGAATAAACGAACAGCAATGATTAAATCAACAAATAAACATTAATCAAATTAAAAAATTAAAATAAATGATAGAAACCGAAACATAAAAAGGTACATAAGTTGGAAAACATTGTATATATATGAGGAGAAGGAGTGATATATCATCATATATATATATATGGTTATGAATATCAATTTTGGAATACTTTCCAACAAGATGCAATGGGGGTATTAGTTCACAGACTAGTTTAACTCAAATCCAGTCCCAGCTGAATATACTGTTTTGTTTTGTTGGTCTGAACATTTTAGTTCCAAGAAATTTCAAATCTGATTCAATCTTAACTCTTTTGACTTAGTCTATAAATGTGGTTTTTTTTGACTTTTGACTTAAATTGTCTTTTACTTTAGTTTTTATTTATAAATTCACTTATCTTTACAATACATGGCATATGTGAGAGAAAGATAGTATAGTATATATATTATATACATATACATATACATGATATATATGACACATAAGTATTTATTAAGGATTTTATATTATATAGTTATATAAATATATATATTATATACAATAGTTCACACACGTAGTATTGTTCATAAATTAAGACTTTTTAATTTAATGTCTAAACATTACGTGCCAACATTTTTCCAAAGTTATTTATGCCATGTGACATTTTATTAATGCCCACTCAAGGAGAAAACCAAAAATGAGGAAAAATTTTTTGTGCATCATTGTATAACTGCCCCAGTCATATAATTCCATCAAGACTCAGTTTGATGATTTTCTCACGCCTTTAACTCAAGATTATAAATTAAAATATAAATAAAAATATAAATAAGCAAATGTCAATCTGTTCTCGAGCCTTGAAAATGAAAATTCTACTCTGAATAAAGAATGGATGTGAATAATGAGACAATAAATAAAAACACAGAAGTACTCAGGGTTTTTCAGGGGGTGTGATTTGGTTTGCTTTGAACTTTTCTTGTTGAAGAAGGAAACTAAAAGTCAAGTAAAGAAACCATCTGACTAGTTCTATGAATGAAATCAACAATTACCAATTAAACTTTATATCAAACCTTTCTCACATAATGCTTTTAAAACGCTTTTCTTGAATCACCTGTGTGTACCATCAAATTTCGATCGTTAATTTAACGTAACTTCCCATCAGCCGAACCTGAAACCTGGGAATCGTTCTCACTCGCCTAACAATGCGATATTTAGACATTTGCGACAAGTTTTAGCAATTTTCTTCAATACGTGCCAACCACTTGGCGATTTCAAAATTAACGCAAACTTGGCGATTTTTTTTTGCTGAAGCCGTTGCAAAAATCGGACAGGGACACACATCTTGCGCAAGAAGAGTGATTGCCAACCATGCCTGAAACCGATTAATATCGGATGAAGAAACATCGATCACAACCCTGAGACTAACCCAGAGATGGCGTCAAACCAAACCGGGTCTTTCAGAGTAACAACTCTTTGAAACGTGTCAAATTTTAATATGACTGGACAGGAAAGGTTTTTCCAAGTGGTGCCGTGCTTTCGATGAAAAAACAGCAGCAGAGTGACTGATCTGGAAGCTTTTTTATCGCCTAGTTTATTTGCAACAAAAAAAAGATTTTTGCGGCGCAGGAAAGATATTTAGCGTTGTGAACAGTTTATCACCCTAAAATTAACAAAACGGGCTGTTAATAATAAAAAAATTTTGCAAAAAAAATGTTGTTTCAATGAGCGCAAGTTGAGTCGATGTCGTTAATTACATCTTTACTTTAATTACTTTTAACGTTTTTATGTATTTCACTTGGTGTGTGTTTCTGTGTGTATCAGTGTGTCATCAAATTTTCTATCGTTAAATTAACCAACTTCCCATCAAGCGAGAGCTCTGAAATTTCGGGAACCGTTCTAACTTGCCTAACAATGCAATATTTAGATATTTGCGACCAGTTTTAACTAATATTTCAATAATTTTTCTTAATAAACTTTGCCACTATATAAAAACGTTGTTTTTAAAAACGTTGGTTTTTATCTCGAATTATTTTCTGTTGGAAATAAATGTTTAATTTATTTACAAAATTTAATACGATATTTTTAGGAACATATATCTTTTGATGAAACGTTTATATTTATTGGGCTTTTGGCGTATGCTATGAACATTTCAATATTATCAAGAACATTATAATGTATTTCGAAGGAAATTTCAAAAATTTTTTGAGAGTTTTTTTTTCAAACCATTTATCTCTTCGAATAAAGAAAATACACACTCAAAATTATATACTATAATAATTTAAATAAGCTTTTGAACATAATTACTTTTTGAGAGAGTTGTGTGGACAATCTCTATTATTAAATAATTTTCTTATTTTGAAAAATTATCTAAGTCAGGATGATGTGTCACATATATTTTTATTTTTATTATTAAATGTTATATGTTGTTATATTATTTGAAGATATTTTTGAATATTTAGGGCTTTTACATAATTTTTTTCTCATAATTTACTCTGTGGCCCAACCATAAGTCAAAAGAACTTTTTGAAATCTTAAAAAAATCAGGAGGAGGGATTCACGATGTAGTACAAGAAAAGCTATTCTAAAAGGAATTCGACATTTTTATTAGTGGAAGAAACGTTTTCGAGTTAAGACATTGAAATAAAAAGAAAGAGGGTAAATTGACTTATCATATACACTGCTGGCCATTAAAATTGCAACACCATGAAGAAAAACAAATGCAAATGCAAATGCAAATGCAAAAAAAAAAAAAAAAAAAGAAAAGAAAGGAAAAGAAAAGAAAAAGATATTTATTGTACGTGAATATTAAAGCATGAAGACAAAATGATTAAATTTGCAAGCTGTTTGGGGATTTACAGGGGGAGAAATTAGTAGAAACAGCCGCCATCCCTGGCAGCTTAAACGGCTCTTACCCGGTTAGGCATACAGTCGAACTGGGCTTGGATGACTGAAACCGGGAAATCATTCCATGCTGCTTCAAGTCTATGCCATACTTCATCAACTGTATTATTCGATGAAGGGTGGTGGAGTAGTCTCTCTGAAACCCATAACCAGGTGTTTTCTATGGTTGACAGATCTGGAGATCTTGCAGGTCAGAACAACAATCGAATACCCTGTGTATCGAAGGAGGTCAGAACACGACGTGCAACATATTAGAAAATGGCATTTGGCAGGCTTCGAAGACAGGGCACAACCACTGGTGTACGTCCAGTGGTTATGCCCTGTGTTGGGATGTCAGAAATACACCAATCTGAGTTCATATTACCGTCGATCCGATCAAGAGATGTGCGTGTCGTGTATCCAATGGCTGTCCAAGGCAAGACACAAGATATAGGGCCCCTATGGCAGTATCGTAAGCAAACAGGCGACGGAGTACCATACGTATATGGCCATCAGAATACTGCACGCAGAGAAATTAAATTATTATTAAAAACATATAATAAATAAGAGAACAAATAAAATTCCAAAATCAACAGGAGAGGAAACACATACACACACACATATACATATATAAGTACGTACGTACTCTCTCTCTCTCACACACATATATACATACTAGCTGATACCCGCCCGCTTCGCTGGGCAGACGATAATATTATATTTTGGAACCTATTCATAAAATATCAAGAAAATTGGAGCATTGAAACGACCTTTGTGTTCTCCAGATGGTTTTTTATCGGCATTAATTATAACCTTGAACTCCTTTTGGTCTTCAGGAACTGAATCAACAGCACCTTTGAAATTGCGAATATACCTGTTATGTTCATATAGCGCCTTTTGTAATTGGCTAATTCTGGCTTAACACCTGGGAAAATACCACACTGAATGTTTTTTTCACGTTCATCATCACAGAGAAAGTAAAGCTGAAGAAAAGAAGGTTGTTGAGGAGGCTCAGCCAATAGGCTACCTATCATGTGGTATACCTGCCCGTGGACTTTAAATGTTGGCATAAAATTTCCTTCCTTCACTTCTTTTGCTCCGAATGACGTCATCTGAAAACATCCATTATACTTACGAATTGTAGAAAGAAAATGCTCTGAAAGCTGATCCTTATGGCTAAGAAGACCATGCAAAGGTTCAGGGTAGGATCTAATAGCAGGAAGCTGGACTTGACCACCACTGCAGAACATTCCTGGAGGCTCTTCTATCCATTTTAAAGCACGGCACCTCGAACAGGGCAAACGTTTTCCGATACTGACAATTTTATGATTTGAATAGTCAATATATATTTCATATTCAAAACCAGACAAATTTTTGGAAGTCCATGGCGCTAATTTAACTGTTGATCTTTTTTCATTGTATTTAATTACAGCTGCCTGATTCACATGGGGATTATTAGAAAAGTATTTTCTTACAGCTGCTCTATGTTCTTCAGGATGACTTTGAGTATATTTTGTAGCAGCTTGTCTTACTTGTTTATATCTAATTGAATTTGTGAATCTTTTTCTTCTTTTTTTACTTTTATTTAGTTGAAGAGATATTAACATCATTAATAATTGATTCACTTGAACTTGAAAAAGCAATGTTAGATATTGATTGAGTCTTTGAAACTAACACAGACAAATTTTCTTGAGGCTGAAACATTAAAGATGACTCATTTTCTTCATTTTGTTTCACATTATCATAACCAGGATTAACTTTACTTCTATTTGTTAATCCAACTGTTTAAATATAAACATCAAAATGGCCACTATTACAGTTTCCCGTAAAACGTAATCTTTTTTTCCCCCTGAATTGTTTCCCCAACAGAAGCTATAAGGCAGCCACCTTGATACACTTCGAACTGATAGGGAAATAGCTCTGCCGCCGCCATGATTTTGCAAATAGACCCATACGTGTTTGGTTTACACATTTCGGTAAAATATAAATCGTTAGTATTATAAGAGACGCCAGACAGCATTTGAATGCAGCATTTAAACCGATCCCAGTTGTTAAACACGTGAGAAACAATATTTCTCGTTTTATACGTCATCGATATGTCACCAAACACCAGCAAAGATAGAGATGAAAATAAACATGCTCCGTTTCCAAGAATTTTAAAAACTTTGAAAGGAATAGGTATTCCATCTATCCAAATATATTCAACATCCATTATTAAAAATTATAACTGAAAAGTAAATATGAAAAATCAATTTGTATTAACCTACAATGAAATACTTCTCTAATTAAAAAATATAACCGAAATTAATTTTTAAATACCAAATTATTTAAAAATTCAACAAAAAATACTAACAAAAAAATAAAGTATGGTAAAATTTTTTAGCAAAAAGTCACCCGTATTACGTTATCCTTTTTGCAAAGGGATAACTCTATACCGCTAGCAGCATATTTGGAACTGCAATTGAATAAGACAGAATAGCTCTTAAAAAGTCATAGCATTAAAAATAATTCTGTATTCTGAAAAGGATAAAATATCCAACCATTTTAAAAAATCAAAAATTTTTATTTCCGTGAAACCAAAAGCTAAAAATTGCCAAAATACAGAAACAAACTTTTGTATAATATTTACATTAGGTTACAGTTAATGCATACATCAAAATAAATATTTTGACAGCTACTTATTTTTTTTTATCAGTGACATGAATAACATACCTTTATTATTCTTTTGTTAAAAGCCAACTTCAATAACTTAGTAAGATAGTGTTTAGATTTACAAATGTAATTTATCAATCATTATTAATAATAAAATACTTTTCTCATAAATTTGAAACTTACGTTTAGGTTCCACAACAATAAAAAATAATTGTTTGCTCAGCAAAACGGACAGAAATCAGCTGGGGTTACCATAGTATAGCTATTTAAAATTCACAATGCAAGGTCATTGAAATGCTTCGACTTGGCGGTGGAAGATATTTGGTGAAAAATCTCTAAATGTAGGAATTTCGGGGCTCAACATTTATATTATATATGATAAACCTACAATGCATCCTATTCAGCGGATTGTCTTGGGTGTGTGCTACTCCGTAAGAAGTCGAAATTTTAGTATTTTTCAAAATCCCGCTCTTGCCAATCCACCATCAGCGCCTCAATATTAAATTATTTCCATTTCGAACGCGCAAATCCCGCCAAGTAAACTTAATTGGTAGCAATGCACAGAATACATATAAAAAAAATAAATTCCGTTTGGCGTCGGTCATGTCATTTTTAATTTATGGATAAGAAAAGATTAACGGATGAAAATCACATTTTGGATAAGAATTCTGTAAAATCCGTTCTTAGTGAGCGTCTATATCGCAAAATGAGTAACTATACCAAATTTCAAGTCAGTCGGTTGTATAGTTTTAGAGATATCGTGATGAGTCAGTCAGTGGTATTTCGCTTATATATATATAGATGTGGCGACTGCCTACGTCATCTTGTGACGTCATTTTTGTCTGCGGAACTGCAAGCCGATTTGGAGAAAAGGAGGAAGCGATCTTTGGTAGACACACTTGCTTCGTGACACTTGCTACCCAGATTCCAAACCTTCTGGTTGCCGCTGCAGAAGTAGTTTCCGCTGCAGAAGTAGTTCCTGCTGCAGAGGCAACCACCTCCCCATAAGCTGGTGACCTGTTCTGGAACAAGACCGAATACTCCCGGAAAGGCTAATTGGACGCTGAGGAACTAGGAAGCAAGTTGACAAGATATGCTAATCGTCGGAAACTCACTTCACCTGTGAATTGGTAACGTCCCTATCTATGGTTCGAACCTCTGAGGCAGGAATTTAGTCGGTAAAATTTTTTTTTACTGTCGCCTTGAGATGTCGATTTAGCTACATCTGGCTCTTGCGCCAGTGCGCTTTACATTTTCACTCACTCCTCTTGCGCCAATAAACTTCACGATCACTCACTCATTATCCCACTCGCTCAGATAGAGATGTCGCTTGAAGGTAAGGATACTAAAAGTGACAACCACCAACAACCACCTCCCCATACATATATAAGTACGTACGTACACCCACCCACATATATATATAAGTACGTACGTACACACACACACGCACACTCAAAGTTATAGAATAAAAATGGAGCTTGGTTCGTGAATAAAAGATAAACAAACAAAATCTTTTGTTTGCATGAAATTAAGAATATGAAATGTAAGTAATGGGGTAAATGGGTATGTAAGTAATTCAAAATGCTGTGTCCGACGTTGGCAGACAAACGGGGTTAAACATGTTTTTGGGGGATCCAATATCCATCTCACTCAGCAAAGTACTTTATCAAAAACTGGTTAATTTAAAGACGAAGGAATATTCTTTTAACCTTTAAAAGTTACTAACGAATATTATAAACTTACTGTAGACACACACATAGATAACACTTTTCAAACTAATACATCAATATTTATGTTTGGGGGCGATACTAATATTCTTAATTAAAATATCTGTAAAAGTAATTATTCAAATAGATTAAAAAATTAAGTGTTCTTAATTATTGTATAATACACACACTTGCCATAATATTCTAACAACTTAATTCCACTATGTAAATATATATAGTCACAATAAAAATAAAATAAAAAAAAAATAAAAATACCAATAAAAGTAACCACGCAAATCATCAGGTATTATTAATAATATGCGATTATCTTATGTTTATGCTGTTTTTGCCTTTTGTTATCTTTTCTTAAGCTTATTTTTTAAATAATCATAGGATAAATACAGTAAAAGAAATCCCTCTTACACAACAAAATTAATATAATAATCGTATGATAAAAATATTTATTCGCAATTAATATAATCATAAAAAATAATCATAATAATCGTATTAAAGCATAATGGACATAAACAATGAAGGATTATTTATTTCGCTGTGATTTTTTATTACATTTCTTAAGAGTATTTTTTAAATTTCTTTAAAATTAACAAATAAAATTAACAAAATAAAAGCACCAAATCATAACAAATTAATATTAATGAAATTAATCATATTAAAGTAATGAATCATAATAAAATAACCGTACAAAATATTGTTAAAAAATATTAATTATAGAAATTGTAAATCACATAATAAAATAATCATTATATAAATTATAAATCGCCTCATAAAAATGTTCAGAATATGAAATAAGTTATAAAATCATATGGAAGATTATAACCGATTATAAACAACATGCAAATAATCCTGGAAATAATAAAGAATAACCATCACACACATTTTTAAAAGAGATTATACTTTATCAGTATACGTATAAGTGTTCGATGGCAAATGGTTTTCGACCCCATGGGGGGGGAGAAAGTTGGTTGACCTTCGGCCTTGGAGAGCCGGTGGCAGTTGATGTACAGAGACAGAGTTGTCTTTGAAAGTCATTGGCCGTCCAATCGGAAATGAAAATGAATCGATGGGGGCGTGAGACAGCCTTACCCTGAGATTTAAAAGGGACGGAGAGAAACAAAGAAGGGGGCGAGGGGGGCCTGCGACGAGAGCGAGAAGAGGCGATCTCGCGAGGAGTGTGCGATAGAGGTTGCGATTTATGCTATTCCTCTGCTCGTGCTAATTTGGTGAACGCTTAGTGACTGAACTCATATAGATATGTTTCCATTCGTGATATTTTGAAAAAAGTAACGCCTTGTAACTTGAGTATAACTCTTAACAATTGTAAATAAAGAGAAGTAATTTTACTTAAGCTGTGTGATCCTTCACGCTACCGAGACATTCCACAAAATCTGGGGTCACAACTTTACAATATAATCAACGAATCATTGAATAAACTTAAATGTGTATTTATATTTCCCCATAGAGTGCAATAAGAACTCATCCACAGATTGCTCCCGCAAGATTTAACTCACCTCAGTCCCTCGACATGACAGGTCTTTAATGAAAAAGATTCGAACACGCGTTTTTCACAGAAACATCACCAGCTACGAATTCGATGCTAAGACCAATCGGTTATCATAACAATTTTTTTATTACCTTGAAGAGCAAAATTTATCTTTCCATTTCCGCCAAAGCTCATATTGATTGCTTAATAAGGGAGAATTGGAAGCAATAATATGCCTATTGGCGAGGGATCTCTCAATCTTGAGCCATGGTCGAGTGACGGTCAATACTTGAGCTGGTATTCGACTCTTCTTCTCCACGCTACGCCAACGGAAGGACTTTAATCCCCGACAGATTTAAAGATCATAAGCTCCTTCTACACGGTTTTGTGGAAAAGGATTCGAACACCTGATTTGACTGGTTTAGTTCTATTAACGCCTCCCATGACAAATGTGAGCCTATTTGCTTAAGACTTTATAATTTGGAACCACAATTAGATAACAAAAGACAACACTCTAGTTTGTATATAATTCACCAAACTTCCGCATTACGTCACTTGAGGCCTCAGGGGTTTATTTTGATGTAGTAAACTCATTTTTCCGAGGGAAAGCCCTTTGTGGAATAACCATCTTTAGTATTTGATTTATTGCAATTTATGGCACTGAGATAGCCCCAAATGTGTACAGATGCTGTACAAAACGCTGTGATCTACACGCGGGAAAGAATTGAAAAATTAATAAATAAATAAAAATTGTTTGACAAGAAAAAGGGTTGAAAATAGAGAAGGATTGCTGGGGTATCCCAGGAGCACGCCACTCATGTTTATAAAAAAAAAAAAAAAAAAAAAAAAAAAACGCTTACTCATATTACTCATGTTTACCACTCAATTTTTGTAAACCTCATGGGAAAGAAAAGATCTCTAGGATGCCTGGGGTCATGATGCTCATACCTACCAAAAAGCCCCTTAGGTCCCCTGATATAATCCCCTTGAGCAGTGTGCCTGGCTATACCCCAAGATACTGAATACCCATTTTAGTCGCCTCTTACGACATGCATGAGCTACAGTGGGACTAATATTTCATACACGATGACCATACGGGTCACAGTCTGATGGTTTAGATGACATCTGAACTAGTGTAGCTCTTTTCTCGAAGATTCTATGCTAATGTAGAGTAGAGTAAGCTCTTGAGCCCCAGCAAACTTAACGTACATTATCCCAACTACTCAAGAGTTTTTGGATGTACGAGACTAGAGCCTGCAATCTGTGCGTAGATTATAATTCTATTTCTTTACCATCTGGGGAATCGCTGTACTATGACAATCATTCACTTCCATTACAAAAACCATCGCATAATGGAGGCTGAAACTTTGAATGCATGTTAAATATGAAACAATCTTTAAATTATTGTTCGGAGGGGCGATTAAATAACAGCTCACATGTCCATCTGTTCATTTGATCCATGCTCAAGATTGTGGTCATGTATAAGTAACTGTTCCCGAAAAAAAAAATTGTCCTGGACACCTGGAATCAGGAGGCATTTAATTCAAAACAAACTCGAAAAATTGAATTGAGATATTCCATTTCGAAGAACTCCAAAGTAATTTTGAGTTTACTGGAAAAATAAAAACAAGCTCAGAATTTTGGGTAGTACAAAATATCAATGCGATTTGCAATTTCAATTTGGTTCTTCATTGCTTCGACACAGAAACCGCAGAAAATATCTTTTCTTTCCATGTTTGTATCGATATTATTTTCTTTCTTTCGCTAGACAAGCACACACTTATTTAATTCCCACATTTCTTCGAAATGCCACCGTCTCGAAGAGTTTCATTTCATTTCAAGGAAACTTCACTGCTTAAGAAGGAAATAAGATAAGTAACAATTTTGCACTTTCGCGGCGGGTGTTTTCTCACCACTCGTGACAGGTTGAAACATAATTTCTATTTTATCTTTTCCTGAGAGAGAGAGAGAGAGAGTTAGAGTTAGAGAGAGAGAGAGAGAGAGATTTTATAAACGAGATGTGAATTATTGCAAAATTTACTTATTCATTCAGTAAGTTTCGAAGACGCTGTTCTTGTATAATCGTGTCTTTTCTTGAGTGAAGTAATACTAAAATGAATTCGGTAAACACTTGTGAAGACAGCATGCAAAACCTTTAAAGAAATATTCATACAAAATGTAACAAGTATTTTTTTTGTTTTGCTGCTATTTTTCCTCTAAAAATATTGTAAAAATGCGTTGACTTTTTAAAATAAGTAGTTCCTCTATTTATGCACACGCTTATTATAAATTTATTTTAACACGCTTGTAGCACTTAGAAGCCATACAAGGCTTAATGGCGAGAAACCTCGAAATTCTGAGTAGTCGCGTTAGCGTAGTGATCATGATCGCGGGCTGGCGCTGTTTCCGTCGAA
This sequence comes from Nephila pilipes, assembly GCA_019974015.1. NCBI lineage: Eukaryota > Metazoa > Arthropoda > Arachnida > Araneae > Nephilidae > Nephila > Nephila pilipes. Next base: position 10,246 of record BMAW01027665.1, on the reverse strand, counting down.
TCGTGGTTTCCGAAGCCACCGCATAGCGGGGGCTTTGGACGTTGAATCTGTCAAGGCTCCATGGTCATGGTTGCGTCGTGGGTTCAAGCCTTGATGCCACTAAAGACACGTCGTATAGCCAGGAGTGATGCATGTTAAATCTGTCGTGGCTCAAAGTTCTTCCATGGCGTGGTGTGGAAACTAAGAAAGGAAGGTGCCAGTTTCGGTATCGTCCTCGTCACGTGATCGAGGCTCAAAATTACAAGGTTTCTCACCAACAACCCTCGCGTTGCTTCTAGGGTGAAGATAATAAAACCAATCAATCAATTTGTCAAGGCTTCAAGTCTTCCCGTCATGTGGTGTGGAAGTTTGGAGAGGAAGATACCAGCTTCGGTTTCGTCTTCTTCAACTGACCGATGTTCATAATTAAAAGGTCCACAGACAATAACCCTTGTATTGCTTCTAAGTGCGACGTTGATAAAACAATCATCAATCATCACCTCGTAATTTTGAGCCTCGGTCCGATGAGGAGGCTGTCACATGAGCTGACATCCACCTCTCCTAACTTTTCCACTACGAATAAGCAAGGACTTTGAGCCTCAACATATTTAACGTGTATCAGCTCGCTACAGGATTCATATTTGGGAGCTTCGGGATCCAAATAATCACCTGGACGGATACAATGCCGCCCATGAATTACCTCGCACAGTCACGCTTGAAGTATTAAATCCTTGATGTCATCACTACAAGTTATATGAAAAAAACAAGTTTTGAATTCCTTCGTTTAATTTATTTAATAATTAAGTAAGCTTATCAGTGCTGTTATATAACAGGTCAATTGAAAAGTCTCTAGCTTACCATAGTAAAACACATTTTTTTGGCAAAATTAGTTTTTTTTTTATTCAACATAATTCTTTTCAAGGGTGATACACTGATTATAGCGACTCTCCAACTTTTCGATACCATTTTTGTAGTACGATTTGTCCTTTGCTTTAAAATAGGCCTCAGTTTCGGCGATCACCTCTTCATTCGACGAAAATTCTTCCCAGCGAGCATTCTTTTGAGATCTGAGAACAGGAAATAGTCGCTGGGGGCCAGATCTGGAGAATACGGTGGATGAGGAAGCAATTCAAAGCCCGATTCATGGATTTTTGCCATCGTTTTCACTGACTTGACGTTGAGGTCGATATTTGAGGTGGCATCTCACTCTCCCGTGAGGACTTCGAGTCCCGACAGATTTAACTGTCCTCGGACCCTCGAGGTCATGAATTTTTAATGGTAAAGGATTCAAAAAAACCGGTTTCACCGAAATATTGTCTCCGACTAGGCGCTCGACGCTAAGATCACCCAGCTGTAACGGAATTTTTTTTTTTTTTTTTGCCTTGAACTGTGATGGGCTATTCTAGATTTTCTCTTTACTAACCTTGGGGACTTTGTATCAATTTGAATTGCATAAACAATTTATTCTTAACCCAAATAAAAGCGTCATTAGGTAAATTAGATCAAGATAGAAGTGAAGTGTAATGTAGAGATAATTATATATAAATGAAATAGATTTAATGGAAAATAAAGGGAGATAGAGGATAACGACTCTCTGACAGAGAACAGTAATTCGGTTCGAAACTCTTCTAATAGATTTATAAATGGAAACGGATTTCATAGAACAAGTATTATGATAAGGATCGGCTGTTTGTGAATTGATTGACAAAAAATAAAGTGGAAAGCTAAGAATTTATTAGTTGATACTAAGTTAGAATTGATGAGTTAATTTGAGATTTGAGAGAGAGTAACCTTAACTTTATACAACCTCTGACAATAAAGTTCGGTGAATGAAGTCAAAACGGCCGATCTGGCAACACTGGTGAAACAAAACGCTGCACTTGCATAATGCAGGTGTTGACCATCTGCCCTCGCCATTGTTCCAATGAGTGCCGTTTGTGTTCCGTGTAAGACTTGTTTTACAAAGTGCTTGTTCAGTGCGTCGGTTCTTAACTGAGAACAGGAAAATGAATGAACAAAAGATCAATTTAAAGTTTTGTTTTAAGTTTGGCAAGACACCGAAAGAAACTCATGCGATGCTGGTACGCGTTTATGAAGATCCAGCACTGTCCATGAAGTGCATGTAAGAGTGGTTCGTCCGTTTTCGAGAAGGCCGGAAAAGTATTTCTGACAATCCCCGTAGCGGAAGACTGGCGACCTCCGTCAGTGACGAAAACATTGAGAATGTGAGGAAATTACTCACGAAAGATTGTCGATTAACTGTGCACATGATAGCTGATGAACTGCAGATTAACCGTGAATCCGTGCGACAAATCATTACCCAAAAGTTAGGGATGAGAAAAACGTGAGGCATGTTTAGAGGCTTCACAGAATTTTGTCGAAACGACGGATGCGACATCAAATTTCTTGAACTGTATTGTCATTGAGGATGAATCCTGGTTCTCAGGTGCGACCCTGAAACGAAACGGCAAAGCATGGAATGGAGTTTTCCTGCATCACCTAGTTGGAAAAAGGTCACAGCAGAAAAATCATGCATCAAAACGATGCTCATCACCTTTTTTGATAGTCAAGGCATTATCTACAAGGAATTTCTACCTGAAGGAACGACGATGAATGCTGCAAGGTACATTGAAATTTTGACCCGTATCATGAAACGTCTACGCAGGGTACGACCCTAGTAAGCACAACAAGGTCCATGGTTTTTTGTTCACGCCAATACTCGCCCTCACACAGTCAATATCGTCAAACAATTCCTGGCAAAAAAGGGGGTGGTGCAAATTGATCATCCACCATACTCGTCAGATCTCAATCCCCCAGACTCCTTCCTATTCCCAAGACTCAAACTCGCTTTGAAAGGAAAGAGATTTGACGATATTCCTGACAACCAACGAAACGTAATGAGGATTTTGAACTCCATCCAAAAGAAGACTTCTAGCAAAGTTTCCAGGACATGTATAGTAGATCTCAGCGGTGCATAGTTATGGGAGGTGACTATTTCGAATGACAGTAAGGTATAACTTTCGTTAATATTTCATCTACCTTAATGTTACAGGACTATTCCCCGAACTTTATCGTCAGAGGTTGTATATCCAAAATTGCCTATAAATAAAGTATTTTGGTTTCTTATGTGTCTTCATTTGGAGTTCAGTTACGAGTAATTTATATATATTAATAAGATATGGCGCAAGAACCGAGGAATAAGGGGCAATCGTTACAGAACAACAAAATTAAATTTCCCGATTACGCCAGTGTTTAAATTGATTGTTTTAGTAAGATTTCACTCTAAACAATGCCGGGACTATTGGTGAGGATCCTCGCATTCTTGAGCCTCTTTCAAGTTACGAGTTGGATGCATGAAGTAACAGCCTATTTTCCTCAACCCCTCTAAGCCAATAGGAGAACTTAGAGTCATGTCAGATTTTACCCTTAGAGTTCAGATTTAACCAATTTTATTTTTTAGTTTGCTTTCACATTGGGTAGGCATTGTAGAGGTTAGTCATGCATGTAAAAATTGGAGGAGGTAATTTTAGGGTTGGAGACATTTGTGTCTTGGAGATTGTACCGGTTGGGATGTTCTATTGTTATTTTAGCTAAGAGGCGAAAGAAAACAACCAGTAGTATATACAATACTTTGTTTTGAAAAATGAATCTGAACACGGTATTTAAAGAGAAAGTTCATCATATTTACGTGTTGGAGCGTGAAACATAATTTTAACACTGTTCATCTCACATTATACAAATGGTTTTAGTTATTTAGATCTATGGATAGTTTTTCAATTGACTAGTTCATATTAACGTCACACTAGACTCAACACGAGGGCTACTGGAGACTGACCTTGTAAACCTCGGTAAGTGACGAGGACAACAACTGAGCTGGCACCTCCTCTCCTAACTTTCACACCTCGTCAGGATATTTTTCAAACACAGCATAGTGAGTTGAGTTCTGAACTAATAGGTAAGTGTTATGTGAGATCTAGTTTCGCTTTTGTCCTTTTGAAATGAGTATTTCCTTTCAAGAGACTCATGCATCACGTTGATAGTCTAAGAGTTTTTGAAACCACAATCAGGTAACAAAAGTAAACATTCTAGTTAGAATGCAGACACGATAGCTTAGTGGTCATGGTCGCGGTTTGTGACCGCTGTTTCGTCAAGTCGGGAGTTCAAGCCCTCATTCCACTAAAGACCCAACTTGTAATGACGTTGATGCACGTTAAATATGTCGAGGTTCCAAGTCCTCCCTTTTTCACGGTTGAGAAGTTTCTAGAGGGAGGTGTCAGCTCAGGGGTCGTCCTCGTCACTTGACCAAGGTTAAAAATTTCGAGGTCCGTCTCCAATAATTCTCTGAAAAATTACCCGACAAATTTCATAATTATTTCATTATTTGATATTATTTCTAAACATTCAATTTTTTCATTGTGTGCTTATAGTTGTATATCTTGTACTTGCATTTATATTTTATCCAGCGCTTCATTTCTGAATATTTCAGTTTTCTTTTCTGTGTGAATAATTTGTACCAAATGTACGGCCGACCATCTCTGGCACCCTGACTGCGGGTGTGAGTCATAGTGTCTGCATCCGTTATTAGCAGGAAAGGGTGGCATCAATGGAATACAGATTGATGCGTATTCCAAAAAAACAAAAACAAATAAATAAAAATATTAGGACTATGACGTCACACTTTGTAAACACTTTGTTAGCTTTTATTTTCTTTTGAATTTCGAAATTGTGTATTATCTTTTTCGTTCTTCGCTCCAACATGTACTATTAATTCTTATCCTTTACTGTTGTAAAAAAAATTCTGTTTTCCCACAAATGCTGAATGCGGAGGTCTCCCGGGGGGAGGGCAGTTTGTAGCTCTAAACCCTTTCGGTGAGCACAGTCCCCTTAGGCATTCTGCCAATAGTCCCCGCGTTGCTTGTCAATGCGACGTTAATAAACAATCCCACCACATCACTATAGTTAATATATTACTCACGAAACTTCCACATCACATTGCCTACTTGGATGGAAGAGATTTTCATGTTTCCTCACAAAATGGTATTTAGTGGTATATCCCTTTATACAACATTTGATTGATTGCAATGCATGGCATGCAAAGAGAAATACGAGATTTAATGACGACATATCTCACAATTTTAAAGCATTGTTAAATAGAGAAGACGACATCTGAACCGGCATGTCACTTTTCACGAATTGCTACGCTATTGTCACTTTTCACGAATTCTTGAATATGCTACGCTAACGTAGAGTAGGGTAAGTTTTTGCGCCCTGAAAAAATCAACACACACTATCCCAATTCCCCGGAAGTCTTTCGAAATACGAGACTCAAATCCACGATCCATAGATTATGATTCCATTTCTTTAGCAACCAGGGTATAGCTGTGCTACAGGTAGCCATTCACTTCCATTACAAACCCATCGTATAATGGAGGCTAAAACTTTAAATGCATGTTAAACGCCCTTTCATTTCTGCAGCGCAACGTTATATAATGTTAAAATTAACAGATTTACATTTATTTTCTTCTTGAAAAGACACATACAAGCAATCTTGTTTCTTTTAAATTATTGATACATTTATCTTGTAAGCATGCCCTATATATAAGTTATTGTTTCTGAAAAGCAAAATTCACACTGAGCCACTTTGGAGCCATGAACCTCTAGTATAGAGCGATGTTCATACAAAATAATCTGGAAAAAATAAATCGAGATATTTCATTTCAACGCTAACACGAAAATAGTTTTGAGTTTACTTAAAAAATAAAAACAAGCTCAGAATTTTGAGTAACATAAAATATCAATGCGATCTGTAACTTCGATTTGGTTCTTCATTATTTCGACACAGAAACCGCAGAAAATATCTTTTCTTTCCATGTTTGCATCGATATTATTTTCTTTCTCTCGCTAGACAAGCACATACTTATTTAATTTCCACGTTTCTTCGAAATACCATCCTCTCAAAGTTTCATTTCATTTCAAGGAAACTTCCGCAGCTTAAGAAGGAAATAAGATAAGTAACAATTTTGCACTTTCGCGGCGGGTGTTTTCTCACCACTCGTGACAGTTTGAAACATAATTTTTCTATTACCTTTTCCTCAAAGCTTTTGTAAACGAGCTGAGGTATTGCAAAATTTACTTATTCTTTCAGTAAGTTTCGAAGAAGCTGTTCTTGTATAATCGCGTATTTTCTTAAGTGAAGTAGTACTAACATAAATTCAATAAACATTTGAAGACACGACATGCGGACCCGTAAAGAAATATATAATTCACAAACTAAAAAGTATTTCTTTCCTTTTGCTGCTGTTGTTCTTATAAAAATATTTGAAAAATTCGTTTCTATTTTAAAATAAGTAATCCCTCTTTTTACGCGTATTTAACATGCTTATCACATTTAGAATTGACACGAGGGCTAATGGTGGTGGACTTCTTAATTTTGAGTGTTCGCCGTATCCCAATGGTCATGCTCGTGGACTCGCTACAGGCAGTTTTCGTCGAGTCGTGGGTTCGAACTTGATGCCCCTAAATATCGACCGTGTAGCCGTAGTAAATCTGTTGAGGCTTAACGTCCTCTTGTTGGCGTGGTGTGGAAGTTAGGAGAGGGAGGTACCAGCTCAGGTGTCATCCTCGTCACTTGACCGATGTTTAAAATTACGAGATCCGTTGCCAGTAGCCCTCATGTTGCAAGTGTGACATTAATAAAACTAATCAATCAATCGCGGTAGACTAGTAGTCACAGTCGTGAGCTCGTAGCCTGCTTTGATTCCATCGATTCGTAGGTAAGGGTCTTGATGCCTCTAAAAATCCACCGTGTAGCAAGAATGATGCAAGTTAAATTTATATACGCTTCAGGTTGTAGCGTTGGTATAGTGTGGAGATTCGGGATGCTATTCCAGGTGTTGTCCTCGTTTCTTGATCGAGACTCAAAAATACGAACTCCGTCGACAACATCATTCTTATTGCTTCTAATTTCGACGTTAACAAAACAATAATTATCATCTCGTAATTTTGAACTATGGAATAATTTAGGTTTGGTTGGTTTTATTAACATTACACTAGAAAACTATCCCTAAAACTTGAACAATAAAAATGAGAGTTTTCCAGCATATATTTATAGATACTAAGGAAAAAATATTTATTTCGTACTGAATTATTAAACTAAATATTTTAGTGACTTTTGAAAATGTTTTAATTATAAACTCTGTTTATATAACGACGACGTGCCATGAACAAGCTCTCCTAATGCAAAAAAATTAAGTGGATGGTAAAAACAAACATAAAAAAACCGATTACCATTTTAGAACTATATGATAAACTGTTCTAGAGTTCGATGTTTGAAAATTGAGGATGTCTTTGAGGTGATGGCTGTAATTTCTTTTGTTCTGGATCGATCTGATGGCAAAAATCTTCTTGCATGTTATCAACATCGTTAATTCTTTTAGTTTCTAAATGGCACATAGTTCTTTTCATCCATATCATGAAAGATTCTGGTGTGTTGCAATAAATCTAGCTTCATTCCAAGTCTCCTATAGAGCCTTATTTCTCTCCTGCTCTGTCATACGTTAGCAATAGAAAAAGGAGACGTCCACTTGTTTATTTTTTCAATCTCACAGCCATGTCAAAGTAAAATAAAGAATATACTCACCTTCCTCGTTAAAAAGTGTCCTGTGAGATTTCCAAGGTGACCTTTTCAAGGTGTAGTTATTAAATATCGAGACTGACGCTGTAAAACATTATATTAAAAAATCATACATAATAACTTTCAATATTTACCTTTCCTCTATACCTACAACGCTGGAAGCTTTTTTCGGTCAGCTCTTTCGGGACGCTTTCACTTTCACGGCTTCAAAAATTCAAATTTTGTTCCATTTAAAGCAGATTTCATCTTAGTAAACAGATAGAAACAGCCTAGTGCAAAGTCTGGCGAATAAGGTAGATGATCTAGCGGTGGAATGCTGTACTTGGCAAGAAACCTCTTAAAATGCGGAACGACTTGTTCTTCTACAATTCGGGTCGTTTTTTCCCTTATCCTTTCATGGAGTTCAGAAAGAACGTGAAAGTAGCAATGTTGATTAATAATTTGACTTTCAGGAATCAAGTGAAAGTACAAAGTCCCATGAATATCACGAAAAAAAAAACAATAATCATTGCTTTGAATTTTGATTTGCTCATTCGAGTGTTTTTGGCTGTAGGTGAAGATGGGCTCTTCCAGTGCATGGATTGGCGCTTCGCATCAGGATCATAAGTAAAAGCCCACGATTCGTCACACGTTATTATCTTTTCCCATACGTTTAGGTCTTTTCAATGCCATTCTAGGAATCAAAATTTTTGACACTTTAAATGCCATTGAACAACAAGAAGCTAGCGAATCACGTTGCTAGAATCATATTGGACAACATCATATCAACAAGAATCCCATTGGAACATCAAGCTCGCAAAATTTTTGTGAGCTTCTTATTGATCCAACGTTAGAATTTTAGGCACCATTATGGCAAACACTTTTTACATGTTAAAATTGTTAAGTAAAATTTGCCGTAGGGTTTCATACAGTCTCAGCAATCCCACGAATACTTAAACGACGGTTAAAACCAGATTACAGATTTTTTTCGATACTGTCATCCATTTTTGACGTAGAAAGGTGACCCGGGCGTGAATCACCTTCAACGTCAGTTTCAGGATCATAAATAAAAACCAACGATTCACCTCACGTTATTATGTTTTTCAATAAGTTTGGAAAATTTTCAATGGCATTCAAGGTGTCAGTACAAACATTTTTGCGAGCTTCTTTTGGTTGAAACGTAAAAATTTTAGGCACCCTCCAGAAACACACCTTTTTCATGTTAATATTGTTATGTAAAATTTCCCTCACGGATTTTTGTCAATTCCTAAAGTCTCAGGAATCGCAGGAATGCTTAACAAACAGTCAGATTACCGATTTGTTTGATATTGTCATCCGTTTTTGTCGTGGAAGGGAGACCAACTTCTTCTCGGCCATCTCGAAAATGCTTAAACCACTCAAAAACACGCGCACGAGATAAGCATTCATTGCCATATATTTCTTTCGATAAATTATAATTTTCAGTAGCATTTTTTCCAAGTTTCATGTGAAATTTCAAAAAAATTCATTGCTTACTTATCATTTTTCTAACGATACGAAAATTAACTGTTATGCGAATGAAGGCTACGATTGGTTTACAGAAGCAAGAGGCACTGTATTCGAAAGAGAAGATTTCAATCATGATGAGAGAAAAGATGTTTTCATTATTTCTTGTTGAGAGATGATAATAAAATTTCATTCTGACTATTATCTCGAAATGACATATTTTTTTGACGAGGAATGTATGTTATTGAGATTTGTAAAGATTGCTTGAGGGCTTATTGAAGACTTGGTCCTTTTGACCATCGGACATGCGATGTACAATTACTCAAATTTGTTATTTTTGTGCCTGTCGTATTATTCCTTGTCTTGTTCGTCTTTGGTTAAGGACTTTTCTTATATATAATGTTATTCACAATTAGTACATACTTTGAATTTAACTCATTAGTTTATTGATTAAGTTTATGCTTCTGGTTTTCTTAGCTAATATTTATAAAAGTTTTACGTTAATTCAACACTAAATCACATCAACTTTACATGTAAATATTGAAATTACATATCTGATAATTCGGAGATAATTGAGTGATACTTTAATGAAGAAGCAATTAGAAATCATTCGAGGCCTTTTCGCGATGTACCTCAAAATTTTGGGCTCGTTTGAATGAGAAAGACGAAACATGAGCTGTCAACTTACTTTCCAAATTTCCTCACCACAACGAAGGAAGAACTTGGGGCCACGAGAGATTTGACGTGCACAGCGAGACTTTAGCGACTGGAATCCACGAGGAACAACGTTGGCCGCGAGTAGACCTTGACCACTAAGTCAATGTTTCCTCAAGTATAATGCGGAAGTCAGGATTGAGGATTTCTAGCTCCGGTGCTAATTGCCGATATTTATCACGATCACCCCCCCCCTCCCCCCCTCCCCCCCGGGATCTCTAGAGAAACTGAATTCTAACTAAACTTTTCAGCAAAACCAAGGAAGAGAACATAGAAGTAGAAAAATTATGGTACTGGTTTCTGAAAAGAGTCAGAAGAGAAAAGATCTTCCCCTCTCACTGTGAAACAGTAATTTATAATTTCTTCAATTATAAATATGCTTTATATATAAGAAATCCATATTCCTCAGAGTTTATATAAATATTTGATATAAATAAATTTTGAAAACTATATAAA
>BMAW01027662.1:17591-56433 GCA_019974015.1 Nephila pilipes | reverse complement strand
AAGTAGTCACGCACGCAAGTTGCGCTTTCATCGAGCGTCTAGGCCGCGAGAGCGGCCTTCAAGTTCGTATCATAATTCTAATAGTGAACACTTGACTATTGATGGCTTTTACACTTTCTGTTGGGTAGTATTGAGTAGATTAGCTGCTATTGGTTGAAGGGTAAAATGAAGAGTTCCTATAGGCTGTTAATGTTCTTATTGCTGGATTTTGGTGAAGGGCCTTTGCTTGTCTGAGGCGGCAGGATATGATAGTCCTTTTTCTCATTGGATGCAGGAGGGCGGAGGGGAGGTGTCCTATTGGCTGCGAATACTAAGGAGGAGAGTGGGTGTGGACGATCGGTAAAGGCTATGAGGCCGTGGAGAAATAAGTTAATAGTTAAGATCTGATTTAAATGTAATGTAGTTGAGTGACTTTTTTATTGTTTAATAAAACTAGGGTGGTTGGTGTGAGTCTAAAAGGATTCTTCTGGGTCTTTTGGTACTTGGTAGAGGGATATATTCTTCTAAATTTATCATATTTTCATTTTCAGTGGAATGGAGGTTGTTGAAAAAATTTATGGATAGTTTTTTAATGTATTCTTTGAAGGTGGAGATTCTAAGGGCTTTTCTAATATCATCATTTCTAGTGTACCAGTTTGCTTTTGTGATTAATCTTAGTGTGGAATTTTGAGATCGTTCTAGTATATCAATATTAGATTTGGCCGCATAAGCCCAAACCGGGCATCCATATGACATGATTGGACGTAGAATGGAGGTGTACAGAAGCAGTTTATTTCCTAACGTCATTTTTGAGTTCCGGCATATTAAGGGGTAAATTGCACATTTCATTTTTCGGAACTTCTCACGCGTGAGTGTAATATGTTTATTCCAGGTTAGGGATTTATCTAGAGTTATACCTAAATATTTAGCAGTGTTAGACCACGGGATTTTTGTTTGGTAGAAAGTGGGAGGGGGAACATTTTTCTTTTTTCTTGTAAAAAGTATCGCTGCAGTTTTGTCCACGTTTATTTTAATTTTCCAATCATTAAAATATTTTTCTAGTAGCGCAAGATGCTTGTTGAGTGCGAAGGTGACAGATTTTGGATTTCTGTAGGAAGCAAGCACAGCTGTGTCATCAGCATACATGTTAAGTGTTGTTAATGAGTATGTGGGAATGTCATTAATAAATAAATTAAATAAATAGGGCCCGATTAACGAGCCTTGGACCACTCCATTACTAATTTTTCTTGGGGTAGAGAGTGTGTTATTTACTTTAACTTGAAATTCTCTCCCTGTAATGTAAGAGTGGATTAGGTGTATAAGTGTGTGTGGAAATGAGTATTTAATGAGTTTGTAGGTGAGCCCTTCTAACCAAACTCTGTCAAATGCTTTCTGTATATCTAGAAAGACTGCACCTGTTGTTTTGTGTCGTTGAAAACCTGATGAAACTATTTCAGTTAGTCGAAGTAGTGGGTGTACTGTTGAGAGTTTTCTGGTGAAACCATATTGGTTGGGAGTTATTATATTATTTTGTGTGATGTGTTCTTTTATTTTTTGAAGTATTATAAATTCTGTAAGTTTATTGAGTGAAGAGAGTAAGGAGATGGGTCTATAGCTATCTGGTAGGTGGGGATTTTTCCCAGGTTTGAGGATAGGAAAAATAATTGCAGTTTTCCAGCATTTAGGGAAGTACTGCGTTTTTAGAATTTTGTTGATTAAAAAAGTGAGGAGTATGATAATTTTTAATGGGAAGTTTTTTAGGATCTTGTTGGTAATTCCATCCTTACCAGGAGCTTTTTTAATGTAGTTAATTATTTCGCTGGGCCAAACTGGTTCAATGGAGTGTGACGTTGGTGTGGAAGTGAAGAAATGCTGTAATGTGTTGTGAACTACTGTATCAATGTTAGTACTTGAGTTTGCTGGTCTAGAGTTTTCTTGGAATTTTGTATTAGTGTGTTTGCCAATAGTTCAGCTTTTTGTGTGTCTGTGTTAGCTGTGCTGCTGTTATTTTTTAGGGTAGGAATATTACATCTCTTTTTTCTGTAAAATTTAGTGTGATTCCAAATTGAGTTATCTTGTGTATTTAAGGATTTTAATTTTTGGTTCCAGCTGTCGTTAGTGAATTTTTGAATTTCTTTTTTGATTTTATTTTGTATTCTGTTCATTTCAGTTTTAATTGCTGGGTCAAGATTTTTCTGATATTGTTTTCTAAGATAAATTTTGTTTTTAATATGTGTTTTAATATCTTGGGGTGTATATCTAGTATTTTTATTGATGATAGGTGATGAGGCATTATTATATGCATTGTTTATTTCCTCTGTGAGATAGATAATTTTGTTTTCTATGTCAGTTGTAGTGTTAATTTTTTCAAAATTTTGAATATTAATATTATTATTGATTTCTTGTCTGAACTTTGACCAGCATGTAGTCCTTGCACGTATGTTGATTTCGAATGTTGTTTTGAAGTTAAATTCTAGAAAGACTGGATTGTGGTCGGAGGATAGTTCTGGCATAGAAATGGTTGAGTGTTTATAATTAAAATCATTAATTAATGCAATATCTAATGTATTTGCTGAGTTGTTTCCAAATCTAGTGTGTGTTGGTGGGAAAGCTATTTGAATATCATTTTTGTCTGTAAAATTTTTTAATTGTATTCCTCTAGTTGAATTTACTGCGCAATTCCAGTCACTGTGTTTAGCATTAAAGTCGCCAAAAATAACACAGCTTTTGTTTGTTTTCATGATAATTTCCAGGTCTTTCATGAAAAGGATTTGATCTGATGATGGTGGAACATAAATTGAGGCTATAGACAAAGGTTTGTGATTAGGTGGTTCAAAAATAACTATGGTTGCTTCAATGTTTTGGAGTGGTGGGGTAGTCAGTCTGTGGTGTGTTAGGGTATTTTTAACTAAAATCATGGTTCCCCCGGAAGCATGTTGTATAGTTTGATTTAATCTGTCGTCCCTATAAATGATGTAGTTAGGTATATGGAATTTGTGTTGTGGCCTTAAGTGAGTTTCTTGAATTAAAAGAAAATCGGGACTGTGCTTCTGTACAAATTCCCTAAGCTCAACAGTGTGAGATAGGACCCCATTTGCGTTCCAAGAACACAAACTGAGACCAATTAGTTTATACTGTGACTTCGATATCATTATCGTCATCCATCAAAGCGTCTATCAGTGCATAGCGCTTATTAATTGAGCCTTTGGCTGCTTTGATTTTTGGTAGGTGTTTTAACAGTCCTGGTAGCTTGTTGAAAATTTCTCCAAGGTTTCCTATTAGCTCGATGGCATCATAGAAGTTTTCTGTATTTGGATGTCTGGTTTTATTCTTTTTGTGCTGATTGTAGTAGTGTTTATTGGCCTCAGTTTGTTCAGAGATCTCAGAGTTGTGTGGCTCCATCTGTTGGGTGTTGTTGGCAGCATTTGCGTAAGTAAAGTCCTTTCGTACTCTGTTGCTGCTAAATGTATTTGTTTTCTTTTTTGGGAGTTTCGGGAAAGCTGCGCAGCCTCTGTAGGACGCGATGTGTCCAATTTCTTCACAGTTTATGCAGTTCGGGTTGCGAATTTTCTCTTTGATATTGCAATCTCGGGTTAAGTGAGGATTACCACACTTTAAACATCTGGGAGACATATAGCAATTTTCTGCCGAGTGATGGAAGTAGTTACATCGGAAGCATTGAGTAAATCCTCGTCCTCTATATCCTTCGACTCTTATGGTCATGTAACATAGTCTATTTATGTTGAATATTTCTTGGGCTTCCTCTGTTCTGGGTAGCGTGACCAAGAAAATTGGGAGTGGCATTTTGGATCTCCTGTTTTGTAACTGGCATATTTTTATAGGGAAGAAACCTATGCTGTTGAGTTCCTCTTTAATTTCATCCGTTGGCGTGTCCCTTGGTAGGCCTTTTATACAAATTTTCAATGGGCGTTCCTGAAGGGGTTTAATCACGTAATATTCGTGTTCGAGTTTCGAAGAGTCTCGTAGGTATTTGGTAAGTTGTCTGTATTCCTCCGGGGTGTTTACGTATAGCTTTATGTATTCACCCGACAGTTTAGTTCTTAAATTTTCAAAAATCAGTGAGTTCATTAAGCTGGGTTCTGTAATTTTTAGTAATTTTAAGCATTACTGTTGGCGGTAATTTTTCTTTGAGTTGAGGGACGGGTTCCTCCGTTATTTCCTCATGCTGAGAATTCTCTGAGATCTCTTGTGTATTAATTTGAAGTTTTTTAAATTTATTATTAGTTTCTGTAATTTGGGGGATGTGTTGTTCTACAAATGATTTTTTAGCTTGTTTGCGACTAGGAGGGGTAATGTATCCTTCTTCGTCTGTGCGCTTTTGTTTGTTGTTTTTGTTAGGTGATTTAGGTAATTTAGTGTGGTAGGGGCAGCCAGGAATAGGACAGTAAGGAAATAAGTCGAACTCACCCTCCGCCTTGGTTCTTGCTTGCTCAGCAGACTTATACATGGCGTATGCTCCTTGGTAGAATTCGCTAGTGGTGTCCTGAAATTTTCAATTTTCACACAAATATTTAAAAATCTTCATATGTATAATATTTAATGTACAAGCAAACAAAATATTGAAAAATGCTCAAATTAATTTTCCCTTGTTTGAGAAACCAATTTCTAGCTATATTGTGAGGTTTTTAGTCTCTATTTACTACATAACATTTTTCAATGTGTTGCAAACAAAACATTTTATAGCTACTTATGAAGCTTCAGAATAATTTTTTTATCCCTCGTACAAAAAAATGAGTTTGAGCGTATTTGCCTAATTAGACAAACACTTTCCATACTTTAAAAAAAAAATAGTTTTTTGTGGAAGCATCATTAAAAATTTTAATTCAGTAAAATAAATTGACATGTATAAACATTTTTACAAATTTAAAATATAATTATATTGTTTAGGAAATAAATCTGATTCGCTTCAATACCATATAAAGCAATTTATGATTCAAATTTTAATCATACTATTTTTACTTTAAAATTTCATTTTTAAAGACATGTCCAGGTTTATTGTTGCTTTTCAAAAGTTTTATTATGAATTTTAATCACATCATAAAAAGATTAATGAAAGAATGTTAAAGCGTGTCTGCATCCTGAATGAACGAGTGATATTTTAATGATTGGAACTTTAAAAAACGTCAACTCTTCAGACATAAAATATTTTATTAAAAATTTTACAGAACTTGTATGAGAAAGAAACACAGGGTAAATAAACTTTTTGGAATTTGTAGCTGTTAAAAAAGTTCAGCAACATAATAAAAAAAAATTTATTGCTTAACAATATCACAAAAGATCACTATTGTAGAAATGACAAAAATATAATAAAGTAATCGCAAGTTTTGTAATAATATTTTATCTAGTTATTAGTTTCTTAATTTTGTTCTAATACTTTGAGCAACAAATTATTTCAAGATTATTTTAAATGAAAATATTCAAATTTATTTCTAATTTACAAGTGTTTAGTATTAAACATCAAAGTTTGATGTTTTTTTAAAATGTCTGAGGAAAATTTTATTCTTAACAAGCAACACTTGTGCATTATCTTGAAGTTTTTTTTTTAAATAATCATTTTGTATTACAGAAGTAATCAACATTAAGGTAAAATTGCAATGGATATGCACCATTTGATTCATAATTTAAGAAACTGATGATTTTTTTAAAAATTCTTCCTTGTGATTATAAGAAATTTATTTTTCAAGAACAAAAAACATATAAATGCTGAATGCCCAATATTCCCCTTTTCTCATTCCTGTAGCTTCCAATAAACTGAGTATATTAATTCCCTACTGAGTCTTTGTAGGTGTGTAAATGGTCTTTGATTTTAAGATTATGTAGTTTGTTAAAATCAAGATGAACAATTTTATTTGTTTTAAATTAACTAATAATTAAATAATGAATACCAATTCTGCTAAATATAGAGAAACTATTTTTCTATATTTTATTGCCAAATTGGTCAATAATTTTAAATTTGTGGAAAAAAATCATTACATAAATTACAAGATGCTTATTTTACACATTTATATCTTATTTGATGTGATTCATTGTATTTCTTGAAAATGTTCAGTAGCTAGCAAGTTTTCCATGTTATTTTTGTTAATTATTTGATACAATAGCTTAAGCAAAGTTAACAAAATGTTTAAAGTTGTTAAATCTTGCAGTGTGTATCCAAAATTCATAAACACATAATTGATATTTATTCATTAGTAAGTTTTATTCTTTAGTTATTTTTAAGATTTTAAAGAATTCGTCTTTCAGAATCTTGAGTTTTATTGCCAATTTAGATCACTAACATATATTTATGCTCTGAAAATATATGGGTTAAAAATAAATTCAAAATTTATATTTAGCGTTATTTGTAAACAAAATTTTTTAAGGAAACAAAATGTTTGCATTGGATAAATTTAATTAGAAACACATTAAATTTTCTATTTCCATTTACATTCTTCACATATGCATCAAAATTTAAAAAAAAAAAAATGCCTAAATTTCAGTAAAAACAATATACGTAAGTACAAGGACATCAAAAGAATTCACATTTGAAAATTGTTAAAATATCTAATAAAATTTTTAATTTTAAAAACCCTGGTACCAAGGTCTCGTAAAAAAAAAATCAGAATTTTTAAAAGATATATTCAGAGACAACACTATATCACATTCTAATGAATCTAATATGCTAATATAATACAAAATGATTAATGTATAGGAAATTTAAAATGCGATCTTGATGAAATTCTCTTATTTAAATAAAAGAATTCTTGCTCCAAACAGAGTCCTTGTTCTTTTCCCATAATTTGATGACTACTTCTCCATGAAATGATCACTTGTGTGGTCCAGATTCCAAGAAGAAATAATAACTGGAAAAAAAAATATTTAAGTCTTTATAGTTTGCAGCAATTCTTCACACAAAAAATTGATAAATCTTACAAATTTCAGTCCTATGCCATGATTGGTGAGTGTTGTAAAAATTAACAAAATTTCTAGCAATAAATTTAACCTTGTTGTATGCAAGATCTCACATCATTTCCTTAGTTTGAAAGTTAACTAAGATAAAAAAATTTTTTATTTATAATTATTATTCACTTATTTCAAGCAAACACAATTTCTCTCTAAATTTTTATGACCATGATAAAATTGATGAAAAGAGTAAAATAATCATTATTTATTATTAGTCTAAATACAACTAAGTTCTTGTATTTTCAGGTATCAACAAAAGTACAAATACTAATTCAAATTGAGATATTTGTCATTTCCTATCATAATATGGAATTATGATTTTAACATGAAAACATTAAGATTTTCCGATGAAATATATACACAGTACTTATATTCTATCTAGGAAGCAGTACTTTTCAGTTGTTTTTTTTAAACACAAATTATTGCTTTTCCTCCAGTCTTCTATCATTTACCTCTTGAAATCACTAATTTTGACCGTTAGAGGTAAAAAAAAAAAAAAAAATTCAAATTCTTAATGAGAATTTAGAACACTTTCATGCTGGTTTAAATTCATACATAATGCAATCCACTTTTCCGATCAAAACACTGAACACATTCAAGGAGCTTTTGGATTTCGTTATCGGCTTTTCACTCTTTTGTTGACGACTGCCATCGTTGGACAACAAAATAAGGAGGGAATATTTTCTTCAAAATTTAGCTTTTCAGTTGTGGATTCATATTTCAGCTATAAAGAACAAGAACACGATCAATACTTGAGTGGATTCAGGGCATAGGTAAGGAAGATCAGGATCCTTCATCAGTAGTAATTCCTTTACTGGGTGTAGAGATTCCAAAGTTCTCAACATTTTCATAGAATCAGGTGATATACAATTGCTTGGAGCTTCTCCATATATCATTTAAATTACTCTCGGCTAACTTTTAAAAAACTCAGCATATTTTCGAATCACAAATTTCTATTTTTATCATAAAGGGACAAACAATTCTAAGATTTTACAATGGAGCAGCCCACCATTACTCTGTGCTTACACACGTCGCAAACTGCATGATCATACAATGATTACATTTCAAAATATTAATAACTCATACTTGAAAAACTAATACTAGAAAATAATTTACTTTTATCAGACAAAACATCTTTTACAATTGCTTCAAACAATCCTTTATCAGCTCAACATCCAAAAACTGAATCATTTTCTTAGCAATCAACATGGCAACAGAATAAAACTAGCTTTGATAATGGTAGATGATTGCTGTTGTTGCATCCGCAAGAAGCTGCTGCAAACTACTCAACTTGTTAAAATAGAATTTTGGTAGAATCGCCGGCGCGCTGTATTTGTAGTTAGAATTTGTGAAGACAAGCGAATAAAGTTTATTGTTATTTGTATTTTAATGAGAATAATCCTTCTTTTGAGTTAGTTTATTTGCCTAAAAACCATAGATCATATTTTATGGATCAAAGAATCTGAGCATAAATAAAATATAGAGGCATTTAAAGGAAGTTCTAAATTTTAATATTGTTTTACTAAGTGCCGATGCAAATGCAACAGTTATAATAATGAATCAACCATTATTTCTGATCTTCCAGATGTGATTTAAACACAGTTTACTTAAATTTTTTTACTTCTTTACCTAAATTTACATACTCAACATGTTTTGTCTCATGATGCCTTTTGAAGTTATGCTCCTTAAATACAGCAACCATCTGTCACAAACGAAGCATATTGATTTTGCAATTTAGAAAAAATAATCTTTTCCCCGACAATCATTAAACATGTTTACATCAACAGCTTTTTTTTTTTAATTCAAAATTTATATGGAACAAAAAAAGAATTAAAGAAAATGTTAAGGAGAATATTGGCATAATAGAGAGTAAAAAATTGTATTTTTAAAAAGTAAATTTATTATTGTTTTCCAATTATGTATTATAATTACACAAAAACTACAGCTTTCTAACCATATATTTTGTTTCTTCGAGTTTTTGTCCTATTAATAAAAATTTTTGGAATTCAGTTTGTTCCGGTTTGTGTATATTTAAACTATTTTTTATTTTCTCCAATAACAATTCAATTTACATTATACTGTCATCTAGGGTAAGTAGGGTTATTAAAGTGTTTTAAAAAAATATATTTTAAAAATTTAATCTGTGAAATAAATTATCATGAATGAAATTTATAAAAATCCCCAGTTACATTAGATTTTTTTTTTACCAAGCAATTAATCTATAGCAAAAAATACTTGCACATAACCCAATTAATCATTTTATGTAAATTTCATACATAATACTTTTTCAATAAATTGAAAATAAAGTTCACAATCCGTTTTGAATTCTTACTGGGGATGTATCGAAAGAAAGAATTGTCAATATTTTATGCAAGTTGGAGGACTCTGCAAAGTTTGCTTACAATACAATAAATTGTTATTGAAAATGTATGTAATCAGCTATTCTTTACTATATTTGAATGGCAGATAAAGAAAGAGTTAGAAAAACTTTTTGACCAAAATTTGTGTCTTAACTGAAATAAGTATAAATTAACTGAAAAACAACACAAAAAATATTTTCAGTTTGTGTTAAGATGAGAACTATTTTTGTGTTTCAGTTTGTGATAACAGTTTGGTAGCTTACTGTCAAGAGTTCGACCTTTTGAGTCAGCTCCAAAGCATTTCAAATCAAGGTAACAAACAAGAAAAAGTAACCATGGCTATTAAAATAAATAAAGTGACATAATGGGGGATATATGCTTACATTTATTCTTCCTCCTTTTCGTTTCTGGACTTCCAATAAGAAACCATACCTTCGGATTCTTCGTCGTTTAACTCGCGTACATGCAAAATATTATTGCAGCGAATCATCAGCTTCGATATGCGTCCACTTTCGTCATCACAAAGTTCGATCTCCTTCTTTTGCTTAACACACTCCAACTGAAAATATTAAAATACGTTTGAATAAAAAATGCTAGCGAAAACCAATTGTTTCTTAAATGAAATCTAATGAAAAAAAAAAAACCCATGCAAGTTTATAATATTAGCATCCAGTCCAGGAAATTTTTACCGTCTTTTGCAGAGCACCATAATATGCTCAAAAACAAAAGCACCAGAAAAAGTAAAAAGGATTCCTAAAACATACAAAAAAAAACCTTACATAAAAATGTACCAATTTCTCCAGTAGCTATTAACACCGTGGAAATTTAAACGACTATGACAAGATGACTCAAATAGTACATAGTGCACAAAATAATAATAAACATTTCTAATTATTTAAAAAACAATAATAAATAATTCGATATAAAAACCAACGTTTTTAAAAATAACGTTTTTATATGGTAGCAAAGTATATTAAAGAAAATTATTGAAATATTAGTTAAAACTGTTAGTTATTTTTAACTTTAAAATTTACTTAAAAAGATACATTTGTGAGCATATTAAGAAATTCATAATACTCATAAAATCAAAACATGCATTTGAAAGTTTGTAAGTCATTTTATTAAAAAAAATGGGAACCAGAATTCAGAAAAGGTTTACCCTTGGCGACAAGAATTATTTGGCAGTATTTTGCCAAATGTGGCTACCCTGTTCAGTTTCACTGATTTAACGCTCAGCCAAAAAAAAAAAAAAAATCGCCAAGTTTGGTGCCAATTTTTGAAATCGCGCCAAGTGTTTGGGCTAAACTGCATTATTAAAGAAAATATGAGTTAAAACTTGTCGCAAACGTATAAATATTGCATTGTTAGGCGAGTACGAACGATTCTCAAAATTTCAAAGCTCTAGCTTGATGGGAAGTTGGTTAAATTAACGATCGAAAATTTGATGACACACACACACACTCACACACCAAGTGAAATTCAGAAAAACGTTTTAATTAATTGAACAAATTATGAATAAAGGCTGCAAATCATACACTACATTAAAATAATGATTAAAAACAATTATAATGGGATACAATTTCCTTAAGTCCTTTTTTTCCTCCTAAAGAACCAAGTGTGGCCATATGATTCAGGTCTATTTGAAAGATAGCAATAATTTCCCTTTGTATTTTACACAGTTTTTTGTTTATGTTTAAATTTCAAAGAAAAAAAGATACTAAAAGCACAAGACATTAATAGATAATTTAAGATTTATTTTGATTATACATTTGATATTTCATAAATATTCAATTTCCTCCAAACTCTTCCTCTCCAAAAGAAATGCAAGGTCTTTTTTTCATTTCATACAGCAGCACTCAAAATACTGACAGAAACACCAAAATATCATTTAACGTATATTAACGACACTATCAAAAAAACATTTAATTATATTTTTCTTATGTAAATTATCTTACAAAAGTTTATTACTTTGAGGTTAATATGAGAGGCAACTTGTCAAGATTTAAAATTACATGAGATAAATAAATAATATAAGTCTACCTGTACAGACAAAAAATGTGGAACAAACAAAATTTATTTTATCAATTAACAGCAAATTATTTAACAGACATAAACATGTTAATTTGATATGTTGTAAGAAAATGATTCTTGTCAACGCTTTTATAGAGAACATTAAATTTTATGGAGTAACATTCTAATTAGACAATTGACCTATTTGCGACCTATTGGCAATTCCATAAATCATCATTTAAGACACATAGCAATAAATTTTTTATAGGGAAGGTGTGAATTGCAACTCATATCTCAAGGTTAAAAAATGTTTATGAGGAGTACAGAATTTTGAATATTAATTTTTTCAAAAAAATTATAAAACATCAGTATAAAAAGTTTCAGTTTTCAGCAATCCTTAGCAGGAAGTGGTTGTATTCCCTTTTGCTAATCAACTGCACAAAGCAATTAGCGGATCATCATGCCTAACCACAAAATGAGAGCAATATTTATTATCACATACATTTATTCAAGTTCAACAAATTTGTAAATGAGTGGCATATATATGGAAATGATTTTGGCATTGAATAATAAGCATGAAGCTGATGCTAAACTTTTCTCACTGAGGAAAATTTCAATCTTTGGAATGAATTGCTGCACTTACTACCAAAGAGTGATTTAATATTGGGGGAGGGACAATGTTGGCTCAGCTATGCATTTAACAGCTTTGATAATCCAGAGAAAGAAAGCTTAACCGAAATACAACCATAGAGCTTAAACAATTATATGAAATTTAATAATCCAATATAAACAAGAAATTATTTAAAATATCAAAAAAATTTCATTGTTTATTAACGTTCACTTAGATGCAATACTAGAGATAAATACACAATAAGAGCTAATTATTTTGAACCTTCATCAAGTGACCAAAGATGACATAGAAACAGTCATTTGCGAACTTTTACATCATAGGAATTATTTGGAGTCTCCCAACCACCCTCGACGACTGGAATTTTTGATGATATTTTGAATAAGACTACCTGTTTTCTCTGCTCTATGATGGCTTTAGGCATGGTACCCCTTGTGATTTTTCAGTTAACAGTTTAGGTTCTTTATTTGTTTATTTAACAGTTTAGGTTCATCATTTTTTTTTTTTTGCTGGTACGTTGGTTATGTTATAGATATTTTTAGCCAATTAGAATACGGGATTTTTCCTGCCTCCGTTTCAAAACTGTAACTTTAGCTTTTTGAGAGTTTTCATAATATTTTTAAAGGTTCGTTGATTTGTTCGTTTGTCCTTCATTTGAAAACGAACTTTTACTCGAGAGATTATTCTGGACCAAAAGTTTCTTGGTGCGACTCTCTGGATTAATGTGTATTTATATCTGGAATATTTCTGCATATTTTCACCCAAATCTTAGTATTGACGATGGTTGCTAGTATGAATATGAAAGAAATTAGTCAATGTCCAATAGATTTTAATGAATTTAAAAGTGAAAGGAATTTTTTCTGTTAATGAATTTTCGAAATATAAGAGCATGCTAATTTTTCCTAGGATGGATTTGAATGGTATTACAGGACGAAAGGATAAAATAATATGATTTTTTGCAAGAGTGTTAGGAGAGGTTCATTGTTTTCCCTTAAATATTAGATGTGGTTTTGTTCAAGTAATGGGATTGTGTTTTGAAGGGTTAAGCGTGAAATGAAAAACCGGTTGTGTACCCTTATGTTTTGACGAAATAGAGATATATTTGTTTTTATGTGAATAATAACTATTTGATGCTCTTTGAGTAACTAGAATTTGTTTGGTAGATGTTTGAATGAGTTTGTTGATTGGAATATTCTCTTGAGAGATATGTTTTAATGTACATGATGTTGCATGACTAAAGGATCATTTTAAAGGAAAGGAACTATTGTGAGAATATTAATGTCATTGCAGAACGAAAGAACATTTTGTTATTTGTTTTGTCAACAGAAATAGAGATTTGTTTTTATGTGTTTCTGTTCACTGAGAAACAAGATTTTGGTTTAGAGTGTGCTTATGAATAAGTTTTAGTAAAATGAATATCCGGTTGTAAATCAATGGTGCCTGAAAGAGGAATAATTGATGTTGCTGGTTTTTCTTTATTTTCCCTTTTCCAACTTTGTGTCATTCTGTCATAAAGAAATCACCAAATTTGGCGATTTTTGAAATCATGCTAAGTGATTGAGCTAAACTGCATTTTTGCCTCTAAATTATTTGCATTTTAAAAAAATATACTGACCGACACATTCATGTAGGCATCAGTAGACACAAGCTTGCCACAGATGTCTAATCCATATTTCAACCTCACATTTATCCACTTGCCTATCAATCCGCCCAAAAAAGGCGCAGGATTCGTAATCTACAATAAAATAAAGATATAATTTGTTTCCACAAATATACACAAACAATAATAAAACAGTACTCTTTGATTATACACAGTCCCTAAAAATGTAAACTCGTGCTACTTTAAGAATAGGTACGAAGCATTCCAATGACCTTTAATACTCAAAGAAGCAATATTGTTCAAATATAACCAAAAAAGGTTTTTATAAGAAAGAAAGTTGTAGGAGAAAATTTTTTAATTTACAATATCTGAATATCTATTTTTTAAAATTTAATCTTATAAGAAATTTGTTTATAGAGAGCTAATTAAAAAAAATTATTTTTATTTTGTGAATAACACCATTATTCTGAAGAATAGTAGTATCTAATAATATTTCAAAAGCTGGATGACTTTGGTCCTTTTTACACTACACAATATGTAAAATACTTATCGACAAATTAATTGTTAAGTAAGATATATTCCCATCTTGGTTCAAACAAGCATAGAAGTGGACTGGATAATTGAAAAATATATGTTGTTTTTTAATTCAATATTGAAATTTGAATTTAAAATGTAAAAGAAAATCATATTGTGCACCTGACACAAGTTATACAAAGTACCCAATCATGTCAACCCTTAAAATATAAATTTTATATAGATAAAGCAACTTTTTTTTTTTTTTTTAATTTCTTAAATACTTAACATTTTTTAAATGAGAACATGTTTTAGTCATTGATAAACCACCAAAATTTGTCGTGAAATGACACGTTAATAATTACTAATGGATTAAAAAGGTTAATTTACTTAATGAAGCCTTATGCAAGGACTATTTCAAAAACAGTTTACTTTTTAACAGTAGCCTCAGCAAAATTAGTTTTATACTTTTGGGTAAGTGTTTTAAATTATGCATTTATTTCCTACGTACGTGAATAAAAATAAACATTTATCTTTTTGCTAAAAAAATAATCCATTCAAAAAATTGGGCTAAACTTCAGTCTAAAGACTAATGGATTTGATGTAATCTTTTCAGGCAATAGGTCGCCAAATTAAGGCACTTTGTCCCCAGCCATCTCTGGTGGCATAGAAGAAAATGCCACCCCCCCCCCCGGGGAGGGGGGGGGGGAAAAAAAGGGGGGGCCCCCGGGGGGCTGGGGAATTTTGGTTCAATTATTTTATTCTTCTTCCTTGATGAGACTTTTGTTCTGTAAAAACCACATTTTCAATGCAGATCTCTCTTTAGAGAAATTCAGGATTTGACAGCACTTTTTCTCATTATTTAAACTTCAAAGTTTGCATAAATTATTAATTGTGAATATTTTAACTTCTGATCATTGTTAGCATTACTGCTTGAATTTCTTATAAATTATATAAAGCTACTTTGAACTATCTGAAGAACTTTGATTATTATCTTATATGATTTATTTATATTATTTATGCAATGATTAGATTACTTGATTTTTTCTATTATTTATCATAACTGTTTAAATTTCTTGTAAATACAAATTAATTAGATTACTTATGAAGTACTTAAGATTGTTAATAAAATATATAACATGACTGTTCAAATTTAATACTCTTATTATTTCATTCATTTAAATTATTTGTGTAGTGTTTAAATATTCCTACTACTACATTTTAGATTACATTAACTTTCATTAATCATATCTTCAAATTGCAATATCTTTCCTAAATATAAAGAAATTCAAACAAAAATAAAACTTTTCTGATTTTCAAATGGATGATGTACGGCATTGATGGAACTATTAATCAGGATTGAAGGATACCGGGCTGACAAGTCATACATTATAAGTTTGTTTTTATATTAAAAAAAATGCACTCATTTACAATAATCAAACAGAGAATACTCGGAATCAAGATGAACAAAATGCACCCATTGAAACGAAACTTATCAAAGTATGTACAATACACATTTATAAGAATAGCGCAACACAACAGAACATAATTTCATGACAGGAGGAGGATCAAATAATTATCCTCTCATAATGTTTAAAATTAACTTCTTTAAAAACAACATGGCTGAACATGTTCGGTAATGAATAGAACTTACTTGTACAGACATTTTTCACTTCCTGATGAGACGAGTACAATTCAAATGAAGTAAATTTCCGCAAAAACCTACGGTTAAATACGTTCTATAATCAGTTTTTAAATAAAATGAATCAAAATAATCCCAAATACTTCTTTCAAATAACTGTCAATTACACCATGCGAACAAAACGAACGAACGAATGCCGGTAAAAACACCAGTCGAAGTTACAGTGAATTATGTTAATCGTTTCGCTTGGCAATTTTTAAATTTTCAAAAGCCCAGTAAATTAAGGTCCACTTGCATTGTTAAAAATAGTTTCCTTGCGTATATAAACCTTCTTCCATTTAAAATTAAACCAGGTAGTATGACTTCAGTTGAAAAATAGTTCTATATAATCTTTAATTTAAAATATATAAAAATTCTAAATATTCCCCCATGTGATCCCACATTATTTTTGAAAAGTTATTTTATAAATTTTTAAATTCATTTTCTTTCTTTGAGGCTTTAAAAGAGTTGTGAAATTTTTTTAACCATTTAAATAATATAATATAAAAAAAATACAAAAACAGTAGCTAAGAAGAAAATTTCAGGTCGTTTAAGAACTTCTTAATGGAAATTTAGCATTTTACAAAGTGCCCTATAAAATTACTTCATAAATATCGATGCACAAGATCTTATCCTGCCATCTGCTGATAATATGGGGAACATTATGATTCGTAAATCTGTCTAGAAATGGTTTTCAAAAAAGCATTTGTCCAAGAACACAATTAGTTGTACTTTAAGTTCATGAGAACTGATCTAGCTCTGGCATTTGTTAACAACAGTATTAACGCCTCATGTAATAATTACTTCGATCTTCAGTCTGTTTAATATTTTCTAAACCATTTTAGTGATAAAGATTTTTTTATTAATTTATGTAGGATTTTCAGCTAATTATCAAAGTAGTAACTGCATTTTCAAAGATATTGTAAAACCAGTTAATTAATTGCAAGATAGATGGCACAAAGAATCAGCGTCCTGTGATAGCTCACTCAACGTTCCCTATTCCTGAACAAAACCGAGATGCGTGTTGTCCTCTGCTCTTCCCCGCCTTCTCTCTACTCCCGATGTAATTGAACTCCAACGCCTGTTCGTTCCAATGCCCATCCCTAATATACGATAAAATTGGGAAGCTATTCGCACCCGTTCTTTTAAGACGTCATTTAATTACGAGCATTAATTTCTAATCATTTTTATTACCGGACGACACTTTACAAACATGAAACACACACAAAACACAGAAATTCAACATAGATGAGACTTTAGTTCTTCAGAGAGCTTAACGCTCATCATGGCGTGTTTCGCCTTCAGGGGTTACGTCGTTTCTGACTCAGGCGCTAACGAACTCTACAAATTAGAGGGTGCCAGTGCCTCACACCTCCCCTTTCAAGAGGGTACCTCACAAAAGAAAGAAATTACATGTACAAAGGAATTCACAAAAACTGCGTCTAAAAAAAGAATACTTTAATAATACATAAATTCAAGCACAAAGAAATATTGAGGATTTTTTAAATGTTCAGGAAAAGAGTTCAATGTAGTTCAGGTATCTGTACAATGAGTTGCTGGTAGTCGACTCAGTACATCAGCGTTTAAGTGAATTTTACCACGCTGATAGCAGACACTGACATTAAATATTTCCAAAGCTAGAGACCATCTCTAGAGACGAACACATTGGGAGTAAACATTGCTTCAGTTATGTTAAGGGGTTGTGATCAATAACTATTCGAACTTGTGAACCGTAAATATAAGTTTCAAATTTTCTCAACGCAAAGATGATGTCGTAAGCTTCTTTCTCTATGGTAGCATATTTTTCTTGGGACTTCGATAACTTTTTACTTGCGAAAGCAACAGGCCTTTCATTTCCGTTTTCATCAACTTGAGCAAGACAGGCACCTACTGCATATGTAGAAGCGTCTGTGAAGGTGGTAAATGAGGCTTGAAAATTTGGTGCAATGCAATCGGGAGTTTCACAAATAGCTTTCTTAAGTTTCCCAAAGAAGTCCTCATGCTTCTTAGTCCAGTTGATGTCACACGCAGCTTTATTTCTTGTAAGTTCTATCAAAGGAAGCGCTATTTTAGCAAATTTCGGCACATAGGATCGGTAATATGACAGAAGACCTAGGAGATTTCTTACGTTTTTTTTTAGGTTAGGGAGGTAAAGGATTCTTGATTGCAAGTACTTTTTCAGGATCAGGTGAATGGTTGCCAGAACCTACAACACGCCCGAGAAGTTTCACTTGAGGTTCACCGAAACTGCACTTTTGAAGTTTGATGGTAAAATTAGCTTCATTTAAGCTACATAAAACAGCTTCAAGATGTCTTAAATGATCTTTCCAGCTACTTGAAAATATTACTATGTCGTCAATGTACACTTCGGCATACGCTCTATGTTGTGTTAAAAGTTGATTAGTGGTAAATTGGAATATGCGGCTGCGTTCTTCCGACCAAAAGGCATAACTCTGAAAGAGTATTGTCCTCTATGAGTGACGAATGAAGTAAGTTGTTTTGATTCAGAACTCATTCTGATTTGCCCTTATTCCTTCAAAAGATCGAGAAAGGTTATGAATTTGGTGCTTGCTACTCGACAAATCAGTAGAGTTCCGCATTGGAAAAGCATCTGGCTCTGTCTGAGAATTCAAATAACGGAAATCCCCACACATAATCTTATTTTACCGTCTTTCTTTGACACACATACTACTGGGTGACTATATTCAATTTCAGAGAGTTCAATTAAACCTAAAGTTAATAGATCATCTATTTGTCTGTCTACTTCTTCTTTTAAAATTTCAGGAATTCGATAGGGTCGTTGCAGTTTAGGTTTACTATTTGCTATCAATTTGATTGAATGTTCACCAATTCTAGCTATTTTGGGGGTTTCAGATATTATAGCTTGGTTCTTAATTAATAAATCAATAACAGCTTGTTTTTGATCATAATTGAGAAAAGAAGAAATCAAGTGTTCCTTAATATAAGTTTCGTCTGTTGGAGTACATTTTGTTCCAGGTGTGTTTTCGATATCGCCATAGTCAAGAACGGTCTCATAAATGACTCCGATGTTGTTAGTTTGAATATTTAGTTTTCTAATTGTGTCTAATTTTTTCTAATGGATGTGTTTTACACTATTGTCAGATATCTGAACTAAATAACTGTGTGCACTTCACTCTACTACGATGGTGCAAGGAGATGTCCATCTCGCGTACATTTTATGTGTACTATCAGGTGCAAGAACAATAATTTTATCACCTATTTCGAAACTTTTATACTTTTTGCGACGATTATGGTAATAGGCATAGTTCGCTTGGTTAGTAGAAGAAGCAATACCAGCTTGCTCGGCAGCAAGTTGAAGTTTGATCTTCAGATCATTCAGGTAAATCGAAACAGATTTTAATTGTCCAATGGGTACAGGAAAGTCATCAGTCCAAAAGTTCTTTTAGAATTGTAGGACGTCGTCCGTATAGTACCTGAAGAGGACTAACACCTGTTGTTTGATTAGGTACTTCGCGATAAGCCCATAATAATAAAAAAAAGTATATGCTTATCCCAATCATTAGTGTTTTCCCTCATAACATGATGTATCATATTTTTCAATACGCCATTCTGTCTTTCGATGAGACCATTGGCTTGTGGGTGTCCCGGAACAAAAAATCTAGGGGAAGATTCTATTCTTTTAATAAATTCTTTTGTGAGACTGGATATAAAGTTAGTTCCTTGATCGATAGCAATTATTTTTGATATATCAGTTCTTAAAAATATTTGTAACAATGCATCGCAAGTCGATTTTGCTATGACATTCTTCAGACAGAGGGCTTCAGGCCATCGAGTGCACTGATCTCTTGCGCACAGTGTAAACTTGTATCCCCTATTACTAGGTTTGATAGGGCCTATTATATCAATATTTATAATTTGGAAAGGTTCATTAGGTCGGGTTATAGAAGCTATGGGAATTTCCTCAGATGGTTTCTTTTTGGCTTGTTACTGGCATGAAACATAAGTGTCTCAAAAATTTTGCACATCCTTTTTCATGCTGGGCTAGAAAAAAGAATATCTTAACCGTTCTAAAGTTTTCTTTTTCCGCAGGTGCCCACCCCATACACAGGAATGTGCGAGTTCTATTCTCTGCTCTCACGAGGAACAACTAACTGGGTGACGGGTTCATCTAAAATCTTACCTTTATGATACAGGAACGTATTCTCAATCATAAATCCATTTGAAGAATTTTTGGCATTTTACCAACATTTGTATAGATTCGTCATTTTCTTATTCAAATTGAAATTTATTTAAATCCGAAACTAAATCATTGTTGACATTACCGCTATTCATATCAGCACTAGTTAAAATGTTTACAAAATTAATGGCAGTGTGCATAAGTATCGTACTCTCTTGAAGAGAATTAGGATTCATATTTAAATAATGTATTCTCTACAGGACTGACACAAATGTACTCATGAGATAATAGGATTTCATCACCACTAAGATTACTTACATAACTTTCAAAATTATTTTTGGTTGCAATCAAATCATTATAAGCACTTAAACTTAGTAAAATATCACGCACTAAATTATCTACCACTGCCCACATGATTGTAACAGGTGTATATGCAACATTAGACTCAGAACTTATAATTACTAAAACTCACATTTATCAAAGGTGCAGTGACCTTGTGGCCAAAAAGCAGATTTTAAAATACCCTTTCCGCACGGATTCTGATAGTGGTCAGGTACCATATTGGTTTTATTGTAGATAATTGGGTTGCAGTATCCACAACAGCAGTAGAGATTTTGTTATCACATTCTACTTGAATAGTGATTAAAGAATCAAAAAAAAATTTTTTATTTTAATCCGGCATTTTCGGTAAACCGCATAAAACATCTGTTCATATATATCAGCTGTCAGCGAATGAATTTCGTTTTTATTATTCTGTTCATCAATTTCCGGGTTCTTTTTTTCTAAAGTATATAAAAATGTATTATGATTTCCACTATGGCATATTTCGCAATTCAGTTTATTTTTACAATCCTTTGCTACGTGCTTTCTGCTAAAACATCTACCCTGATTTTTTTTTTTTTTTAATTTTTCTTTCTTCGCAGAAATAATCGCATCGAAACACTCCGATGATTCACGCTTTCCGGAATTGCAAAATAAGCGAATTTTACAGACATATGCAGCAGAAGGGGAACAATCGACCTTGGCTCGTTTTCGTTGTACGTGGGTGGATAATGATTTAAATCTTTCTGGAAGTATAAGACATATTTCCCCAATTTAAATCAAAGAACTAAAATTTGACTGGGAAACGAATTAAAAAATGTAGAACTGAATTTCTTGGATTAAAACTTGGTACTGAACTGAATTTGTTCATGAACAATTTGATTATTATCTTGCTAATTCAGGTACATTCCATGAAAAAACTGTGCTTTCTTTTGCGAAAGTAACGGGAAAGATGACCGTCGTAATAGAATACTTCTAGTAAAGGTCGTTGTTATATGAAAGTGGCATTTATGATATAAATAGTAAGAATATATAAAGTGTAGCATTTATTTAGGATCTATTTATTCATTAAAAGAAAATGATTCTATTAAAAGAAGATATAAAGCGAGGCTTGTAGTACCTAGTTTTAATCAAAGTAAAATTATAGACTTTTCAAAGTCATATTCGCCAGTTGTAAATATAAAATCTTTCAAATTATTAATTGCACTCGCACCTGAATTAAAATCAATTGTTAAATTTTTCGATCTAAAAACTGCATATTTATTTAGTGATTTGGTGGAATCTGTATATCTGTCACCTCTATCTCGGTATGAAAGAATAACTGGCAGAAATTGGTACTTGAAGATATAAAGTGAATAATCTATCTATATATATATATATATATATATATATATATATGCGAAATACCACTGACTGACTCATCACGAGATCTCAAAGACTATACAACCGATTGACTTGAAATTTAGTATAGTTACTCATTTTGCGTTGTAGACGCTCACTAAGAACGGATTTTACGGAACTCTTATCCAAAATGTAATTTTCATTCGATAATCTACTCTTATCCGTCGGTTATGTCATTTTTAGCGACGCTATCGCCAAAAATGATATGACTAAGCCAAACGGAATATATATATATATATATATATATATTTCTATGTGTACTGTGTATTATCACGAATTAAGTTTACTCGATAAGATTTGCGAAATGGAAAAATTTTCAATTTCGCGTACGAAATGGAAAAATACCAAATAATTTTTTATCGGAGAGCTGATGGAGGATTGGCAAGATTTTGGCGAAGGGGCTCTTTATGTGAAATTTCGTGCTTGTCGAAAATAGGAAACGTACATATTTAGCGATAGAAATAAATCAGTTTGGAATCCCGCGGTTGGTGAAAGTGTAGTTTAGCTCCAAAACTTATCAGGATTTTGAAAAATACTAAAACGGTGACTTCTTACGGAGTAGCACACACGCAATACAATCTTCGTTTTCTGGAGAACCTCGCTACACGCATGAACGAACTCAAGACGCTCTGACATACGTAAGACATTTTGGACGTCCCGACTTTTTTTTTAATGATTGCAGTCACTTGTTAATCCTAAATGGTCAGAAATCAAAATGTCTTGAGGCAGGGACGAAAATTTTATGATAAACACTATGTCATTGCGAGGGTATTTCATTTGAAAGCTAAGCACATGATGAATTTTCTGACAAAAGGTTGCATCTTTGGCAATACTAGGTGTAGTACGTATACGGCGGAATGAATTTTATCCATATTATATATATATATATATATATGAGGTGACTTTTTACTAATTTTTTTTATTTTTCTCATATATTTGAATGTCGAATTTAACCATTATAAAAGACAATCAATTTCTAAAAATTTTAAATTTAGATTATCATTATCGTTTAAAAATTGAAAATTTCTTGATATTTTACGTATAGGTTCCAAAATATTATATTATCGTCTTCCCAGCGAAGCGGGCGGGTATCAGCTAGTTAAATACATGATTAGTTCTACTCGTTTCTGATCATTGAATATTCATGAAGGTATATGACAAACATATTTTTATACTCTGCGTGCATGTTGATGACTTAGCAAATTTTTTGTAATTGTGAAATGTGGGGAAATATTGTTTCTAAAATTTAAAGTGTATTTGAATTGCATGAAAATAGGAATAATACATTTTTGAGTTTGGAAATTATAAGAGAAGAAAATATCAGCTTATCACAGACTGAAATTATTGAATCTTTATTGACTAAACACAATTTAGAAAAATGTAAATCGGTAAAAATACAGATTGTTAAGGGAAAAGATAAAAGTTTCCTTCGCACAAATGAAATTATAGACATAATTATATATCAGGAATTCATTGGTGAAACAGGGGTCGCGAAAGTTTTCAGCCAGAGGGCCGCATTAATTTATGAAACAGCAATTTGTGAGCCGACTACACATTCGAGGTTAAAATAAAAATAATAATCAAGACATAGATGTTGTTTTCTATTATTTATTCATTATTATTTTATTGAGTTATTATATAATAACATATTGATACATTACACACGAATATCTATATTAGTAGGAATTGTGAAATTGTTTCTCGTGATGCCAAAATAGCAGAAATTTTCGGCTTCAGATTTGATGTTCCGAACACATCAACAGTGACCTGAGTGAGTGAGTGAAAGTTTATTGACGCAAGAGCCAGATATGGCTATGCTGCGCCAAACAAGATTTAACTGTGGTCTAGACGGGAAGAAATTGAAGAAAAGACAAAAATTGGTTGACAAGGAGGGTCGAAAATAGAGAAGGATCGCTGGGGCAACCCGGGGAAGGCGTCACCCGTGTATACCAAAGACAATAAACCCCGTATGAAGGAAAAAGATTACTAAGGTGCTCGGGGTCAGGATGCACCTTAAAAAGGCAACTCCCTGAGGTCCCCTGATATAATCCCCAGGGGCAGGGTGCCCAGCTATACCCCTAGACGCCAGAGAACCATTTTAGTCGCCTTTTACGACATGCAGGAGCTACAGTGGGACTATTCTTTCTCATCCGGTCACCCCATGGGTAGTGGGTCTGTTCAAGGGAAAGAATGTAAACACAGTAATATTTACAGAAAGCAACTGGATGGTTTTCTATGTGGGTACAGCACTAAGATGATCCCAGCTATTTACAATGACATTTAATGGAATGGTTTATTCTACGTGCACGTAAGCACTATATACATAGAAAGCAATGAAAGGAAATATGTAAATAGCTTTTCTTCCAGAAATTATGGTAATGTAAGATTTAATTTTTTTAAATTTAAATCTATTCATATAATGAGAAATATATATTAATTAATACAATTTTTTCCTTACAATGAATTCACAGAGTTGATAATCTAATCCTTACAATGAAAAGAGAAAAATGCGATTTTCCTCAGCATTGTCCAATGGACTTAGTAAGATGTGCTGAAAACATGCTTTAATATCATGAAAACAAACATTTCCAATTATTTCTGAATATTTTTCAAAGGAAACTGATCAAAGCTCTTCCCCATCAGCTCTATATATAATCAACGTCACTATATTCAGTTTTTAATTTCCCACTGAGCCTGTTATGCTTTTCTTCAAATTAAAACTGCAGAGACCAATTTAAAAAAAAAAATGTAAATATCTGATGGTAAGTTTCCGAGGGAAAAAAATCTAAAGCTCGCTAACCAGTCAGCTGCCGAGGTCACCGCCTAATGAAACTATAACAGAAGTGCTGAAATCGCTTGGAGAAAAAGAAACTAGGAAAGATCGAACAGGAGAAAGATGGAATTGAGCTGACGATGTAGGTTCTGGCAGATGAAGGACGAAGTAGTTCTTGTTTTGGATTGGAATTTTCGCAGTTAGAATGTGTATTTGCCGCAGCCCCTTTAAATTGATTTACTTAACATGCGAATTATTTCATTTTGGTTTGGTTGTCGCACTAGGAGCAACACGGGCTGTTGGCGACGGACCTCTTAATTTTAAACCTCGGTCAAGTGACGAGGATCACATCTGAACCAAACCAAACCAACTATTTTTGTGGGGGAACATAACCCTCTTGGGCTTTAATCCCCTGTGAAATGACTATTATTTGTGGTGAGACTAAATTTTGGTTTTACACTTGCCCAGAAGTTAAGATTTAGATATTAAGATAGTAAAATAAAATTACAGTTCAATAGCTTTTTAGACAATATTAAATTAATTTTGAAAAATATGCTGAATATATATTATTAATATTAGAATATCACTAGTTGAAGTACTAGTGTTGTTAAAATTAATCCAAAAGAGAAGAGGGTTGAAATTCATGAGTTTAGGCTTAGGATATTGCAGCAATAGTCTATTGGATTCCTGCTTGCTTGTTCAGTCTGGTCGCAGTGAGAGCGCGCTCTGTGATGGGTCGATGGTGTGGTGTGTTAATTCTGTATATATAGGTGGGTGCATAGGGGTGAGATTTTGTGAGGAGTGTGCTTGTGTTACCAGTGTTTTTGTAATGCAAGTGAAATTAAAGAATTAAAATTTTTCGTGGTCTGTGTAGTTGTGGGTTGTTTCTGAGTGGGGTGTATTTTTCTATTTCTTGAATGGTTCTATTGCTCGAGGTATCAATTTTTTGGTAGAAATTTTCTGATAATTTTTTAATGAAGTTTTTAAGTGTTGGAAGTTTAATTGAGCATCTGATGTCTGTGTTTCTCATGTACCAGTGGGCTCTTACTATCATTCTAATAGTGGAATTTTGGGATTTTTCTAATAAATCTAGTGTTGTGTCAGCACAATGCGACCAGACTGGGCTAGCATAGGTCAGGATAGTTCTTAGTATCAGGGATCACACCTGAACTGGCACTTCTTTCCCCACCTCACCAATAGGAGGACTTTGGGCCCCGACAGATTCATCGCGCATCAACCCTGCTACACGACGGGTCTTTAGTGGCATCAAGGCTCGAAACCACGACTTGACGAAAACTGCAAGCCACGAGTCCGCTGTCTTACCCACTAGGCTACCACGGTTTCTAATTATTTCACTCAAAATAAATTACGTTATTTTTGGATCGTGGCCATCTTTGTGTCCAGAATTTACCATCTGTAGAACGAACACATTTTTACTGGAACAGTCGGTAGAATCGAATTGGTGCCGAAATGGCTCGATATTGTAAAGGTAAGAGCTCGTTTATTACTGTAAATGCAATCTCTAGTATTTTCTGGTAATTTTTTTTTTTTTTTGGTGTGATAGTGAAACTCCAGTTTCCATTGTATATCTGTACAAATTTATGATATCAAGCCGAAATTAAGATTTTTATTTTGTACGCCAGAGCCGTGAGGTGAATCAACTAAAAGCGTATACCTATGAGATTCAGTTAGCCTCTTAATCTTATGTTTGAATGTGTGTTTTAAATGAAAATAATTCGATATAAAAACCAACGTTTTTAAAAACAACGTTTTTATATGGTGGCAAAGTTTATTAAAGAAAATTATTGAAATATTAGTTAAAACTGTTGGTTATTTTTAACTTTAAAATTTACTAAAAAAGAGATATTTGTGAGCGTATTAAAAAATTCATAATACTCATAAAATCAAAACATGCAATTGAAAATTTGTAAGTCATTCTATTAAAAAAAAAAAATGGGAACCAGAATTCAGAAAAAATTATTGTGATAAGACATGGTGCCAAATATTGGAAACTTTCTTTCTTGCGAATGATTACTGTCTAAAAGTCAGCAACCCTTACTATCTCGGAGATAGTAAATGGGAGATAGTATCTCCCCTTTGTGAGTACAATAGTTTTACGAGGCCTCATGTGGTGTGGGGAGTGCCCGGTGTTCCCAGAGGGGGAAAGAAATTTTTTCCTCAATCCTAAAAGCGCCGAGAGGAAAGAATATTTTGACTTATTAAAATTATTGAAATATTAGTCAAAACTTGTCGCAAACGTTTAAATATTGCATTGTTAGGCGAGTACGAACGATTCCCAAAATTTCAAAGCTCTAGCTTTATGGGAAGTTGGTTAAATTAACGATCGAAAATTTGATGACACACACACACACTCACACACCAAGTGAAATTCAGAAAAACGTTGTAATAAAAAAAGGGAAAAACTAAGTTTCCCCTTTTTTTAAGTAAGTTTCCCCTTTTTTAAGTAAGTTTC
Organism: Nephila pilipes; assembly: GCA_019974015.1. Taxonomy (NCBI): domain Eukaryota; kingdom Metazoa; phylum Arthropoda; class Arachnida; order Araneae; family Nephilidae; genus Nephila; species Nephila pilipes. The sequence continues at coordinate 29,575 of BMAW01027662.1, read as the reverse complement.
CCCCTTTTGAAGTAAGTTTTTCCCTTTTTTAAGTAAGTTTTCCTTTTTTTTAAGTAAGTTTCCCCCTCTAAGTGAATTTGTGATTGCATTTCTGATTATTCTTACATTTGGAATTCCAATAGTAAAAATATGCTCGGAAACAAAGTTATTTTTTTTAAAAATAGTTTTGGAATGCTTTATAAAATAAATAACATTCTATGAAATTTTATTCCATAAAATATATAATATATTTTATGGAATGCTACATAAAATAAATGATAAAGAATGTGTTATTGCACCATTTCGAAGCAGTGATAAGAAATAAAATCGTTCGCTATTCTGTATTCCTCGTAGTATTATTTGTTCGTTTTACTCGATTTGTTCTGATAAGAAATGAAATCGTCTGCTAATCTGTATTCCTGATAACATTACTTTTTCGCTTAATTGCTGAATGTATTTAATTAGATATTATTTTGTGGAACTTTTGGCTAAAATTAACAGGAATAATTAAAGTTTTTTTTTTTTTTTTTTTTTTCTATTCTGGATTTAAAGGTTCGTCTTATTAAATTTAGAATTTGTTCGTTTTCTCTATTGAGCATAATAATAGACATGGCGTTTTTGATGAGAAATCGAAAGTTAGATCTATAGTCTCTGGTATCGGAGTTAGGAGAGGATCCGAGCCCCAATCTCAAGATAATCGATTTAGTCAACTTAATGCAGAATAACAAGCATTACAATGAGGAAGATGCCAAAGCTTTACTGGAAACGATAGTGGGTGTCAGACTAGAAGAGGAAAAACAAAAGGGAGTAGAAAAAGAAAGACTGAGACAAAAGGAGGAGTTTAGTTTAGTTTTTATTAACGTCGCACTAGAAGCAACACGAGGGCTATTGGCGACAGACCTCATAATTTTGAACCTCGGTCAAGTGACGAGGACGTTACCTGAACTGGCACCCCCTCTCCTAACTTCCACACCACGCCAACGGGAGGACTTTGGACTCCAAAGGATTTTACGTGCATCAGCCCCGGCTACATATAGGGTTTTTGGTAACCAAGGATCGAACCCGTGACTGAAGGAAAGCCACCGGTCACGAATCCGAAACCATGCCACTAGGCTATCCCGGCCTACAAAAGGGGGAAAGGTCAGAAGGATTGGAAAATGGAATTAGAGTCAAAAAATTGAGAATAGAACAACTGGGAAAAGCATATTTTGACAGTTCTTCGGCTAGAAATCTGAAAAACTTGGCACTCCATGCGATGGGTTGCCCAAGATGATGCTGAGGTTCGATAGAAAGAAAATATATCCCTTTATTTATCCTTGTTGGAAAGACAAGCGAAAAGGATTGATACCGACCCTAAGGATGGATTTTCGGATTACTCATGTTACTACATTCTGATTTATCACAACCAATGGCTCGGGAATCGGAAGATAATTTTGACAACTACACATTTATTAAGAGTATATACTATTGAAATTAAATTCAGAAGAATTTAGAGAGTAATTCGATCAGCATCAGAAGAACCCTGAGATAACATGGAGGAATTTCGTTTATGAAATAACTAATTACTTTCAGGAGTGGATTGACGTATTTGAAGTGAATACTTTTGAGAAGTCGAGGGATTTGGTCATCAAGAAGCGAGTTCCCCATGAGATCAGGGAACGTTTCTTGGATGAATGGGCATAATTGATATCCCCTTCGGAAGTGGCACAGAGGCTGGATGAATATGAAAGCGTTCGAACCGAACGCACGTCTAATTTCATGAATCAGCAGGAGAAACGGGATGACAAGCGAGTTTAATAGCCTCTCCCTAAGGAAATAAGGTATGCAGAATCTTGAAAAACATTGACCTTTTGACAGCAATTGGAATTCAAGACATCCAGCACAATATTCTAGGACTAGGAGCGTAAGAACATCCCCAAAGATCACTTATTTATTCTTGTGAAAGAGGAGGACATACAGCACGATTTTGACCTTCTAGGGTTCCTCAAACAAAGATAACCAAGTCGAACAGTCCAGGGCATTACAGTCACCGCTGCTAAAGTCAGGATTTCCCCCTTCTATCAGCTAAAATGAGTGTTCCCACAGAGGCTACAACTAATGTAGCAGAACTTTTGATCACTTCGGTGATGATTGACCATCAGAAGATTAGAGGAATTACAGATTCTGGATCTCAGATTTCGGTAATACGTGAAGAGTTTACCCGTGGAGTACAATAAAAGGGAGATGGACATATTCTTTCCTATCGGTCACGATTTTTGTGACTTCCGATAGTGAATATAGCTTAGGATTAATTTAATTAAGTTGCGTGATGTGAAAGAGATTACACGATGACCAGTTCAGCATCATCATTGGATTTATATTTTTCCGAGATCCGATACCCGGCAACATGCCAGAAGTCTTCAAGCGAAGTGGTTCAATCCCCAGGTTTTATCCAAATATGTACAGTTCGTTTTACAGTTAAAAAGCATAATCACAACTTAACCAAAAATATTAATATATAAAAATACAGAAATAAAATTTACTGAAGCTTAGGAATTAACAATGATTATTTACATTTCTGTTGTGTATCCATTAAATTTATTATAATACAATTTATAATTATAATTATTTTGAGATATTTTCGATGACTCTTTTTTAACTGCCGACAACCAAGTGCAGCCATCTGTGAGGGAAAACTCATCTAATGCTGTCCTCACAGACACTTTGAAAATGTCTCGGCGTTTGGAGAGAAGGAAATGGCTGCTTTACAAATTCTTGAAATGAGTACTGACGACGGAGTACATGGGTATACACTAGTGCCGAGTACAGTATCGAAGAAACTAGCAAATAACTTACTGTTGAGCCCCACTACTTAAAAAGTATTAAGGGAAAATGTGCAGGTGTGTGGTCAGGAATCACCCTCGAACGAAAACGGAAGCTCCTTCTGTAAACACAGAAGCTTTGGTGGAATTGTTGTCGACCGAGTCTGGTAATGAGAACTTACCCAAAGATACGGAGATAGATCCAGAAAAGAAGAGAGAGTAAATCCTGAATATCAAAATGAAGATCCAATTACTTCTGCTGCAGGCTATCGTGCAGTTGCTCCAGATCCTAAATCTGGATTGGATACTGCGGGACGAAGACGTCAAATGATTCAAGAGTCTAAATTCTTGGGTGAGGGTATGGAACATAAGTACTTGGTGAAAAGCTTAGATTCAGGGACGTCTTAAGGCATGGGCCAGGGCCTCGCCTTTGAGGGGGGCCTCGTATCGTTCTCTACTCGGCCTCAATAAGATCATGATCACAATAATTTCAATCGTCAAATGTTATTCGCGGACATGACTGGTTGAAGACAGTTACTTTTATATTAAATGTTTCTATTTATGATGTTTGCTGAGAATCAAGGAAAATAATAATTTTATTTCTATAGCGAGATATGTCCAATCTATTGATAAAAATACTGCTGTGGGAAGGACAGTCATAGACACTCTGTCCAGCGATCTTTTATTTATTTGCACACAGGAGTTACGCATCGCCCACGAATGGACAAGAGATACACTTAACCCCCCAACAGAAGTGACAAAAACACATTCCTTATTTTATGACAGGGATCAGGGCTAATAAAAAAGAGGGTTGAAACGACCCTGAAGGGAATCATACTTTTTCGAAGAAATTAGTGGCCTACAGTTCTAAATCGGCAATTCCTTTCTTTAAATTTAATTTTTTTGAAACAGCAAAAGGTAATTATGCTTTTATTTTTGAATTGTATTTCTTCGAGATTTAAGATAATATACAAATATTTATATCGCGTCAAAAAAGTAAAATAATTTACAAATAAAAATTTTGCTTTGTATTTGCTTTTTTATAGAGAGAATTATAAAAATAATAACCAGTCTTAAAAAATTCTGCTCTTTTTTTTTTGTGTAAATTTTCTCTCTCTCCCTCTGAACAACATAAGATAATCTCTTAACTGTTTATAAAATTGTATATAAATATATCAATGAACTCTTTAGAATACTTTTATAATGATTAATATGGATAAGTGCGCGCTCCCTTCCTTTTGTATGCACTATGGTCTTCCAAAAGAGTTTCCAATGTGTATTGTAATTCAGAGAAATATTTTTATTTGCTTCTAATACGGAAAGTGTTCTTTTATTCGTTTAAAAATTCAAATGACTGTCCTTTTTATTATTATTGAAACCCAAATAAAAAAGAACATTTATAAAATGAAGATATTACATTACTACAGATTTTTGCAATGTTGTATAAATGTAGAGAAACAATCATATAATAGGAATCCTACAGTACGATTTGATAATTAGATAAATAAATGCCTGTACAATAATTTAATGTTTTAAGAGTAAACAAAAAGTGCAGAAATTCTTATCCAACACAGTACAAAATAAGAGATTTTGAATGTATAAGACCCTCACTAGAAATTTTCTATTTGCGTGTGTATGTTTAATCAGATTTTTCTGTAGGAAATTGAAATTATGTATATAATTTTAGCTCATATACTTTAAAACTTATAATATATTTATACTTTATCATTTATCAATACTTTATTACTTACTAATACTTTATAACATATTCGTATAAAATATTTTTAATGAAAATTATTTACATGAATATAATTCTCCTCATTAATAATTTATGTAATAATGTTCTTTAATTTTTGGAACCTATGACTTCTTTTTATCATAATTCTTTGTTTCGTTTGATAAGCATAATAATATGGATAAAAATATTTTGTATAGTTATAAACATGTATTCTACAGATTTAACGTGTATCAGTACTTCTACATGATGGGTCTTAGGTGCCAAGAGGATTCGAACCCACGATACTGCAGAAAATACAGTGGCCACAAGATCGAAATCATAACCACTTAATTATCGCTTTAGATTTAAACTTAAAATATAACAATAATTCAGAATAATGTAACATATTTTTTTTCCTTCAATAAAATAGAAAGGAACAAAAATGACTTTATGCAAAACATTTATATACCTTTTTTCTTTATAGTACTAAGAAATACTTTATAGTATTAAGAAACACATGATGCATTGAAGTTTAAATTTTGTAATTTGAGTATTCTTATTAAATTTTTTAAAAAAATAAAGTTTTGATACAATTTCGTATTGATATATATCACCGCAAACTGTTCTGAGTCAGTTTCCACCTTTATTAAAATTTATATTTTTATAATAATCACTGTACAAAATTCAAAATGTTTCTTTTTTCGTACTCATTGAAAATATATTTAATTAACACTGTAGATTTTTAATAAATGAAATGATTTGATTTTAAAAATGAAGAAGCCAACACTGATAGTCCTCAAACAGGAAAGTGGACTACATATTGAAACAGCGAGAAAAGCAGTTTCTTTGTAAAACTTGTACGTAATGGGCAATTTTTATGGGCTTGAACGACAGGGAAGGGCAATAAAAGAGAGGGCATAGAAACGGTGTTACAATTTTTTCCCCTTAAAGTGAACATCAAACTGGACCCTTCCAATTGTGAAGGTCTCGGTAGAAGCATTTTATTTTTAATTTTGAACAAAAATAGCAAGGTATTGAGAGGTATTTGCAAATCATCAACAAAAATCATCAGAAAATGGAATAAAATAAACGCAAACCTAGAAAAATAAAACCATAAAAAAGTGTTTGTTTTCAAAGTCAAGAAAATAATAAAAATTAAGAAAAAGAAACCATCTAATTTATCTTTTTAAGAAGAAACTATTTACTGGCTATACATAGTGGCTGTTATAAAATTCTTACCATCAAGAGGACTGCCTTTTGGAGGGGAAAACGAAACTAGAGTTTCAGTGAATAACGAAAATTATTTAAGAAATTTAGAACTTCTAAGTAAGTTTGATAAATTTTTAAAAGAACATATTAAAAAGTATGGCAATTCTGGAAAAGATAATCTTTCTTATCTACCTGCTACAATTTGTGATGAATTCATTGAAGTCATGGCGTCAAAAATCTTGGAAGCTATCATCACTGAAATACAGATAGCTAAATATTATTCTATTTGCTTCGATTCTACCCAAGATGTGACTCATGCTGACCAAATAACTTTCATTTTACAATATATCCAAAATGGTTTCACCCATTGAGAGATTTTTGCAATTTAATAATATTATAGGACATACTGCAGAATATCTGATGGATGGTGTGGTTTCATTTTTGGAAAATAACAGCATTTCCCTGAGTAACCGTAAAGGTCAGTCATGTGACAATGCCTCGAATATGTCAAGGAAATATTCACGATTGCAAACCCGACTTCAAGAGGGGGAAAAATACGCTATATATGTACCATGTGCAGGATATTCTTTGAATTTAATTGGCGTTCAAGCAATAGAATGTAACTGTAATGTAACAATTTACTTTGATTTGTTAAAAATCTTTATAATTTTTTCTCATCGTCAAACCATCATTGGAATATACTAACATTAAATTTGAGCTGTGTAAGAAATCAAAATGTACTGAAAAATCTATCAAAAAACTCGTTGGTCAGCACGCGCAGATACAATCAGAGCTTTAAGCTCCGGATATTCAGAAATTGTCATGAGCCTGGATGACTTAATTAATGATGAATTACAGGCAGCGGATACTCGACTCTCAGCTAAAAAATTAAAAACTACTTTTTTAACTATCCTTTGGAATGACATTTTGACAAAGTAAATTTATTTCTCCAGAGTAAAAATATAGATTAGTCAAAAGGTGTAAAATTATTAAAATCGTTAATGATATATATATATATATAAACCAAAAGATATTCTTTTGACTATTATGAGTCAAAAGCCGAGGAAGTATCCTTTATAAAGGAGTATCAAAGTGTTCACAAGCGTGTAAGACAATGCAGTAACGTGCCTTGAAGGAAATAGAAACACCCACACAACATTTGAAAACAGCCATAGCCAGAAAATTAAAATAGAAACCTTTTCACCAATAATCGACTCTCTAATTTGCAATATACAAACGCGTAGTAAAAAATATGAGGAGCTTTTTGAAATGTTTAGATTTTTTGAAAATATTTCTAATTTGGACGAGACAGAAATTAAAAGAGCGTGCTAGAAAATATCAAAATTTTACATTAAAGACATTAATGGAGATGAACTGAACTCGGAATGTCAACATTTCAAGTCATATATGATCATCGATGGCGAAAAACCGAAGAAAAAGCAAAGAGAACAAATGGGGGGAAAAAAGAAAGATTAATAAAAAATATATTACTACAAATGCAGATGAAGATTAAGAACAATTGTTGGATGAGGGAACTGGAATTGGGATGAACATACTCTATACATACATATATGATGAAAGACTATTCACAAGTTTCCCAATATTGAAATAATAATGGGAATTTTCTTATCAATATAATTACTCACGCGAGTGGAGAGCGTTCATTTTCAAAACTCAAATTGGTCAAAAATGAATTGAGAAATCATACGACTCAATCACGTTTGAATAATTTAAGCCTGATGAATATTGAAAATGAAATATTATTAACAATTGGTTTTGAAGATTTGAATAATGATTTTGCGAATTTAAAAATCTATAGAAAACAAATATTCACATAAAACCTCATTTTACCATGGATTGCTTTTATTGAACTGTATATGTATACACACCAAATTAGATTAAAGGGTCGCAGGTGGGGCCTATTTTTTCATAATGGCCCAGGGCCTCATGAAGTCTTAAGACGCCCCTGCTTAGATTATGCTCTCTCACAAAAAAAAATGCGTTATGAAAACAACTACAGAGAAAAAGAGGAGTAAGAGTTACAGAGTCTACTTTTAAACCATAAGGATAAAGAAATTTAATTTAAAACAAAATTGGGAAGAAACATTTATCGACAAGTTTTCGAAAATCACTATCCAGGAAAAAGCAAATTTTTTCTTCCAAACAGAATGACGTACATTATAGATTTGGAAGTTGAATATGCTGACGGTGACATTCCTACACATTTACTGAGAAGCAAAGCCGATTATCCATGTTTTAAATCTCAAACAGCATTGACTACTAATGCTATTATGAAGAAAAAATTAACTCGAGTTTTATCATACTTACGACAAGGTTTGCATGATAAAAAGGCTAAGAAGAAAGGCAAAGGAAAACTATAAGACCTAAACTTGCCGATGATAATATATTTGGAGATTATGTACCTACCTTAGAAAAGAGAGGGGAAACGATACAAGATAAGAATACAGATCCTGAAGATGAGAAATCATATTTTTAAAAACTAAGAATGGATGATGAAAAACACAAAGAAAACGTGCTAATGAGTGCGATATTTTATCGTCCCATTATGGTGAAAAGGGTGATCCAAGGATAAACTCTTGCTAGGTGTACATAAAGGGGATGATAGTAGATTTGAGGTAAAATTAACCATCGAACTGGAAAGAGATATGCCTGAAATCCCGAGTGCTCCAGAAGAATATGTAACAAAGAAGCTCTCCCAAAAGCTGTTTTTCAATATGGTGTTAAAACGGCTGATGGTAGAAAAACTAGAACTAGAAAAAGAGGTGAAATACTAATTTATATCCTAGAAGCACTGAAGAAGTTCGATACTTGGAATTTGGACCCAGGTCATTCCAGTCAACAACTCTATAACTTATTTAACCAATAGTACTCCTCATAGAGCAAAATTATCAAGGTAGGAATCGGCATTGCAACGGTATAATCTAACCATATCATATCGGAAAGGCACCCAGTATGATAATGCAGATGCCTTATCAAAGCTAATCGTAGACTGTGTTGGACTAAATTCAGAGCACGTGGATCGAATCCTATGTTCCCTTATGAATGGTTTCTCTTCTTGTTATTAATAATTGTGTTGCGAATTTTTTTTTTATAATGGAGCTCTCACACCATGAAACCAAACATTTACATTTTTAAATATGAATGATTACTTTGCTTGCATCATATTACTGTAAATTACTATTTTTGTGTGTGCGATAGAGTTGCATAGAAATTCCGAGCACTTGCCTATAACATTCTATACTCTGTTAGTATTTGTTTTGCGTGTATGTTTTTCTCCCTGAACTTTATATAGCATAATCGTCCCTGAGGCACTTTCTTTGGGGGAGGGAGTAAGGATCCGAGGAAAAAAAAAAAACCTAAAGCTCGCTAATCATTGTGCAGTCGAGGCGACCGCCTAATAAAATTACAACGGAAGTGCTGAAATCGTTTGGAGTAAAACGAACAGGAGAAAGATGAAATTGAGCTGACGACGTAGATTCTGGTAGATGGAAGACGAAGTTGTTCTTGTTTTGGATTGGAATTTTCGCAATTAGAATGTGTAATTGGTTCCACAGTCCCTTTGAAATGATTTACTTAACATGTGAATTTATTTCATTTAAAATAGTGTTATTTTTGGATCATGGCTATCTTTGTGTCCAGAACTTGGCATCAGTTGAACGAACTCATTTTTACTCTGTTAGAATGCTTTTATCCAATATTTTCCAACTTCTCTTGCATTTGTTTGTAACAAACTATTTGTATTCGAACGGAAATCTTCCAAAATTATTTTTTTAAATTATCCAATCTATGCTTTGCAGATGATTTCTTTACATAGCTACAATACCTTGATAGTACCTGCTAATAGATGAGAAATAAATACTGCCTTCAGTCTCCGTTTTCTATGAATGTTATCCACTCTTTCAGTATGAGCTTAGAAACACAGCAGCAAATGTCAGAAAATTCTCCAATGACTTCAGGCAGTAAACCATGTCCATAAAAAGATGTTCAACAGCAAGTCCACTCCAAATTGTGGTATTCCAGGATGGGAAAATGATCAGACACCAGGCTTTGGAACATAATGGTCTCATCTCATCGTGTTATTACATATTTTTGTAGTCTCGCAAAGGGAAAATTATAACTTTTTCTTTACAATAGGCACAAAAGATTTGTCAAAATTCAAGAAAATGTTTAACTAGTATACAAAATTATTTAGAACATGCAATGCACTTTATATACATATATATCATAATTACAGTTGCATTAAATTCTTTGATATATACATTGGCATAGAAAAAAGATTAATATTTTCCATTATTAACATTAACACCTACTTTTTAATGTTAACTGTATTTCTGTGTCTCTTATCTTATTGTTTAAACTGTTATAGATGTTAATGTCTTAATAAGAATTATATGTTGGATACAAGATTTATGTTGTGTAATATTTCATAAATTAAAGGATGACTAACAAGTCTAATTCAAAACATTAAAGCATATTGCCAGAATAAAACCTAAATATGACTTTGAAATTTTCAATGACAATAATTTAACCATATAAAACAATCTTAAAAAAAGGGGGGGGGGCCGGAATTAAAAATACACCAGAAATTCATAAAATTAAGAAAAATAGATGTAACTACTTCCAGAATTTTTTGCAGCCATTTTCGGAAATACTTCGTATAGATGGTGGTCCGTGTATCAATTTTCAATTCAAAGAGTTATAATACAGAAATAAAAATTAGATAGCTTTATTTCTTCAAAGGAACTTTCATGGAAAAGGCTGCTGCCTGTCAAAATTATAGTAATGCATATTTTGCAGTCCTTACAATAAAGTGGTGTGTAAATCTTGGGTGCATACCTTTCCACCTGACCATGGTTTCAAAATTACATGGCATATTGGTTGTGGTTGGTAAAAAATAATCAAAAATAAATAAATAAAATGAAACATGCCTAAATACTTTTTTCCCAATGCCATATTTTACTGCACAAATAATGTCTTTAATTACTTCTTTAACACAAATCTTCCTTATAAATAAATCTACAGTTGCCATTCATACAATTAACAGTACCTTAATCCAACAACCACACCTTTCAGAGATTGCTCCAATGAAATTCCATTCTTTTTACCTCACACATGACCAAAAAAATGCTTACATTTCAAGTTACTAAACTGAATCACTCAATGTTTCAGACTTTTTGAAAGCTCAGTAGTATCAAGTGAAAGATTATTTATAATAATCATTGTGAAATGTATAAAACACATCCTTATATTTCTTGTCCAAAATAAGAGTACAATACATAGAATTACCAAGAAAGATAATCTGCAAAATCTTTAAAATGAAATAAAAATAAATATTTATTTCTTTGATTGGAGATGGCAATTGAAATTTCCATAAATGTTTTTTTTTTTTTACTATGAAAATACAAAGTAAATTTTTAATCCATTTACAATGTGAAAATTATATAAATTTTAGTTAGTCACTAGTAAAAATTACAGAATAATAAAAAACTCGAAAATCACTTTATTCAATTTTACTTTAAAAATAATAGAATATTAATATTTAAATGTCTTCAAGCTGTGATTTTATTGCAAGTAATTTATCCAGTTTTAAATCTATGTATTTGTGCTGAATATCTAACATATATGCTGTTGTTGTTTTCAAGTCCATGGACATCACAAAAAACATTAAGCACTATGAAGCAATATTAATATCAAATGCCCCCAAAAGCATCCAAGACAGCTGCTGCCAGCTCTGGTTCCTCAGGGCCATATAAAGTATCCTGTAGGGGGTGATAGAGTGGAATCAAACCAAGTTTAAGTATTTTTAGCGCAACAGATGGGCATTCCAAGAGATGCCTTGGCATAAGCTGGACTTCAGGGCAGTTCTTACAAAAAGGATAGGACCTTGTTTTGTCTGCATGAATTTTAACCTTTAAACATCGGCGGTACATATGTCGTACCAAAAATTTTTTTTCTCTCGCTTCGGCTCTGGTACAACGTCTGTACCAAGCTATCTATAGACTGTTCTTTCCCCCTTTTTTTCCAGCAGATCCTTTTACAACTTTCCCTTGCCCTTTTTACGACTTTGCTTCTATTGTCCGTAATTGGGTGGGGATATTTTTCGCCAGCGTTATCAGTTGTGCGCGAATTCCTTATGATTGGTGACTTTCGAAGAACAACCAATTTCGAAAAAATACTCCATTGGATGATTTTTCGCTGTCTAAGATCGATTGGATTTTCTTGTTTTTCTTCGAAATTTTAGAATGAATCCGAAATTT